>PVJD01000536.1:0-414709 GCA_004026545.1 Mormoops blainvillei | reverse complement strand
CCGGGACCCTAACCAAGCCTTCCTGGAGGGACCAGTCCCCCTCATTACATACCCGCACGTGCGCACACACAGACACACACACACACACACTGCATGTTCAGGGCACCAAAACACTGCCTCTTAACACACTTGCCACAGCCTCAGCCTCACCTTGATTGGGCCGCCCTCCAGAACTCAGAGCCAAGGACCGAGCCCCCTCCGTCACCCAGAACCAGATGATGACTAGGAGGGCGGCGACTGTCATCTGGGGTGCTCCCCCAGGCCTTGGCATCTCCTAGTTTAATGGCAGTGCCTTCAGTGGTTTCCGAATTTGGGGACATTGAGGGGCCTTGGACAGGGCTCGCTCCTGGCCTGAGCAGGAAGACAAAAGGGCCCTTGCTCTCCTTGCAGTCGCCCCCTAGCCCCTGTGTCTCATGCACTGGCACATACGGTCACCTTGGGAGGTGGACCTAGGAACCCCCTCACTCTGACCACTGAATCCCTCTCTTCACACCCCTCCTGCCAGGGGTAGCCCCTCCAGGAAGGATGCCCAAAACCGAGGGGCTGGACATGGCCTCTAAAGCAGGGGGTCGCTCGAGGGCAGCCTCTCCCCTGCCCCTGGACCACAGGAGCCAGTCTGAGCCCCAGCCCGCTCGCTTCCTCCGCTGCCGCTCCAAAGGTCTGGTTTCAGATGGGGTTGGTTTGGTTCAGTTTCTGTTTGGGTTGGGCGGGTCATTGTGGTCTTAGATTATGTTTCTCTTGCTACCAGTCAGTCAGTCATGTATTAACTTTCCTTGGTTGATGAATTTTAAAGAGTCAATAAATAGAAACACCAAATGACTGTTCCCCATCAGTAGCCCAGTTGGCCTCCTGCCAGCATCTTAAGGGCTCCCCGGCTGCGTGGTTCCTCCAGACACCCACTCACTTGCACAGAAGGGAGGCCTCAGAGACCCAGAAGAGTGCTGGGGTGGCAAGGCTGCCACTGACTTGTATTATCCCTGCAGGTCCCCGCCTGTTGGGGCTGAAGTTTCCTCATCAGGAAAACAAGGGGTTGTGCCAGTCCAATGCTTTGTGACCAGGGCTATGTATTAGAATCCCTTACAGATTCATGTGTAAATATAAGGCGTGACACAAATTATATGTCCGTGTAAATACACGTTCCCAGGCTCCCCTCAGGTCGAGTCAGTGGGTCTGGGGTGGGGCTTTAACATGAAGCTGAAACACACTGCAAGTAAAAAACTAGACAACGAGTGAGCCTGTCTACGGCTCCTCCGGGAAGCCATTCCCCAGCAAAGCCTTGGATGAGGCTGGGGGCTGACGGAGGCCAAGGTGAGTTCAGGCTTTGGAGCAGGGGTGGGATCCAAGTCTGTCTGATTTCTGGTCAGAGAAGTGCATCATTAAGCAAAGTGTCATTAAATCAGACACATGATTGCAAAGGCCAACAGCACAGGGCTAGTCCGTGTCGGGGTAGAGCCCTTACAACAGGGTCTACCTGCTGAACTCAATGTGACCACTAGAAAAGGACAGATCATGCCTCTGCTTTGCTGAACACACACTTGAACATTGTCCAACCTAAATGATTAAGACTTTACACAAATCAGTTGGTAGAGGAGGAGTGCAGGCTCGTGCTTTGCAAACGCGTTCACATCAGTCACTCGGGGGGTATCTGACCCCGGTTCCTCAGACCAGCCCTGGGCAGAGTGTCCTGACCTCCGAGGACAGGGGAGAGTCAGGACCAAAAGCCATCTCTTCTCCAAAGGGGTTCTCCAGTTGTCCCTTGAGCTGGGGACAGTGGCCATGGTTTAGGTGGACATCTACCTTGTGGGGAAGGTGAGGCACAGGGAGGAATAGGGATTTATCTGAGGTCACACAGCAAGGCAGCACTGAGACACGGGGGTGGGTGTAGACGAAGGTTTCCTGTGGTGAGAGGATGGTCCTTAGAACTCAGGAAGCACGGGGCTAGATTAGCTGGCCTGCAGGACCCTGTCATCAGGGTCAGCACTAGTCTGTAGGTCCAGAGGGCTTGGTGAAGGGAGGAGCACGTATGCCTAAGGCCCCGGCTTAGACCTGGGTGGAACCTGGGGAGGGCACGGGGACCAAGGAGTCTTAACTGAAGTCTCAGCCCCAGCCTCCCACCCCAGTGTGACCCTAGGCAAGTGTCTGCCCTCTCTGGACACAGGTGACCTCTGAGAGCCCTTCTCATCTTTTGCATGCCTGCCAAACACCAAGCCTTCCCTCTGTCCTCGCAGGCCGTAAGCCACAGGCCAGGTCGCAGGAAGCTGCAAGGGGAAGTGCTATTTTGGGCCCATTATGGCCAGTGAGGAGCTGTGCCTGGCAAAGGCAAGTGGACAGACAGCCCAAGCTGGGTCAGAGGTAGATAGCAGGACTGAACTGAGGAGGGAGACAGCACGCAGGAATAAATGGGGGCAGAGCCCAGATGCCGGGTTGTGGAGAGGACACAGGGCAAACACTGGGATTAGGGGAGGAGAGGGAACAGACCTGGTGTTTGAGCTCAGTGGCTTCGAAGAAGCAGGTGCCCTCCACATGGGTTCTCAGTAGATCCTCACGACATTCTGGGTGGGCGAGCTTGCACTCGGGTGAAGCCACTTGCTTACGGCCTAGGGGCAGAACTAGAACTTGACTTCTGCGTCACATCCAAGCCCAACCCTAGTAGTATTCCAGACCCGAGCCAGGATCTGGACCTAAGTGAGGACTGAACCTAACCCTCGGGCCCAGTTAGCCCCAGCTCAGCTTCTGGCCTGCTCCAGGCTGAGCCCCACACTGGCCTCCTAGACCCAGTTCCTCCTAAAACCGAGTCCACTCCCCGCAGGAACTAAGGCACAAACACAGGAGGGTGGCTCACCTTCCAAGGGGTAGGACCTGGCCAGCTGGGGGTTAGCCAGGCACAGAGGACTGAAATCTAGGTCTGAGGCCCCGTTGGTTGCCTCCTGCTTCAGACTCTCACGCTGGAGTTCCCATGCAGCCAGCAGAGGGCGCCACTGCTCCTGGTCTGCAACCCCTAGAGGCTAACACAAGCTCAAATTCCAAGCCAACAACCACATCTCATGCCTCTGATCCTGTGGCCCAGCATCCACACTCCAGGGAGATCCTCATGGAGCCCATGCCTCTGCCTCTGATCACCATCACAGCTCATCCCCGCTTACTGGGGCCTTGTGCTGTGCCCCCTAGGATGAAGGGCAGGTTTTCTCTGGGCTCACTGCACTGTGAGGGATTCAAGGAGATGGTCTCTGAGGTCCCTGAGCTCAGATTATAATGCTTAGATTCTGTGGGTCCACCTGACATGCCAGGAGTTTTAAAAGCCTGTGATTCTGAGTGTGCTTTGTTCTCCAGCCTGTGGTTCTTGAAGCTCCATAAAAAGCCAATCTAAATCTCTCCTGTGGCCTCCACAGCTCCCTCCCTGTCTCTTCACTGTAGTGGCTAGCTGCCTCCAGGCTCCGGGGCAGGGTCCCATCCTACAGCTTGCTGTGGTTCAGGAGTCAGAGCTGGCGGTAATTAATAATTAGGTTCCCTTATAACCTGAAGGTGCGGGGGTGGACTGTGTGTAGGCTGTGGCTCCCGGGGGACCTGACCCTATGGAGCTGCAGCCTGAGAGCCCGGAGTTGCCAACCAGAGTCCCCCGTGCCACAGGAGGGACCGCCTCAGTCTCTTCATCCCTGGTCCTTCTCCTGGCTCAGGTGAACTGCAGCCCACCCTTACCACTCTGCCAGGCCAGTCAAGGGCAGCTACGTCCTCCCACAGAGAACTGCAACAACCTCAGAGAACAAATTTGCCAGTCTAATTTTGAGAGGGGGAAACCGAGCAGCCTGACAGAGAACTGGTAGTATAGGCAGGCCTGGGTCCTCTGTAGGATATTCCATTAATAGCCAGTGCTGCTTGACCAAAAAGCGTATCTTCATTTGATCTGTCGAGTGGCACCTGAAATGCTATTATATGAACTCCAGAACTTGGAGCTGGGGTACGCTTACAGAGAAAATATTTGCAGGAATGGAGGGTGTCCTGGGATGCTCTGGCCCCCTCGCCAGATCCTCAGCATGGTTCCTTTCTGGGCTCCCTCTGTGGGCTTGAATGTGGGATATGTGAACCTGGGGGTCTTCAGTGACATACAAGGGGGCTGGAGCCATGACCCTTTCAGTGACCTGAAGCTTTTCCTGCCCTCCCCCCACAACCTGGACAAGGCCCAGAGAAATGGAAACTCTTCCCCAGCCCCTCCTCCCTCTGCAGGTGTCCAGTTCTCCTCCTGGAATCTCCTGGACCCCGGGAACCCGAAGGACCCGACCTTCCGTCCCCTCGCCTCACAGCTCAGATTCTATGACTCAGTTCGTTTTGGATGCTTCACCTCCCCCAACAATCTATCGCCAACAGACTTATTTATGTTCCTCCGCCTCTGCCTTGGGCTGTGATTATTCTGATCCCAGCCAGGCCTCTGGCCCCAGCAGGAGGCCCTCCCTGCTGTCTGCATCCCTTGGCAGCCTTACTGTCCTGGGAGAGCCACCTGGGATCTTCCGGATGGCCCTAAGTGGGGGGAACTCTGGATGCTGAGCTACTGCTGCCTGTAGTCTGGCCCACCCGGCCCACCGTATCACACAACTCCCGCGAGCAGATTCGCAGGGCTGGGAATACAATGTGGGTAGCACTCTGGAGTCTCTAGTCACTGCCGTGCTGGGCACCCTAGTGGCTGGCAATGGGAATCAGCAGGGTGGGACAGCTTGTGGTAAGGAAGGGAGAGCAGTGTGTCGTCACCTGTTCTGCTGAAAGAAAGGACTAACTATCCTGGCTGAGAGGGGTGGGTGGAGAGTGGAGACAGAAAATGTGTCCTGGAGGAAGTAGATTTGAACTGGACCCTGAGGAATGTGCAGATGCCCACCTGGTGGGCCTCCGTTATAGATTCCCTTTCACCAGGAATTTTGTCACCTTCTATGTGGGGGTTTCTAAGGGCGGGCGTGGACTTCATCGACAAGACAACGTGAGGTCACTCTCCTTGGCTGCCAATTTCCAGGAGGGAACGAGACCCAGGAAGGGGCAGCGGTGGCCCCGTTGGCACTGGCATAGCGACCGAACCCGGAGTAGCATCCAAGTCTCCAGTCTAGCTTGCATCGCTCAACCCCTTCTTTTTTTGGTTTGGCGCCCAGCCTCTTCCCGCGCTGTTCCCTGCAGTTCCGGGGGATGCGAGAGATGGCGACACAGAGCAGAGCGGCGGGACGAGAGACCGAGAGCCCCTCCGCGGCCCCAGGGGGCGGGGGGACGCGAGCGGCTGTCTGACGTCGGGGGCGGGGTCGGCGGCGGTGACACGGGGGGGTGGGGCTGTGCCCCGTACCGGCTCGGCAGACGATTCATTCAAAAGGCGCGCAGCCTGCGCGGCCGCGGGTGCGCTCCAGGGAACCCCGCGTGGAGCTGGGCTGCTGGAGCTGCGGCGGGCGGCCAGGTAAGGAGGGCGCTCGGAGCCCCAGCCCGGGGCTCTCTGCCCCGCGGTCGCGCCAGAGGGTTGCGGACCCGAGTGGCGCCCCCTGCCACCCCTGGTCTGAGGAAGTTAGGCGGCGCGGCGGATGCCGCAGCCCCACGCCCCCGCGTCCGGTCCCGGAATCTTCCGCACCCCGGCTCCCGCCAGTCTCCGAGCCCCCTGCCCCGGGACCCGCGCGTCCTCCGGCCGCGACTCCAGGCGCGGTCGCGCGCGGCGTTGAAGCAGCGGCGGGACTTGCTGTTTGAGGAGCCGGCGGGCCCGGAGACGCCCCCGGCCTGGCAAACTTGGACCAAGACCAGGACCCGGTGCGGGACAGGACGGCGGCGCCTCGGTGCGTCTGCGGCGCGGGGCGGCCGAATGGGGGGGAGTCTGAACGGTGTCAGCCCGTGACTGTGGGTGACACGGCGCCTGAGGCGGCCCAGTCCGGGCGAATGTGTGGTCGTGCCACTGGGCGGTGACGCGGGGCCGGGCGGGAGACACAGAGGGGCTCTGTGTTTGTGACAGGCAGAGTGTGTGTGTGTGTGTGAGAGTGACCCCAGCTCACTGTGAGTGAGACCCTGGGTCACTGGGGTCACTGAGTGTGTGTGTGGCATAGGGTGTGACCAGAGCAGGCCCAGGGCCTCTCGTTAATGTGAGTGTGACAGAGAGGGAGAGGAACCCCAGATGACGGAGACCCGGCCCAGAATCACCGGAGTCAAAGTGTGTATGGGGTCAAGTCGTGTGCGTGCGCGTGCGTGTGTGTGTGTGTTTTGCCTCGGGGCAATGAGTAAGTGGCGGAAGGAGGAGGGACTTCAAAACCCTGCTAGCAGATGGGAGGGGGGCGCTGAGGAAGGAGCGGGAGCCAGGGCACAAGGGTCTCGCCAGGACTTTCCTCAAGAGGGCGCTCCTCAGGAGCTCAATTTCCTGAGGCGAGTGGACCCTTAGTAATTTACCCAGTCCAAGCGAGGGGGCCGAGGCTGGGCCACGTCTGGTGGGGTGACACCTCTGGCAGCAGTTGAGGGGCCTTGAGGTCGCCTCGGGCTCCACCTCCCAACACACACACATCCGCGCGCGTCCAGGAGGCCGGAGGCCTGACAAAGCTCTGCTCCCCTGGTAACCTGTATTCTCACAGGCGCCGTCTTGCCCTCAGACTCTGCTCCTCCTGGGCCTCAGTCTCCCCGTCTGGGCACGGAGGTGCTGAGCTGTGAATGGACTGTGAATCATCACTTTGAGATCCTCTATTGTTTTTGGGTCACCCGCCTCTGTTCTCCCTTCCCTCTCTTCAGGCAGAAAGACTGCGGTGGGGGCTAGGGGTAGGCTGTCCGCTGGGGACACAGTGGCCAGGGGGCTACACCCAGGTAGGTACCGATGACAGAGTTGGAAGCACAGCTCAGAATTTCATGGGCCAGGCCTGAAGTTCTGATCCACAGACACTGACTTCTCCGGCCCAGGGCTCCTTTCTTCATCTCCCTGCGTGGGAGGAGTGAGGGCATGGACTTGTTGCCCATGAGTGGTCTCTGGTTTGGAGACCCGGAGTAGGGGCCCTTCAGCGATTGGGCTAGGCCTGTGTGAGGCCCCCACCCCCTTGGTCAGGTTCCTGCAGGGCGGAAGGGAACTCTGGCTCCCAGGCCAGGAGGGGTGAGGGAGCACCTGCCGAAGGACTGGAAGTTCTGTCCGCCGCCGGTACCCTCTGAAAATGTTGATGGCGTTGTGCTGGGGGCGAGGGTAGGAGGGCAGGTGTGCGCAACACTTTCTGGAGCACTGTCACTGAATCCTCACAGTGGTTCTGAGATGTGGTGACGATTTCAGAGAAGGAAACTGAGGTTTAGAGAAGCAAGGGACTTGCCCAAGATCACATAAGAGTCAGGACAGTGCCAGGACTGAAATGCAGGTCTCCTGTCCCTGAAGCCATGTGAGATGCTTGGAGAGGGCGCCCACCTTCCTAATACAAGCAAACCTCGGAGATATTGCGGGTTTGGTTCCAGACCGCCGTAGTCAAGCTAGTGCCGCAATAAAGCGAGTCCTCACGCTTTTGCTGGTGATGGGCCTTGCCTTCCATTTGTAAACAACACAACACCTGTAACGCACAATAAAGCGAAGCGCAATAAAACGAGGTATGCCTGTATCTACTCATGGCTCAGCCGCGCGTCCTTCTCTCAAACCCAGGCTGGCAAGCATGGCCTCGCCCGGGTGTGCCATTGTGAGTTCTGAGTGTGGTCTGTGTTTACACACGTGTCTGAAACTTCGGGGTGGTTGGGTTCTGTGGTCTTCCTGCTCTTCCTCCTCCCACTTCCACCCCTAACCAGAGGTCACCAGAAAGACCTGTATCTTGCCTTCTAGAGCCTGCAATTGGTTTTGGGACCAGTCCACATAGCTCTGAAGAGTGTCGGGAGTCAGCAACACAGCCCAGGCTACAAGGGTGGCAAGGATAATTGAGAGTCCCTGTTGACCTTCACCATACCTAAGAGGCCCCGTCCCCCTCTTCAGAGTTGCTCTAGGATCACTTTCTGAAACCCACCCACACGCTGCGGTGGGAAGCAGGCTGGGAGTGACATTGAGCTTGTGCCCCACCCTCTCGGGGCCTCAGCCTCTCCGTTTTTCCCCGAGGCCTGTGCTAGCTCTAGCCATTGCGGCTGCCTGACTGAGAGCTGGAGCTGGGGATCAGGGTGTCCCTCTGTCCTCTCTGGAATGGCTGGAGCTGTGCTTCATGGGGCTGATCAGAATAGCTGTCTTGGTCTCCTGGGACCGAGCCTGAGTTATTTCTATCCCCAGCAAAGAGGTAGAAATAGCTCAAGGCCCAGGAAGGGGGGAGATGGGAAGGGTTAACCAAGGGTTAATCTCTTTTTCTGGTCTCAGCCCCGATGGAGGCCCCCAGCCCATCCCTACCATGTGCCCTGCCCAAGCCAAACCTTCCTGGGAACTTGGGTCTCCCGGGATGATAGGAATGACAGTGAGGCCAGGCCGGGTTTCCACATGTGGCCCCAGCTGGGACTGGTGTGATAGTTGCTGGAGGAAGCTGTCAGTCTGGCCGAGGATGTTGGGGGGCAGTCAGCACCCTGCCACTGCTCGTAGGCCCAGTCCCATTTTACAGAGGGAGGGGCTGAGGTTCAGAGAAGTGCAGAGACTTAACCAAGAAGCCCAGAACCGTGATATTCCGGCTCTCACCCTCCAGACAGTGCGCCTACGTTGGGTTCCGTCACATGTTCCCAGGCTCTCTGGATGTGGCCTGTGACAGGAAGCAGGCCCGGGGCACACCTTCACAAAATCAGGGCTCCCTCTTCCGTGCTAGCCCTGGCCTGCTGTCCTTGCTGAGACTCTCGTACCAGCCTCTCTGACTCCATTTCTGGCTCCTCCACACACTGACTACAGTAACTCTTTTTGCCTAGAAGATGCAGTCCGGACGCCATACCCTAGCATCAAGTCTTCTCCTTCTAAGACCTTTTTTGAACTTTACATCTTCACCCTCATCTCTCCCTACCAGGTGCCTGATTCTACTCTGACTTTTCTTTTGCTGTCCCCTCTTGCTAGAACCCTCCTGGCCATTCAGGGTACAGCCCCAGCCCCCCTCACCCAGGAAGCCCTCCCAGCCCAATGTGAGCCCGTCTTTATTGCTGGGGTCCCCCTGCCAGGTGTTTCTCCTCACCTCTGCGAACAGGCACAGGTGTGGGGCACCTCTGGGAACCACCTGCCCTCTCCTGCCGCCCTGTCTGTGCTGGCCAGCCTCTGAGGGTGTTCCTCTTTCCTCTGTGCTGGGATGCAGAAGGAGGTTTGCAGGGTCCCTGTGCTGGGGCTAGCGTGAAGACCCAGGGCCACCTCTGTGGGCAGGGGAGAGTTTGGGGCTCGCCCTGGTTCTTCCTCAGGCACGGCTCTCATCCTGGGCCAGCAGAGGAAGCTCCCTGTGAGGCCCTGCTGTGTGCCAGGCCCGGGGCGCAGGTATCCTCGCAGCAGCGCTGACGGGGACCTCCCCTGCCCCCCGCCGTCTCCTTCCCAAGCTGTTGAATGGGAGCCAAGACTCAGAGAGCAGAGGGGACCAACCCTAGATTGAGTCACATGGCCACTGGTGCTGGAGCCTGGAGCTCAGTTCTCACCCAGACCCCAGGTGAGGGTTGTCTGACCACTCAGGCATCAGTTTCCAGGAAGGAGCAGGCTGGCTACGTGCAGCGGGGGAGGAAGTGATGGCGGGGCTGTTCAGCGCTTGGCCTGGCTGGGCGAGGCCAGGCCCCCTCTGTCATGGGGTCAGCCCTTCTCTCAGTTTTGCCTGAGGCCAGCCAGTGGGACCTATTCAGTCCCATTCCCACTCCGTGCTGGGACTCAGAACGCACAGCGGCACACCCTGGCAAGGCTGTGCGTGCCAGCCTGGGTGCTGGGATGTGGCTTCTGGCAGAACTTGGCACCCTCTCTGTGCTGAGCCCTTGGGTGCTGGGGCCTAGGCTTAGTGCCATTAGTTGGGACTGGGATGGCAGGGAAGAAAAGAGGGAGCCGATGCTGCGTCCCCACGGTGTACCCAGCCCCGGGATAAGGACCCCGAGGTTCTCACATCCTCAGCCTCTTGCCTAGGGGGTCAGCAGTCCCCTCCAGGTACAAGCAGGGAAAAGAAGGCCCAGAGAAGAGAAAGGACTGGCAAGACCCCCGTGTCACTGGGACCCTAACCAGGTCTGTCTGCCTGGAAGGCCAGAGTTCTTCCCTGGGGCACCCTGGGAAAGATGAGAGCTCTATAAATAAACTGCCCATGTGGCCGTGAGTATGTGCCCTGGCTACTTGGCACAGATGCAGAGTGATGGAGCGGCCTCTGCAGCCAATTAGAGGCGGGGTCTGAGTGTGTGGGTGGGGAGAAGAGGGAGGGGGGCACTCAGGAGGAGGGGTGTACACTTGGACCTGCACACCCTCACTGTGCGAAGGAGCAGGGAGCTCAGGGAGGGACCTGGCCGTCCGCAGCACCTGGCCCTGCTGGGTCCCCAGCCTCCTGCGTGTGCTCGCCTGCCTCCCTCCCTTGGGGGAGACCACAAACAATGATGGCTGAAGGGGCCAGGAGAGGGGAGGGTCCACCTTGACAGGGAGGACTTCCTGCAGGAGGCGGTTCCTGGGCTGGGGCCCGATTGTAAAAAGAGCCACTGTTCCCCTGCGAGCTGTGGGTCCTCTGGCCACACCAGGAGGTCAGCTGAGCAGGCACGGTTGCTCAACATTATAGAGGAGAAAACTGAGGCACAGGGACACGGGGCTGGGTCCTGACGGCGCAGCACCCTGCCACAGGCTCAGCTGGCGTGGAGCAGGTGGCCACAGGCCCACATAGGGTTGGGAAATGGGCACCCAGGGTCTTTCTGGGGAGGCCAGGGCTCCTCCACGCATGCCACAGGGACTGATGTTGGGTCCCCTAAAGCACCCTTGCCCATTCCCAAGCCACTGGGTGACCGTGGCTGGACACTGATCCATCTGAGCTCGGCTCCTCGTGGGCTGTGGTGAGAGCCGGTGCTCGGGAGAGGCCTGGCCAGCCCCCAGCCAGTGTGGTTTATGGTGGTTCCACTTACCCTCTCCGTGTCCCCAGAGGCAGGGACGAGCACCGGGAGGGTAAGTGATTTGCCCAGGGTCACAGAACTGCTAGTGAGGAGCCAGAGCTTGAGCGCAGCTGTGACTGCTCCCGAGCCCAGCACCCACCCCCTCCTTCCATCATGCTGACCCCAGCCCTCAAACTCTGCGGGTTCGGGTTCCAGCTGGGGTTGCTCGGGGGTCAGGGAAGGTCTCCGTCTCCAGCCACTTAGAACTCTAAGTCTGGAGGAGACGCGGAATGGGGCAGGCTGGGGCTGCTACGGTGTCCCCTCTGTCTGCCACTAACCCTCAGCCAGGTCAGCCCAGTCGGGGTGATGGGACAAGGCCATGATGAGGAGACTCTGGGTTGCCCTGGCACTTTAGTGATTCGGCCCCAGCTGTGTGGCCAGGGCGGGAGGCAGAGGTGGCCTCTCAGAAGAGGAGGTGGCAACAGCACAAGCTGGAGGGCAGTAAGGTGCCTTCTAGTCCTCCCAGGACCCTTGCCATCCTGTCGTGGGGGCCAAGGGAGACAGCCTAGGGTGGGTCAGACTCCCTGCCTGGCCTGAGCAGGAAGTCCCCGGTGCTGAGCAACGGGGTGCTGGGCAGAGCAGGACGTGCAGGAGTGGGGGCGGAGGGGATGCCAGGCCTGGGGCTGGGGCGCCTGCCGCCCACTCCCACTCAGGCTGGTCAGTCAGCCTTGTCTTCTTGGGCCGCAAGTTGTTACAGATTCCTGCTTAGCCTCTCTGAGCCTCAGTTTCCTCACTTGTGAAACCTGGGGCCCTATCTTTGAGGAGCTCAGTGAAATCGGCCTGGAAAGGGAATGAGGTACGCAGCGCATGCTTAGTGAGGGCTGCTGGGGAGTCCCAGCCCTGCCAGAGACAGCTGTCCGGCTGTAGCCCACGCTCCCCAGCCCAGGCTCAGCCCAGAGAAGGGGCAGGGAGAGGTCTGTGCTGCACCCAGACTGGGAGAAGCTGGGTAGGCCCGTCTGGCCGCCTCAGCCCTTTTCTTAGCCTCAGGAACCAATTAGTCCCTCAGCCTCACCCGCCCACATCCCCCCACCGCCCACCCCTCACCACCACCCCCTCACCACCCGTGCCTCCCAGGCCTAGGCCTGGTGGCAGATCTGAGGCGAAAACCATGCCCAGCCCCTGGGGGTGGGCCAGGGAGCAGGATTAGGGGCCAACATGCATGGAGTCCTCACTCCGGGGTTGTGAGTTGGGACATCATAGCTGCCCAAGGCTGCAGTGGGGGTGGGAATTAGGTGCCCTTCTTACTGAGTGGCCCTGAGGCAGCCCCTGCAGGTCTCTGGGCCCCAGACTGTCAGCAGCCCTAGGGAGTGGGGGCTTCACCCCGGGACCTCCGGTTCCTCCCACTGGGAACTCCCAGCCCTCCCTGGGCTCCCTGCTTCTCACAGCGCCTTTCCCCCGCACCTGGCCCTGACTCTGGCAATGTGCGAATGAGCACAGAAACAGGGAAACCCCAGATGCCTGGAGACCCTGGCGTGAGACAGCACCTTTCTCCCTGGGACCCGCTGGGTGCTGTGTAATAGCCCCCTGCTTATTGCGTCCACTGGCTGCCTAGCCTCTGCCGTCAGATTGCAGACCCCCCGAGAGCATGTGCTGTGTGTCAGGCCCTGGGCCAGGCTCCAGGGAGGGCGGGAAGCATCGAGTCCAACAGGCCTCGACTCCACCTGCTTCATGGCTTGCTGCCTGGGTGACCCATGCAAGTGACCTCCACAGCCTCAGTTTACCCAGGTGTGAGAAAGGAATGCTCCATGCTCCCCTCTTCTGTGAGGAGTGGAGGCAACCCAGGATGAGGGCCTGGCCCACTGAGGGGTATTCCCCTTCCTTGTGAGGCAGGAGGATGGGAGGAGGAGATGTCTAGCTGCCCTCACCGCCGCCCACTGCGGGCACTGCCCTACTTCAGCCCCAGTTGCCAGGGAACCACCGGGCTCCTCGCTAACCTGGATTTCTCTATTGATGGGCGGCCTTTGTCTCCGGGCCTCTGTTGCAGCCGCTGCTGAGGGGGCCGAGGGTACCGTGTCCAGCCGTGTTTCCAGGCACTAGCCTCTGGAGACGGCAGGGTGGTCCTCAGGCCCTAGAGCTGCTGGCTGGGAAACAGAACTACCTGCCGCCCTCCCTGCCCCAGGTGAGCACCTGCCTCCCACCTCCAGCTCCCCAGCCCAGCCTCACTTGGCAGGGAGCCCTCTGAGACCAGTTATTCCATTCCCGACTCTCCCCTGCTAACCCTTCTAGGCTCCTGTAGGCCCTGGGGGAAGTGCAGGCTTCTCAGCTTGCGTCCGGGCTAGGTGTGACCTGGGCGTTGCCCATCCACTTTCCCAGACCCCCCTCCCTTCCCACACCCTCCTGCCTCCCAGATTCTCACCGTGACTAACTGGGCACCTCCTATGTACAGGACTCTGTGCTGAGCATTAGACAGAAACGTAAGAGAATTTCATTTATACCTTATAGCTGCCTATCAGTGTATGCTATTCCCGCTCCACAATGTACACGTGGGGAAACCGAGACACAGCAAATGCTTATTGAGAGCTAACTTTGTGCCAGGCCTTGTGCTGAGTATTTCCTGTGCGTTCCCTCCTCTGCCCTCAGCCTGGTGGGGGAGGGTCCACAGCCGTAGCTCCAGTGCAGAGCAGAGCAGTTCCGGCTGGTTCTCCAGGGGCTCAGATCGGGGTTCAAACCCCCACATCATCCCACCTCTGAGCTCCTTAACCATCAGCCTGCCCTCTGGCCCTCCCAACCTTGGCAGAAGCTGGACCCTCTCCAGAGAGTGCCTTTTCTGATCCCAGCCCCCCACCTCCTAAGTTCAGTGTGTAAGCACCTCCTCACACACCAGGGCCAGGCCCTGTGCTGGGCGCTGGGCACGGAGGGCAGCAGTCAGTAGGGAAGGGACCGGGTAAACAGGACGGCCACACACAGACCTGCAGAAGGGGAGGTGGTCAGGGGGCCTCCAGGAGGAAGTGACTTTGAGCTGAGAGCTCTGAAGGAAGAGTAGGTGTTGGCCTGGTGGTGGGAGGGGTTTCTTGGCAGAAGAAACAGCATGTACCAACCAGTGTGCTGGGGTGAGAGAGGCACACGGCGGGGGGCTGAAAGGAGCTCAGGGTAGCTGGAGGGGGGCGGGGGTGGGGCCAGGTCTCGAGACAAGACTCCCGGGCTGCGGGTGGGGTGAACTGGAGGCCACGGGGTGGGCGTGGGCCGAGAGACTTTCAGATTTTGGTGGTGCTGACAAGGAGGCTGCTGAGCGGCTGGGCACCTCCGGTGACCCTGCCGCAGTTCTGGGAAAGGGGAAGCTGCGAGGCCGGCGGTGGCACGGCTTCCTCTTTCTGTGCGGCCTCCAGGGCTGCACCTCCCTGGTGCTCCGAGCCTCTCCCTCTGGCTTGGGGCCCTGGTCGGGGCTGTGTTCGCTGGCTTCCTTCCAGGGAATTTCTAGTTCTAATTGTTTGGGTACTTTTTTGGAGAGCAGGGGTGGGCCGAGTGTGAGGAAGCCCCCGCTCCCGTGAGCCTGTTTGGTGGCCGCCTCCTGCCCCAGACGTGGGCTGGGGAGGGCTTTGTGGTGAATGAGACAGCGTCCCTGCTCCTGGTGCTGTCTGGTGGGGGGTGGGCAAACAAATAAACAAGCAAGCAAACAAATACTTAATTACCTGCCCGGGCAGGAGGTGCGGCAGGAAAGAAGGAGCACAGGGGAGGAACTGCCACGACCTACTTCAGGCTCGTCACCTCATTTAAACCTCACGACAGCCTTGCCCTGGGAGATGATCATCCGTCCCCACGTTGCGGATGAGGAAGCTGAGACCCAGCGAGGCAAAGCAGGGGCTTGGGTCCCACGGGGAGCTGGTGGGGCCCCAGGCTAGGAGGCTTTGTGCAGGGAGGAGTGGCCTCTAAGCTGACTTCCTTCTCTGCCCGTGGGGCCCCATGGAGTCCTCCTCCGCCAGGAGCACCCGGGCAGCAGGGGCCTCTCGAGGCTGTGGGCCCTGCCCTTCCCAGGGCTTTGGTCTGCCCACCTGCCCCTTCTAGGAAGTCACTGACTGCATGGCCTCCCGGGCGAGGCCGGGGGGTGGGGATGGAGCCTTCCCAGACCCCCTCCCAGCCAAGGGGCTTCCGTCTGAACTTGCTTTTTGGTGGAGGTTCTGGTGCTCAGGGCTTAGATGGTGGATTCCTGGTGGGGAAGGGGGTGCCAAGGGGGCGGCCAGGGCAGCAGGTGTGCCCGCGTGTGCACAGGGTTCCGGGGGGCTGGCTGGCGGCTGCCTGACTGGGCAGGCCCGTTGGGAGCTCAGTCTGGGCTGAGTGTGGGGGCCAGGGAGCATCTGTAAGCAGAGACTCGGGGGCTAGACTGGAGTAAGTGCGGGTTTGGGGTAATTAGAAGGTACGTAATTAGAAGGCGGCAGGGCTCTAGGCAGTGTGTGTCTGTGAATGTGCCTAAGTGGGTCCTCGCAGTCTGGGCCCTTGGACATGCATTTTGCTCCTGGAAGCCTCGAGATCACAGCTCCCTGTCTGTCTGGAGATGAGCAGCTGCACGGCCCTCCCTGTGGGCTCAGGTCACCCAGCAGGTGCCAGTCGGGGCCGGGGTGGGACAGGGACTATCTCTCCTGTGGCTGTTGTGCCTCTTACACTTGACTCCTGCCTTCACCCTCTAGGACCACTCTGGTGACATGGAGGGACGCTGGGTCTGGGGACTGGGCAGGGCTTTGGGGCCAGCCTGGGGACTTGGGGCTCATGGGCAGGTCTGTGGGTTAGATCCTAGAGGAACAGGGCTTGAATGGGCGCTGCCTGGGCAGGGCAGAGGCTCACTCTGGGGCAGAAACTGGACGAGGAGGCTTGTGACCGAGCCAGAGGAGGAGCAGGTCGGGGAAGGGGCCTGGGGCCTTCACCTGTTGGGTGCTGACTGCCAGGGCGCAGCCTTCACTCTACTCTGGCCCGACATTCTGTCCCAGATTTTCCCCTGAGCTGGCCTTGGGCTGAGAGCCACTGCCAGTGACCTGGAGAGTCCCGTGGTGTGACCACTGCCCCTCCCTCCCCGTCCTGGGGTGTGTAACTCAAGCACCTGGCCTGCCGAGGTACGTGCTGGGCCAGGCCATCCAGCGAGGGTAGATCATTTTCCTCTGGCTCCCTTTCCAGATGGGAAGCCCAGGCCACCCATAGGCTGAGGGGCCCTTGTGTGACCTGGGCTTTACTGCCCGCAGTGCTTGTCCCAAGGGGTTTGGCCTCAGACAGCTTGGGGCCCCAGGCAGCGTCCCCTCAACCTTCTGTGGGCCCTGGGCCAGTGGCCTGGCTCTCCAGTGCCGCCCCTCACCCTCCTGAGCCTGAAGCCGGGCCTCCTGGAAATACCTTGTTGGGAACTCCCTTGTTTTGCCACAATCCCTTTTGTTGTCTAATCTGATCCTTCTTTCTGCTTCTCCAGCCCTGGGGCGGGAGACTTGTCTCCAGAGGAGGCTGTGCTCCAAGCCTGAGGGCTCAGGACGGTGCCGTTGCAGGGGGTCACTGGATCTTTTGGCCATAGGTCTACCTTGTGGTGTGAGCTCCCTGAAGACGGGGACACTGTCCATCTGGTTCATGTTCCTATTATTTTGTGTGCCTGGCACACAGTAGGTGCCCAAGAGAGGATGGGATGCAGAATGCTGGCCACTGTGGCCACCTCCCAGGTCTGCCCCCCAGTCCTTTGTGGAGAAGGCATCTGGGTGTGGAGAGTGGGACACACGGGAGGGCCAGGACTGTGATGGGAGTCAGAGTGGTACAGCAGGAACTTTGGGTGCCAAACCCAGCTTTGGGGAATGGTGTTCTAGAGAAGCTTCTAGAGAGAGAGGCCTTGTATTTGAAGGGTGTGAGGCAGGGACTCCCTTGGAGCAGGAACACAAGGGTGAGGGCAGAGAGCAAGAGAGGCGGGTGTGCTCGCTGCCCGCAGGGAGTTCTGAGGGGCAGGCTCCTGAGAGCCTGTGGCGGGGGCAGGGTGGGGGCGGTCGCAAGCTCTCTTATCCCCCATCCCCAGGGATGCAGTCAGGGCTTCCTTCCTCCCAGGCTCCCCCGCACAAGCCTCAGACACCTGGCTGTGTACGGAAGGGGAAGGAAGCCTGTCCTCCTCTGGGAAGCCTCCTAAGCCTGGCAGATCCTTCTGCCCCCTCCAGTGTGTGCTGCTCTGAGGCGCTGGCCCCAGACAGGGCACCCCAGCTCTACTCAGGTTTGGGGGCCTCGGGCGTGGCAGTGAGTGCAGTCCAAGCCTCGCCGGCACCCTGCCTGCCTGGCCGCACCTTGCATGTGCCCCAAGCAGTGCTGCGCTGGAAGCAGGCCCGGTCTGACCTCCTGCTGAGCACCGCGCCCCCTCCCCTTCTGCCCTAGGCTGGGGACCCCAGGGCCTGAGGATGAAGCTGAGCTCTCCGCCACACTGGCCTCTGTCCTGCTTCCTTGTGGTGAGTTGGGGATGGGACTGGTGGGGACACCAGAAGAGCACAGAGTCCTGAGGCCTGTGCCCCAGGGCTTAGGAGGTAGAGTGTGAAGTCTGCTGGAGAACCCTGGGCTGGGTCAGTCCGGTCGGGTCGGGTCGGGTCGGGTCGGGTCTCAGCTCTTCTGGGATGCATTCTGACCCTGGGAAGCGCCTCATGGTCCACACTGGTCTTGGTGCTGGGAGACAGGTCTGGGGCCTGAGGAGTTCCCCAGAGCCTCCTGTGTGGCAGTCCCTCTGCCCTTCAGGGCGGCTGGCTCTACTCTGTGCCCGCCACCCCCAGAGCAAAATCAGAGGACCAGGGGTCTCCCCAGAGCAGGTGGATTCACTTCGTATCTGGACACAGAAGCAGAGGGAACTCCCTGTGGAGTGGGCTGTGGACTCAAGTTGAGGAGAGCCTTCCCTTGGGACGTTTCAGACCCTGTGTGGGTGCAGGGGTGTGACCAGGCTGGCCGTGTGTCACTGGGCGCTCCCAGTGGAGGATGTAGTCCTGGGGACTCAGCTGGGGGCCGGAATAGGAAGCGGCAGCTGCACTCTGGCCCCAGGGATGAGGCACAGAGGCCGGTTGATGACAGACCTGGCTGTGGTGGGGGTGGGGGACAAGGCAGCTGGAAGAGAGGAGTTTGGAAGCATTTCCCCCTCATCCTGGAGGATGGAAGGGGAGTGACTCAGAGACCCAATGGCTTGCAGCCTTGATCAGGCCCTGTCTGGGGCTTTCCAGTACTTTCCCGAAGCAGATGTGGTTCTCCCCCCGCCCAGGCGATGGCCATGCAGTAGGTCTGGGACAAGCGGGTTTGACCTGCAGCATGAGGGACTGAGGTTCAAGAGTGTCCCTGAAGCCTGGGGAAGTAGCCTTGTGCCATCTTCAGTCCCTACTCCAGGGGCATCAGGAAGCGGGTGGTAGGCAGACAGCCCCAGAAAGGCCATGGCCCCGTAGTTTCTGCTCAGTGCGCCCTACCTGCTGTTCTTCCAGCTGCTGCCCTGGCCTCTGGCTACGCCAACACCAGCAACCCTTTGGCAGTGCCCGCCCGGGGAGGAGCCCAACCTGGTGAGCTTGCCCTGTCCATCTACCTGTCCTGGGAAGACTCTTGAGGGCCAGGGGCGGGCTTCCCATGGAACTCAGGTCTGGCTCCTGGCTTTGTTCTCGCCCTTTCCCTCCCACAGGACCCAGGGCAGGGCTCGTTATGCAGGTCCTGTCCCCCAGGCACCTTCTCAGCCTCGTGGGGCTCTAGCCCATGCCAGCCCCACTCCCGCTGCAGCCTTCGAGGGAGGCTGGAGGCCCAGGCGGGCACAGTGACTCAAGACGCACTATGTGGAGACTGCCAGCCTGGGTGAGCCACGGGGTGGGGTGTGGGGGCACCTGCCGAGTGGCCAGTACTCTGGGTCCTGGGGTGCCAGACTCACCCAGCCCCTGAGTGGGCCTCAGCCCTCTCATCTGTGAAATGGGATGGGTAAGGACCAGGGCGCGTGTCCGACAGGAAGGAGTCCACCCTCTTTTGAGGAAGGTTCTGGGTCTCAGCGATGTCTCCCCCCTGCCCCGTAGGTGGTTTGCCCCTTCAGAGGTTCCCCGTGTTCCCTGCCAGCCATGCTCCTGGACACCTCTGGGTCCTCGTGGCTGTTATGGTGAGTAGAACACGGGGTCTACGACTGGTGAGGGTAGGTGTGGGAGGGGGTCTGGCAAGCTTGAGCCCAGGGACCCCCATGGTGTCCATCCAAGGCAGTGGGGTCCTCATTCCCTCAGCTCATGGGAGGGAGAACAGCCAGAGGTGTCCAGCAGGATGTGGTCATTGTCCCACTGGCTGTGTGCCGGCCGCTTCACTTCTGAGTGCCAGAGGCCATCCAGCAGGTGGCAGCCACGCTGGAGGGCTCGCATCCTGACCTGTCTGTCCTCTAGCTTCGTCCCCTTAAAAATACCCAAGCAGCTGAGTGTGAGCACGTGTGCTCACACACACACGCACTTCCTGTCACCTGTTGAGTCAGTCTCCTTCTGAGGCAGCAAACTCAGGGACTGGGTCACGGGAAGGCAGGATCCGGCATCCCTGCGCCCAGGCATGTGTACAGGTGCCGTCTGTTCACTGCTGTGCGCCAGCGGGAGGCGTGCACGGGGGGATGAGGCTCTGATCATCCTGAGGCCTGAGGATGCCTCACTCAGGCTGACTGATCAGATGGGCACATAACAGGGGCTGGAGGTGGGTTGGCCTTTGCTTCCCCAACATGGGCGGCTCTGGACACATCAACACTCCACGTCTGTCTGTCTGTCTGTCCGTCTCCCTCCCCTCGCCGTCCCCCCCACACCCATGATGCGGGCCCTGGGCCTCTGTGTGCGTGCATTTCCCTCTGCCTTGGTCTTGCCTCCATGCCTGTATCCTCTGTGGTGCTCAGAGCGGAGATGGCGGACCCGGCGTGGTGTGGAGGTGGCAGCAGGGGCCAGCGGCACTGGGGAGACACGGCAGCCTGGGAACGGCACACGGGCAGGTGGCCCCGAGGAGACGGCTGCCCAGTACGCGGTTATTGCCATCGTGCCTGTCTTCTGCCTCATGGGGCTGCTGGGCATCCTGGTGTGTAACCTGCTCAAGCGGAAGGGCTACCACTGCACTGCCCACAAGGAAGTCGGGCCTGGCCCTGGAGCTGGAGGCAGTGGTGAGGCCCGGCCTGGGGTCCTGGTGGGGAGGCCAGAGGGCACGGGCCTGCCCGGCCCAGCTCAGCTCGGAGGCCACCCGAGGAAACCTGCTTGGCCTGGAAGGTCTGACCTGGAGAGGCCTGCAGAAGGCAGACTGGGAGGGGTTCCTGGAGGTGCTGCATGTGGGCCACAGAGGGGAACACTGTAAACTGACAAGACGGAAGGAGGGATGAGGCCCGAGGTGGGGACGGGGAAGAGCAGAGGCATGTTAAGTGGGATCCTGCTCTAGGTGAGGCCATGCCTGGCTGTGGGGGTCTGGCCTCTTCAGGGCTACAGCTGTATGTGGACCAAGGGTCAGACTGCCTACTCTTTACCCAAAGTGACCTGTGACCTCTGGCCTGAAGGCCTGGCAGGGCAGCCGTCCTAGGCAGGCACCAGGAGAGGTTTCCAGGCTGCGGTTTGAGTTACAAGTCTGGGAACCAGAGGGAGAGATGTGTTCCTCCCACTCCCACCCCAGGGCCCTGGGCCCCCTTTTCTTCTCCCCACCCCGTCCCTGAAGGCCAGTAGGGCTGGGGCCCTACATGCACATTTATTGCCCACAGGAGCTTTGGCCAAGATTGAAATTGCACCTCCCATGCCAGTGCCCCAGGCTGCCCGGGACTGGCCAGAGCCCTTCCCGTCTCCCGGCACTGAAGGAAGGGGGCAGGAGCTTTGTGTAGGCAGGACAGTGGTCACTCAGGCCATCTCGCCTGGGACTGCCCTTATTATCCTCACCTAGGACTAACTTGAACTGCTGGCTGCTGCCTGGGTACAAGTCCCAGGAGCTCTGTTTGCTGCTGGCCCGGGATTGACCATGTAGCCCATTTTCAAGCTTTTGAAGTTTGGGCTCTAAGCTAAGAGCTCGTAGTTATATAGACAGGACAGTGTGCAGGGAGGTAATAGGGCTGGAATTGGCAGTTTCTGCAATTGTTGGCTGAGCAGCGGAGAGGGCTGGCCCCAGAAGAGGCTGCCCTCCACTCCACACACTGTCTCTGCAGGGACTGTGGAGTTCAGGTGGCCCTGACACTGCAAAGGGCCCACAAGGAAGTGGGGCTTTTTGGTGCAGGAGCAGTGATGCTGAGCATCTCACAGCTGCCGCCTGGAGCAAGGTTTATCAACACCCAGGCTTGTAGCCCAACTCTTAGGAAGGCTTGGTGCGCCCTCTGCTGCCACGTCCTGGTGTAGCTCAGGAGACTGGAGTTCACACTCCTCACTTCCCCAGGATCAAAGTTCTTCTCTTCTGACGTCAGGGAACAACCCCGCCTACCAGGTTGAGGACGCCAACGAGGATACCATCGGGGTCCTGGTGCGCCTGATCACAGAGAAGAAAGGTGAGGGAAGGTGTAACCATCCCTGTGCCCAGGAAGAAGGGTCTCCTCTCACAGCCTGTGAGGCAGCCTCAGGGGTCAGATCCCACCCTGCTCTGCCCTTCCTGCCAGGTCATCTTGAGCCAGCCTGGCCCTCGGACTAGTGTGTCTGACGGTGCTGCCCCTTTTTCTCCTGTTCTTGCTTGATTGGGGATGTGCTGGGTGGAAGAAAAGGCCCAAGGCAGGGAAGGGGTGGTGGGTAGGTAGGGGGACTGGTGCTGGGGTGGGGGTCCCACGGGAGTGCCCCTCATGGCCCAGAGACGGTTCTGACTTCAGCCGTCCACAGAGAATGCGGCGGCCCTGGAGGAGCTGCTGAAGGAACATCACAGCAAACAGCTGGTACAAACCAGCCATGCGTCTGCACCCAGGTGAGTGGGCCCCACACCCAGCTCAGCAGCCTACCTCCTGGGGACTCACCACCTGGGTGTGCTCCCTCTCCTGTCACTCCAACTCCCCTTCACTACCTTCTGTCGTCTCTCCTGGTCCTGGCCTGGCGTAGTGACCAGTGACCACTGCCACCTGTGCCCTCCATAGGCTGCCGCCCGGACCCCCCAACATGCCGTACATCTGTCCGCATCGCCATCACCTCCACACCGTGCAGGGTCTGGCCTCACTTTCTGGCCCCTGCTGCTCCCGTTGTAGCCAGAAGAAGTGGCCCGAGGTGCTGCTGTCCCCTGAAGCTGCAGCTGCCACCACTCCCACTCCCAGACTCCTGCCCAACCCCGCCAAGGCTCCCAAGGCCGGGGCCAAGGCAGGACGCCAGGGCGAGATCACCATCTTGTCTGTGGGCAGGTGAGGTGGGCACAGACGCAGCAGGGTCAGGGAGGGACATGGCAGTGGGGGCAGGGAACAGGGCCCTAGGCTAAGCCCTGAATACTCTGCTTGGTGATGGCCCCTCCCTTCCTGGCCTCAGTGTGCCTCTCTGGGCAGTGAGGGTGACTAAGAAGGAGTCAGGTCGGCTCAGCCATGCTGTCCTACACGGAGCCATTGAGCCCCCAGGGCAGGGTCCTGGCCCCTTATCACACCGGGCTCCTCAGGCCAAGGGCCTACTGCAACCTAGGGTTGTGGGTGTTGGGGGCTTCTCTGTGGGTAAAAGGGTGAGAGAAGGGCTCAGGCTCTGATCCGTGAACTTGCTGTGTGACCCTGGCAGGTACAGCCTTCTCTGCTTTGTTTCTTCCTCTAATCGGCGGGGGGCGGGGGTTGCACTACCTCTCCTCACAGGTTCCGCGTGGCCCGAATTCCTGAGCAGCGAACAAATTCAGTGGCCTCTGAGGTGAAGACCATCACGGAGGCTGGGCCCTTGGCGGGTGATTTCACCGACTCCCCGCAACCTGGCCTCCCCACTGAGCAGCGGGCACTGCTGGGAAGTAGTGGAAGCCATACTAAGTGGTCAAAGCCCCCAGCAGAGAAGAAGGCCGAGGTGAGGGCCAGCGAGGGAAGGTGTCTACCCTGACTGTAGGTGGGGCAGGGGTGCAGGTACAGGAGGCCCTGGGCAGGTGCCACTTTCTTGGAGCCCAGAAGCCCCCTGACTCAGCTCTCACCCCTCGTTCCTGCCCCCCAGGAGAACCGCTACGTGGTTCGGCTAAGTGAGAGCAACCTGGTCATCTGAGGGGCTGTCTTGTCTGAGGACGCTGCAGGCCTGCCCTGGGAGGTTCCGAAGGCTTCCTGGAGGGAGAAGAGCTTCAGCTGGGCTCGAAAGGATCAAGAAGCAATGGCCCAGCAGACAAACAGCAAAGGCCCAGGCCTGGAGGTGGGAGTGTCTGCCCCAGTGAGGAGGCAGGTGGGCAGGCACCATGTCCAGGAGCAAGCTGAAAGCCCCACCTGTCCCTGCTGCCCAGTTCCTTCCCTGCAGGATGCCCCTGACCCTGTGCCCTGGTCAGATTCTAGGAGCCCACAGGATCCTCTGTACCACCAGGAGGCTAGGCCTTGAAGGTAGGGAGGGGCCCTCTGCTAGGCCTCCCTGGCCCCACACCTTCTGTGTCAGTACAGGGTCCTCCAACAGATGTACCTCCTCCTCCTCTTGGGGCAGCGGCACAGTGCCGTGGGCTGGGAGTCGGCATTCCTGGGTTCTAATCCTGGGCAAGTCCCTGGCCATCACTGGGTCCAAATTTTTCTGACTGTGAAGTCTCAGTGCCCAGGGCCTCTCCAGCTCCCTGCAGGCTCTGGGCTGGGTCATGTGGTGGGAGAGCTTGCCTCCTTGCCACCCCATCCCACCAGCCTACTAGCTTTATGTGGCCCCATTTTTTGCTGCTTCCAGGGCCTCTACCTTCAAGGCCCCCATGGGGCTGCCTATCCATGATTCTGCCTACAGAATGCATGTGCCTGCCTCCTCCCAGTTCTTTTTACTGAAATTGAAGAAAAGAGACTCGACCTGGGTGGGGCTGTGGCAGAGTCCCAGCCTGCCCAGCTACCTGCAAGATATCGGTAGCTTCTGGGGACAATTGTGTGACAGGCTGGAGAGGCACCTCTGATCTGGGTGGAGTGTGTCCCTGTGGTGTTGGTGTCTGTCTGTAGCCTGGGCAGTGCGGGCAACAGCCCAGCCTGTTTCCACCCTAGCTCTGCAACCTGGTTATTTATGTGGGGCTGTGCAGGCACGAGCCCCACTGTTGTCCTCATTTTTTATTTATTGAAACTTGGCTGTTGTCCTGTCCTTGCGTCTCCATCCCCATCCATCTGTTGAATAAAAGGTGGGATAGTGGTGTCACGAGGAGCTTCTTTGCCCTGTGCCTCTTCCCTGGTCTATCCAGTCACTGACCAACTCTGTTAGGTACTGTGTGTGGGACAGGCCATCCCTCCCCTCGCGGTGCCTTCTCTTTGGCAGCAGGCGAAGTGGGGCCAGAGGAGGCCTGTCACCCCATCTGGTTCTCACTGAAGCCCCTGGAGGCAGTGCTATCCGACGGAAATAGTGCCATGTGTGTAATTAAAAATTTTCTAATAGCCACATTTTAAAAAGTTAAAAACAAACAGGTGAAGTTAATTTTAACCATATCAATAATGCATTCTATTTAACCCAGGAAATACCAAAAATATTTTCATTTCAATACACAATCAGTATAAAAATTATGAATGAGCTATTAATATTTTTGTTTTCAAATCTGGTGTGTATTTTATATATAAATCACATATTATGAACTAGCGTATTTCAAGGGCTTGCTAGCCACCTATGGCTAGTGGCTCCTGTGTTGGACAGCACAGCTCTAGAGGAAGTGGAGCCCGGAAGATGGATGGGGTAAGACAGACTTTGGGGGCTGGAGAATGTGGAAGGAGAAGCATGTTCCACGGAATGGTAGCAGCACACACAAAGGCCAGCCATCAACAGAAATGTGAGGAGTTGGAGAGGCTGGAAGTAAAACCCTCTTTGACAGGTGTGGAGACTGGGGTAAGGGTGGGCATTAGAAGGCAACCACCTAGGCTCTCGGAAGCCATCAGCCTTATCCCAGGGATACCAAGGAGCTTCTAAAGCATGCAGGAAGGGGAAAGCATGGTCAGCTTGGTCATGGTGGGTGCAGAGTGGGAGCTGTTGCACACATCCAGGCAAGAGAGGGCAGAGGCTGGGCTGTGTGGGTGTGATGTAAACAGATGGATCGACCAATAGCTTCCTAGGGCACCACCACTGGTGCTTAGTAATGGGATGTGTCAAGGGATTAGGGACAGCTGGGCCAGTTGGGTGGGTGAAGAGGGGCACCTGGGATATAGCCCGATGGGGACCTCCTGAGGCATCTGGATCTGAAGGCCTGGCACTCTCAAGAGACAGGCCTGGACAACGAGAATATCTGGAAGCACTCATGTGGGTATTGCTACCTGTACTGGACTGGGAGGGGACATGTTCAAGGGCAACGGCTCAGGGCCAACTGCTGGGCTGCTCCAGGGCATTGGCAAGGAGGGGGTTAGGAAAGCAGTATCCTGGAAGCCTGGGGAGGAGAGTGTGGGGAGCAGGGTGGGTCACAAGGCCAGATGCTGCTGCTGTTGCGGGGCCAGGAAGAATGCTGTGTCCCCTGGTTAGGAGATGCAGCTGTGGCAGGCGTCCTCTCAAGGGACTGATGAGAGCAGGGCCAGGTGTGAGTGGCCTGAGCGCCCTGCAGAAAGCCTGTGCCAAGCCATAGCTGCTGTGTCCTTAGACTCCAGGGAGGGGGGCTTTTTGGTTCAATTTGTTTTGTTTTGCGTTTTGTTTCTTGCTGTTTGGTAGGTTTTTCTTTTCTCTTTTTAACATGGAAGAGGAGGACACATTTAAAAACTAATGGGAAAGAGGCCCAAGGAGAGGCAGAAGCACCATAAATGATGCTTGACAGGGCCTGGAGAGGTGTGGAGAGGCCTCCTGTGGAGGCCCGGCCCCCTGTGGTGTGATGGGCCTGCAGGAGGCCCTTCTCCTGCGGGAAGGCTGGGCACACATGTCTGGAGGTTCCAGCCCTCCCGACCTCTCCTTTCTACACCAGACTTCTCTCTGGAGGCCTCTCAGGTGGGCAGGAAAGGCAGGGCCTCTCTCAGGACCCAGGAAACAAAGCTTCACATGCTCTAGGGGAGGGGAAGGAAAGAGAAAGAGGCTGGCTATCCGGAGGATGTTTCTGGAGCACCAAAGGTTGCCAAAGTCTAGAACACAGTGTTGGTGGTGGGGGACTAGCAAGCATCACCAGGACACCCAAAGGAATGTTCCCTGGGGCTGCCAGGGTGCACTGTGTCCCTTATTTGCCAGCTGTTCAGCTGCATCTCAGGGTTTGGCTTCTCAGTGTCTCCTGAGCCAACCAACTCCAATTCCCCTAGGGCTGTCTCACACTGGGGTGAGAACAGTGCCCCCTAAATGCCCTCACCTGGGCGAGGCACATACAGGTACCAGGTAGGGTGGAGACTAGGAATGGCCTCCCAGGCCAGGTAAGGGACACCCCACCTTGGTGCTGGGCCCAGGGCTAATAAGCATTGGTCCCCTCCAGACACCCCCTCTCCAATTTTCTGCTTGCTAGAAGGTAAGAAAGAAAGGTATCATTCCGGCCTTGGTTTCTTCACATGTCCCTTGGGGACGTTGAGGCTAGCTCCCCAGAATGGGATGAGGAACTCAGAGATCAAGATAGGCGTGTACCATCTGATGTCCTGGACTTCAGGACCCCCACCCTCACCTGGAAGCCTTCCTGGCTTGTCCCTTCCCAGACTTACCCTGTCTAAATCTGGCAGCCCTGACAGCTCTTGGCAGCTGGCCGAGTGGGAGCTGGAAGGGTGGGGCCCTGGGCTGACCACTCCTTACTCCACCCACACCCTTTCCTCCAGGGCTCAGAACGGTGCATGCTGGGGCCCAGTTCTCCGCCTCCCCGCCTGCTCCTGGCCCTCAGCCCTGCCACCGTAGCCTGGAGCCGAGTTCCTGGTTAAAACCCCCTTCCTGCCCGGGAGAACTGCTGTGACCCAGGCTTGCACTGCCTGTGGGCGGAGGTACCTCTCCTCCTACACCTAAGCTTTCTGCTCAGGGGACGGAGAATGAGCTTCACATCAGGTGAGGGTAGGAGGGGAACCTGGGAGGGTGCTGTGGAGGCACAGAGGGGGGTTTGGTGGAAAGGTTTGGAGAGGTAAGAGTCTGAGTTATAATTACAGCTCGAGTGTGAGCCACATCACTTAGCCTCTTTGGACCTGTTTTCTCTCCATTTGAGGAGAATGAGTACTTGGAGGCTGGGCAAGGACAGATTGTAGGGGCCAGGCCCTGGAAGGAAACCATGGCCATGATGACCAGGGAGAGCAGCCCTGACCTGGACTAGGACAGTGGCTTTGTCCAGAAGGAGACCAGAGTGAGATGCTGAGGATGTAAAACTGGTGGACATCTGGATGGAGACCACTTAACTTCCCTTGTTTCCTACCTGACAAATTTATTCCTTGCAAGCTCAGGCACTGCCTCTGGAGTGAGCAGAAGAGCATGCAGCCTGGTGCCTGGGCTTCTGAGCCAGGCCAAGTGCAAGTTCCAATTCTTCCCCTCACCAGTTCTGTAACTTGTCACAGTACTTACCTTCCTTAGCTGTCCCCTACTGAGGCTAGGTCTGACAAAAGGGCTCACTTCCCAGCGTGCTGTGAAGATTCTGAGTTACCACGCATGAAGTGCAGTACTAGCCACCTACGGTGGGCACTCTGTAGACGGCAGCCTTCATCGTTCACGCTCCCTGAGCTCCTGTATCAGACACCTTAGTCAAGGCGCTGATGGCCACTTGCCAGGCCCCTCACCTGAGAGTCCCAGGGCAGCCCACTACGCCTGCAGGGAGACGCAGCATAGGTGTTACCTGACCGGTGAAAACAAGTTTAGAACCAACTTGGGGAGAAGCCCAGGGGACTCACTGGCCCAGGAGGTGGTCTGTGTCCCTCTGCCCCAAGAACCACCAGTCTGGTCAACCCAGACTTTTTTTTTGGAAACTTTTTTTTTTAATAGTTATTGAATGTTCTACAGCTTACAGTAAATATCATAGTTACAAATTCTTGGCTTCAATCTTTCAGAGTGATCACTATCTGATCTTCAAAACAAAATGGAACAAAACCCAAAAGAATCCAAAACAACAAAACAAAACCAAATTTACACTTCATATACACAAGTGAGGCCATGGGGCTTTCCAATCTTTGCACTCCAGGCTGTGTTTTGAAAACACCTATAAGTTCTTTGATCAAACTACTTGGAAGACACTGGTCAAAGGTTTATTATTATTTTAAATGTTTTTGCTTTTAAAATGTAAATTCCAATAAAATTTAAAAATTAGATTCCAACCTGTAGATTAAAATGAATTAAAAAATACAAACTCATATACAACACTCTCTCACAGGGATGTTACATGCCATGAGAACAGGTTTCTGTCATGTGATATGAAACAGGGGTGCAGATGCCTTTTAGTCAGGAGATGGGGACAGGCCTCTGGGCCTTTAAAGGTCGTTACAGACAACTTCAAGTTGCTAGAGGCCTGGTCTTACCTCCCCTTGGTAAGGAGAAGCTTGAGTCCCACCACAGATCCAGATAACCTGGCTGGCCCCAGCAGGTGGTCTCTGGGCAGTCCCACTCCTCCTGATTCTCAGGCTCGAGGAGGAAGGGGGGGCCTGGAGATGCTGGTCTTGCTGGGGTCAGGCTCAAAGATGATTTCACCCATTTGACTCCCATGGGCTGGCATTGTACTTATCTGCAAAGCTGCTGTATCTGTTCTCTTCAGGAAGGAAAACAGCCCTCCACCAGGAGCTGGAATGCGGACAGGGTCTCACTGCCACGGCAAGGAGCCTGGGGACTAGGGATGCAGCCACAGGAAAGCGGGAGCTCTAGCTTCCTTTTAGGCTTTGTGATAACCAGTCCTAATTCCTGTGTTTCTCACTTGGCCACTGGGCTGAACGCAACAGCATGTAAGATAGAAAATGAGTGAGTGGGACCAAGTCTGGCTCAGGCAAGGTTGGCTATGGAATGTTGAAGCTGGCCTGGCAGGAGTTTTGAAGGCTGGGCCCTGGAACCATGTAACACCTAATTTCAGAAATGGGTTCTATAGGAGTGGGAACAGAGAGACAGGTAAAGGGCAAATCTACAGCCAGTCTGACACCCCCCACAGGAGCCTGAGCTCTCAAGAGGCCCAGGTGTGGATTCTGATGTCAGCCTGGCTGAGTGTCCTCTACTGTGACCCTGTTTTCAGAGGTGGGTAGGGCATGGATTCCCCAAGGGCTTCACAGCTGCCTGCAGCCTGCTTCCCGCCTGCCCACTCCATTGCCTGCCCTGACCCTGTTCCAGGTTTCCAAGCTTGGCAAGCAGCTGGGCACCATATACCCTACAGTGACATGGTAAAATGCAGAATGGAAAAGCAGAGCTCCCATGTACTTTCAACTGCAATTGAGGCGAGATGCCATGGTGACATCTAAGTGATTATTCTAGTCAGAGTGCTGTGACCAAGACCACACCGAGATCAAGACATATGCCTTCCAGGCCCTCCCTCTCTGGCCATGGAGCAGAGCCGAGGAATCTGACACGCAGGGCTCCTGGCCTGGCTAAGCCAGGGCCTCACCGAGACTCTGGCGGAGTCCTGTCTGCACGATGACACTGACACACAACTTGGTGACCAAGAGGCCTGCCCTACTTTATGCCCCACAATTCATTTCTCAAGGCCACTCAGAACAAAGCAAGCCCCTCCGAAGCTCCTCCAGACGTCTGCGACACCTCAAACTTAGAACAGTTTGGGTGGTCAGAGGTAAGAGTTGGGATAAGAAGCAAGGACTGGGCACTGCCTCTAGGGCCTGGCCCTCCCCCAAGGGGTAGACGGCCCATCCCTTCTTTACTCCTGCCACTCAGACCCAGCAGGTGCCAGCAGAGAGCAGAAGACCTGAAGAGTTCAAGTGCTGGCTCTTTCTCTTATGAGCTCTGTGACCTTTGGCAAGTCTCTTAAGCCTCTGAGATTTAGTTTTTTCCATCTACAAAATGGGTATTTTGGCAATCAATGTCAAAGTACTTTGTACATGAAAAACACTCTGGACAGGTATGTCCCTGTTCAATATTTAGGGATGGGAATAGAATATTTTAGGGTCACTGCCAGGAGAGAGGGAGGGAGGGGGGGAAGGGGAGAGAGAGAGAAGCAGCAGTAACTGTCCTGTCTCATGGGGGAGAAATTTTAAACATTTTTTCCAAAATGTGGCAGATTGTTTCAGGCTCTCACTATTTGGGGCACCACAGCTTCCTAGGCTCCAGACTGAGAGAGAGTCAAATAGAAGTGGGGGGAAGTGAAGAGGGTTGGCTGTGGAACCATCTATATATCCCTAACCCTGGCCACCAAGCTCTGGTTCTGGGAAGAGACAGTGCAGTGGGGTGGAGGGGCTGGCATGCGGTACCAGCACTGCAGCTCACTGTCATGGTGGCACACCCCTGTCCTCTCTGGCTTGCTGGCCTTCCTACAATAACAGGGCCCTTCCAGCTCTGACCTCCTGTCCAGCCTGACCAGTGGGCCACCCAGTTATCTTTGGATGATGGCCACGGCACCTCCTGACAGACACCTGTGAGACTACCAGGTGTGTCATCCTACCAAAAGCACAGTGCTGCCCCTGCTCCCCTGGCCCAGTCCCTCAGCAATGGCTCCCCAAGCCTGGCCAAGCTTGTGGATCTCCATCAAAGGAGGAGGGTGAGGCCAGCTGAACTGGGGCTCCAACACTCATACTGAAAAAGGGGTGCTGGGCCTGGGCCCTTCCAGACCACAGCCTTATTTATGCCCTAGGGCCTGCCTTTGATCTTGAATTATGTACTAGGACTAAGAGAGGGTGCAGATCATAGATGTGTCAGTCTAAAGGCTGAGTGTGGAGTCAGACTGGAGGGAAGGAGACAGCAGACAGACTGGGATTCAAGTGGCTCTAATACTTAGGAGCAAGTCACTCTTTTTCTGAGGTTCAGTTTCCTCATGAATCAAATGGGAGGAATACTCTATTTCACAGGGTTATATCACAGGATGGATGTAAAATTGCTTTGTGAACTGCAAGGTACTAGACATTAGTTTTTACTTACTGGTGTGGAAAGAACAAAAATAACAAGGTCATTCCTAAGTCTCCTCTCTTCCTCTCTGTGGCTCTACTCTAGCCCATCCAGAGGTGGCAGGGTTCAGGGGAGGCTGTCAGCATACCAGCGTTCTGTTCACTTTGGGCAAGTTCCCTTTCCTTCCAGAACCAGTTTCCTTGTTTGATCCTGTCTCTCTCTCTCAGGGCCAGTAAATTAAAGGCTGTGAAGAAGTACTCTGAAATCTATGAAGCACCTGACAAATGTAAAAGTTTCCTCTTATCATTATTTTGGCATTTTCCAAACATGACATAATCTAAAGCAACCTTCATCTACCCTTACAACACCAGAGAGCAGGAGAGGTATTTGCAGAAAAATTGATTAACACTGGAAAACTTTGTTTTAAAATAAAACTTCTTCAACAGACCATTTAGAATAGCTGGGTTTCTCCTTACCGGTCCTACAGGTCCCTGGAAGGCCAAGAAGGTGGGCCCCCAACTCCTGGCTCTGGGCTGAGGATGCTCATGGGCTTTGCCCTCCTAGGAATGGCCAGATAGCCTCTGAGGTCCTTCTGGCCCAAGGATTCCTGATTTTTTCCTCCTTTAGGGAGTTGTGAGAGGTAAGGGTAGGGATATGTCCAAGTTTGCATGAATTTAAATTGAAAAAGTTATTTAAAAGTCCCAAATGTTATCAATGATCCCACTTTGTACAGTAAAATGTCCCTGGCCCCACTAGGGGGCTGATGGCCCAGCCAAGTGCTGGGTACAGGGGCGCAGTGCTAGATGAACCAGGCTCCAGCTGAGACTAGGGGGGCCTCCTAACCCAGAATCCTCTCTTTTCCCAGGAGATCCCAAGTCTCCTGGGCCTCACCCTCATCCTCCTCCCCACTGAGGATGAGGAGCTACTGTCCTCAAAGCACAGACTCTCCTTTTTAGCCAGCCCACCTGCTCATTCTCCTAGGGCTGGAGTCAGGTATAGGACGAAAGTTCCACATGTCTTCACGTAATTTCCAAATGCTATTTCTTCATTTGCAATTTCTGTTCCTGCCATCTGCCCCCATGTAACCTTTGCCCACTCTTCAACCCTCAGCATTGGAGTCCATGGAGGAAAAGAACAAAAACCCAGAGAGATACTGTTCCAAAGCTCACCAAATGTGGGCACTGCTGACTTAATTTTTACAAAACCAAGCCAATCCATCCCTAGGTAAATTATTGTGGGCGACATGCCCCTAGGTAGGAAGGCTGCATTTAATGCTAATTTACTACAAGATCTAGGGAAGTCCTTTCCTCTTCTCGTGGCCTCAGCTTCCTCATCTGTCAAATAGGGGAATGGATGAGATGATTGCTAAGGTCCCTTCAGTTCCATGAGTCTATGAAATGTTTATTGCTATTGCTTTTCCTTCACTATTCTGACCTTCAAAGCCACCAGCACCCATCTGGAATGTGGTTCCTTCACTTTGGCCATGAGTGGCAAAGGGAACCAAGAACCTGGCCTGCCTGCCAGCCCCATGGACAGATGGGTGAGTCTGGGCCCTGGGAAGAACAGAAGGAAGGGAGAGAAATGTCATAGGCTCCCACTCTAATCAGGAGGTAGCTCCTCATCAGAGTGGGTCCATGAGGGCTCAGAGGCCAAGGTCTGGATTACAGAGGGCACCTGGCCTTCCAAGACTTTGAGAGGCTGGGATCCCATCACCCTGCAGCTGCTTGGCAGGTCTGAGGTCAAAATCACCTTCTGAGGAAGTGCCGGGTCAGTTTACATTACTGTGCAAATGAGAGGGTCTAAGCCCAGGCAATTTGGCCAGAGACCTTACAAACCGAAGCCAGCAGGTAAGCAACTCTCTCCCCTCTTCCCTCTCATATTATTCCCCCCAACCAAGTTCTCCCAAAGAAATAATCTTGTTTTCCCAGGTTCTCACCTGGGGTATTAAGCTGCTATGAATACTCCTAACTAATCAGGAGGTTTTGTTCTTGGTCTGTTGCGATGGTTCTCAGAAGACATTTCATTTGAGTCAGGACATGGTAATGTCCTAGACTAATCTTGCTTAAGAAAAATCAAAAAGGAAACAATCCCCCAAAGATGTAGCCTGCTCAACAGCTCTGAGTTCCGACCCTGGACCTGAGGGCTACATCTGTCACGCTCTCCAAAGGAAACAGCGCCTTCACCTGAACCACTGCAATAAACCCCCCTCTCTATTTGCCATTAGGACTGGGATCCCTGGGGAATGGATGCTGGGGGAAGAAGAGCAGAGAGGAAGTGCCTGGTCAGGTAGGAGGAGGGGTAGAGCTGGAAGGGCAGTGGCTAAGAGGAGGAAAGTGGGGAGAGGCAGGAGATTAAAAAAGCAGCTTTTACAAAAATCAAAAATAAAAATCAAAACCGTTAAAGATGCATAAAGTGACCCTTGCACTTCCGTTGTCTCTTCTTGCAAATAGAGGTGCTGCTGCTAGGGAACTGCTCCAGCACCTGTGTAAGACTTGAGTAGTTGCATACAATGTGTGACTCCAGATCTGGGGGAAGAAGAAGAAAGCCATTAGTGACAGTGACATTCCCAAGGCCACTTTAGAAAGCCACTAGCTGCCCTCCCCTCACCGCGGGAGCCCTCTGTGCCTTCCCAGTGGAGCTGCCTGCTGTGCAGGATGTGAAGGACAGGGGATTTCAAAATGACACCCCTGGCACCATATGGTTCACTGGCCCTGCCTAAGGAGCTGCCAAGGACAGAGAGGAAGTGGATGGTAGGCGTTGGCCTGAGGTCTCCACCGGGCCCCAGTCAAAGCCAACATCTGACCAAGGTAAGGTTTCAGTTGAAGAATGGTACCCACAGTTAAAATAAGTGTGAAGACCATAGAGCAAAAAGTACAGAATTTAGTACTAGAGAACTGGAATTCAAGTCCCGACCTCATTTTGCTGGTTAAGTGATGCTGAACTATGTATCTATCTGTACAAGAGAGCTGATGATCCTCATTTCATAGAGCTACTGTAAGAATTATGAGATACCATGTAAAGCACCTAAAATATGTGTAAAGTGACAGCTATTATTAAGAGTGATATTACTTAAGCATGAAAGCAACTGGTAACTGTCCCCTGCCCCGCTGACACCTGTGCTTCAGACCAAATCAGGGATGGTGAAGCTAGTCCAGTGTTTAGTCACCCTCCTACCCCTCCTGCCCTGGGCCCCACTCACTTGGATGGGCTGCAGGCTTTACCAGTGCGGTGGCACATAGCTGTACGCAGGGGTCCCCTGGGCCCTGTATGTTGGCATGGAGACAGGGTGTGCCCCAATTGCAGTGTGCTGGGGTGCAGTCAGCAGGGTCCCTGAGCATCCAGAGAGAGAAGAGCAAAGCTGAAGAGGCTGTCCTGGGGCACTGGGATGAAGGGGATGAAGCCACCATCTTTCCCACAGCTGCTCCCACCGGAGCCCCCATCTCCCAGCCAGTTCCTGAACTATCCCCGAGCTTCCCCACCTTGCCAGGGTTTATCTCCTTAGAGAAAGCTTTTCTGATGCTCCAGGACAGCGCCAATCACTGTTCTCCAGTGGCCTCCTTTTACTCTTCTTTGCACGCGCCTCTCATGGCAGAAACATCATACTGAAGGGTCATAGCTGGTTTATGTGGTTGTGTTTCCTACTAACCTCATTGTTCTTAAGGGTAGGGCTCTGGCCTGATCTATCGGTAACTGATCCCCAGGACCTGAACAACAGGCTGGTACCAAGCAGATATTTAATAGCTCCCTGACCTGATCCAGGAAATGAGAGGACTCAACAACCCCTTACATTAGGGGCAGGATAAAATCCCAAAGGCCCATATCCTGCCCACGCGACCCCTCAGAAGGCGATCCAGCTGATCCTTTAGAAGCTGAGACTCTAAAAATCATTCACGGCCCTCCTGTCTTCTCATGCTCTTTGGAATACGAAGTCATCCGGCCCTAAGCCTGCTCTTCCTCTGGTGTCTCTTCCATCCCCATCCCCAAGGCTCCTGAGGGGCAGGGCTCTGGTCTAATTTCTGGAGTAAGCCAGAAATGGAGAAGAGTTCTTCTGGACTCCTGCTTCTCCCACTCCTTATAATTACTGGACAGGTCCTTAAGCTCCTGCCTGTCAGCTAAGTGACACTGCCCCATGCCCTCCTTTCTAAAACCCCTGCTGCTATCAGAGTCCCAGTGTCATCGTCTCTCTAAACTACAGCCTCCCCTAGACCTATGTGCTTCTAGCCTCTCCATGTCTCATCCTGCCTCCATCTGGCAACCAGGATGTTTAAAGCAAGCCCCATCTCTCCTCTGCCTAAATCCCTTTGCTAGCTCCACATTAGCTAAAGGTATTCTCTTCACCACTTTATCTTTGCCAACTGCTCCAGCCACCCTTCCAATTTCATACTCCTTTCTAAGTGCCTTGGACCATTTCCATTCTGTGAACATGCCATACATTCTTTTGCCTGGACAGCCCTTCCCTCTTTCATTTCTCTGGTTAGCCTCTGTTCAGCCTTTAAGTTAGTCTAACTCAATATGCCTTGTTGGCGAAATCTTCCTCATCCTGGCAGACAGATTTAGAGGATCTTTCCTCTGGGTTCCCAGAGCCCCCTGGTATGGGATTTCACCTACTATGCTACAGTCGATTCCATGATTCCACTATGTCGTGAGTTCCTAGAAGAGGGGGATGGATGGACACCGACACAGAGGTGGCCCTCACCTGCTGACATCGCCATGGTAGTGCCAGCCACCATGCCCATGGCCACGCCGTTGGTCCTGGGGGCAGCTACAGGTGCCGGGTAGATGGCAGAGGGAATGCTGTTGGGTTGGACGACCGTGGTGTGGTGGATGACGTGGGGCTGGGCAGCGTACACTGGTTGTGTGTAGTAGGCTCCCTGGGGGGAAAGAGACTGAGGTCACATAGGCTTTTAAAGAGGTGGGTGGGGAGCCTATTGTTCCCAGACCCTAAGAGATGGGGTCAGAGAAACTGTCCAGGGACACAGGGTATGGGCCCCAGTTGAAGCTCAGCTTCTGTCTATGAGAACGTGGACAGTTCAGTGCTGGGCTCAGCTTCTGGTCTGAAAAGTAAGGCTCCAACCCTGTCCTGCCTTGTTCCTAGGGCTGCTAGGGTCATCAAATGGGGCAACAGCTCCACTCCCTTAACACCGATTTTAGCATTTTTAAAATGTCTGTACTTTATTGCATTGTGCTCTATAAGCTGCCTAAACGTAAAGGCAGAGACCACAATGAGTGAAGAGGATGTGGTCACAGCTGGTGCGCACACGAGGGATGACTAGTGGGTGCATCATACTGCGAGAATGCTGCCTTTGTACGTATGGGAAAAATGTCCTAAATGCAGAGCACTTCCCTAGATGTCTCTTACTACCTATTTCCCTTTAGAAGAAAAAAGGCTGAGAAACGAAACAATGGTCTGAAGTGACTTCCCACTGCCTGCATCACATGGCTGCTTCCTGCTACCACAGCGACAGGCCTGCTAGCCCTTGTGGGGAATAGACGGGGGTCCCTGGATCCTCTTAACCCAGAGCTTCTCAAATGTTTCTATTAAATAATGACAAGAGCTTCAGAAGGTTTGTAATCTGAGATCTGAGAGCATAGTGCAAAGCAGCCTAAGATAAACATGAAAAATTTATCTCAAGCCTATTTTCCTTTAAAAGTTTTTCATTCTACTCTACAATATAGCTGTTTTTTAACAGCTACTTAAAAAGTGTTCTTCTTACTACTTAAACCTCACATAGAATTGTAACTCCAGAAAAATGTGCCATGAGTATGTGAAAGGCTCACAGTCACTGTCACACAGCCATTTTCTCAGAGCGCACACGTTCTCTAGTTGAAGGAGTCCAGAAGGGGGCACTAAGGCGCAGATGGAGAGAATAACTTGCCCAAGGTCACACTGGAACTGGTGGTAGAGCCTGGGCATTTATCTCCTCCCCAGTCAAGCTCACAGACTTTATCAAGCAAGGAAGGGTAGATCTGGGGTGTATGGAGAGATGCCCAAGACATAAGGGGTCTCATCAGGAGTCAACGAGCTCCCTGTGCAACCTTGGACAAGTCATTCCCATCTCTGGGTATCAGATTCGACAGTGGAGCTAGATGATTCCAAGGGCTCTTGCCCCTCTGGCATTCTGGGTTCCACTGATCTTAGTGACTTTGTGTGTCACTTCCTCCTGCCACTCTACCCCCAGGGACTGAGGTGGAGTGAAGGAGTGTATGGACTGCAGGGACATTCTTTCAGTAACACACTCTCCTTCCTCTTCTTTCTTACCCACACCCACCCATCTAGGCTGGTGGTTCTTTTACCTGCAGAAGAGGTGGGCCCAGGCTTCCACATGTACCTACCTGGGCATACAGATTCTGCTGGGGGTAGGCACTTCTGATTGGATACATGGCCGTCTGATAGGGGTTGGGTGATGGGGAGTAGGGGGGCGGAGCAGTATTACTCTGGGTCGGCGGGACCTTGTATGGTGTCCCCGCAGTATATCCTGTACCAAGGCAATAAGAGAGACTTCCAATTAGTTGGCAGAACAGCATCGTTGGTAGGTAGCAGGTCCCAGTCATGACTCCCCAGACAAGAATGGGCTGAATCCAGGCTGGAAACACAGATGTGAACATACAAAGAACAGGGCTCCACCCAGAGAGCCCTGGCCCCAAAGGCAGCTCCCTCAGTCCTGGTGCACAGGGCTACATGTGTGATTCTGGAATCTTTTATTTCTCTGGGTCTCAGGGTGCTCATCTATAAAATAACAGATGGAACCAGATGATCTCTTAAGGGACCCTTGCAGCTCAGACAGTCTGGGCTTCTGAGCTACGTGCCATGCAAGGCAGGTGCACACAGATGGGAGAGCCTCAACCTGCTTGCTCTTTATTGCACTATCTTCCTGCTTTTTCTCCTAAGTACCCAGGGTATCTTCTCCTGCTGTTTCTGTCTTTCTGTCTTGCTTTTCCCCTTACTCTGTTTTCCCCCCTTGTATCTCTCTCCCTCCACCATATTCCTCTTCCTCCCTGCCAAGTTTTAAGGTGAAAACTCCATACAAAACACCACTCAGAGATGCTCGACTTCAGGGATACTGAAAAACACTGCTCTACAGAGCTGGCTTTTCCTCTCCTGGGGCTTTGGTCAGGGCCACCTCTGCCTGAGGACCTAAAGTCAGGGATCACAAAGGTTCACATCAATTTGGAGTCCAGGCCACGTGGCTCGTTCAGCAGGGCAGGCAAAAAGCTGGGGGTGATGCTGAGAAGTCAGGTCCCAAGAAACTCATAATGAGCCATTCAAACAAACTGTGCTGCCTCTGAATCTTCTGGAAAAGAGAATCTGATTCTACGTTCACAGGAAAAATTTGGAAACATGCCATCACATAGGTTCGAGAATCACAAAATGAATGATTGTATGGAACTCAAGGATCTATACAAGGGCATCCTGGGGCTCGGCAAAGGCAAGTCTTCATGGGAAGCTTCTCCTTTCTGAGTCGAAGGGACAGTGCCATATTGTCACATGTCTCTCTTAGCTGGTGATGAGTTGGTAGGATATGGGAGTCACCACAAAGGCACCATAAATAGTGTCCTTTACTCTTCCCGGAATTAGTTTTCCACCTGGAGATAAACAGTTTGTTCCATGAGAAACCCATTTTGTGGTCAAATTCACTTGGGAAATATATAGCAGTGAAGATGGAGTGGGAAGAACACATTAGAGAGAAGGGCGCACTGATAAGAACCAGAAGCTAGCCAGCAGGAGTGATGCAAGTCAGCTGGGGGAGCAGTTCACAGTAGGTTCCTCCCAGTTTCAAGACTATGGAGCTAACCACAAGAGGTGGCCATAGGATGAGAAGCAGAAACTGTGGGGGACACAGGGAGTCTAGGTTTGCAGACATCTAAAAGGAGCCATCTGAGGGTTATTTCGCCTTAGAGATGCAGTTTACTTATCTGTAAAACAAAGGGGGTTAGGTATGTCCCAAGGGTATACAAGGACACCAAGGGATCTTAATCACTGCTTTGCAAAAAAAGGAAAAAACAAGAAAGAAGGCAGCAGCAATGTAAAACAGAGATAAATAGGTTTGTTTGTTTGTTTGTTTATTCCATGACCCTGAAAAGTTTTAAGATGACAGGATGAACTATGAATCTCTAAGACAGGGACATGCAGGAGACTATTCCCAATTTATTTTACCACAGAATCTTTTATTCATACCATTAGCATTTAAACCAGCAAACTGCAGTTTTGGTAACTGTAGCCTGTTTTGATAAATAAAGTTTTATGGGAACACAGCCATGCCTGTTCATTTACACATTGACTATGGCTGCCTTCCTGCTACAATGGTAGTTAGACCACATGGCCCGAAAAGCCGAAAATACTTATTATCCTGCCAGCTAAGGATTTAAAAGGATAAAACAAGGTGTGGGGAGTCCTGCCAGAGTGGAGAGCATTTCTCCTCTACAGGAGGACAGGATACCCCCAAATCCTAAGACGCTGGTCTCAGAAAGCTATCCAGCACAGATATGGTCATGAGTAGTGTAGAGCCAGACTTACTGCCTTGGCTCGAACCCTAGTCCTGCTACTCAACAGCTGTAGTATATATCAGTCTCCTCACCTGTAAAATTGGGAAAGGATATAAAAACAGTACCTACTTCATAGGGTAACTGTGATAAATACTTTAATAAGTTCAAAGCCTTTACATTAAAAGCATTAATGTGCCTAATACATTAAAAGCACTTCATAAAGGTTTGCTTTTATTCTTCTTCTCTGGCTATTCAGAGAGAGTGAGCTTCTTGTCCTGGAGGTGTCCAAAAAGAGACTGGTCTGAAGGGCTCCAGGAGATGGGAGGTTAAACTATGACTTCCATGGTGTGATCCAACTTGAAACACAGACTCCGGGATTCTAAGATTCTAAAAATTTTATGGTCTAAAATGCCATCATTTTGTGATTCTTAAGTTAACAAGCCAACAATGTTGGTGACTCTCCTTTATGCTCCAGAGAACATGCTCCAGAATTTTGATCCCCTGGGGAAGCCTGCACATCTCCCTCTACTCCACAAGGACAACCGTCTCCCTCTACGCCACAAGGACAACCGACCTACAAAGAGTTGAAATCATCCCTCTAACAAAAATCAAAAGGCTCCAAGAGACTGCAGTAGAATTCAGATTCCACATCTAAGAATAACCTTGTCTGAGGCTGTTTCCCTTTTTTCATGTTATGAAATGAAGACACACACATACTCAGAATACAAATCAGTAGCCAAAACATCCCTGGCAGCCAAACTGATGATGCTGCAGAAGGCCTTGCCTTTTTGTCCAGACAGCCTGAGAAGGGAGAAGCAGACGTACAGAGCCAGAACAGATCTCAGAGATCATTAGGTACAACAGACGTCTCACAGATAAGAGATGATTAGATGCTGAGAGAGCAAGCAACCGCTCACAAGGACTCCGGACTCAGTGCTCCTTCCTTGAACTACAGTGGCTCTCAATGCTACCATCTCTGTCAGAAGGCTGGAGAAACCACCCAGGGTACCCATCCTGGGCCCTGTTGGTGGGAGTCAGGTCATTTCTTTTCTCAAGAAATACCGTCATTTGGCCCTGGATGGTGTGGCTCAGTGGACTGAGTGCCTGCTTGCGAACCAAAGGGTCACAGGTTCAATTCCCAGTCAGGCACATGCCTGGGTTGCAGGCCAGGTCACCAGTAGGGGGCACGTGAGAGGCAATCACACACTGAGGTTTCTCTCCTTTTCTCTCTCCCTTCCCCTCTCTAAAAATAAATAAATATTTTTAAAAATTAAATAAAGAAATATGCTCATTTGGACTACACAATATTAGAGGGACCTTTCTAATGCTGACATTCTGAGTATTTCACTGAAATGTTGATGAGGAAATCATTGCAGAGGACTTTCCACAACTGACTGGTGGCCCTGCTCATACCCTTGAGGATCACTGGAAAATCCCCTGGGCTGTAGCCTGGGCTACCTTAAAGGTCATTACTTTGTGCATCAAATAAAAGTAGCTATTGGGTTTGGTGCAAAAAACTTCATGCAAATAAACATAAACTCAACTCACTCATGGGAGGCCTGACTCTCTTTAAAGGAGTTCTACCTAAGTCTGAAGGTCAAAAGTTAGGTCTTTAGAATAGTATGCTTTAAGGATATTATAGACTTGAATTCAATGCTCTCTGTTTCAGATGAAGAACCTGGAGCCCAGAGGGGAAGAGACTTCCCCAAAATTGCACAGCAAATCAGTGCAGAGCTAGGCCCAGAGTTCAGGGCTTACCATGCTCTGGGCACAACTCCTTTCTGAGCTATAGGTCTCTGTAGTCCAATCTTGGGCACTGGTATATTAGCCTTTGTGTCATCATTTCACTAAAGGCAGTATTGTGAGAGGAAAAAGGAATTTGATCACTAGAAGTCCCAGTTTTGCCTTAAACGAGGATTTGTTTATGACACCCTTTTCTTTCTCTCAGGTTCCTAACCATAATTTTAGGTTCTATTACACAGGATAATAAAAAAGAGCGTGTACATTAGCAAGGTAAAACCTTTTCAGTCCTCTCTTCAGTCCTTCTATACTGTCATAAATCTTTTTCAGTTATAGAACCCTCACACCTTCAAAGGCATTGATCCTCACATCAAGGATGCCTTTTAGACTAATTGGTTTATTGACCATTAGATTTATATGTCTGGACAAAGCGCTACATCTGGTTCTTCCCTTGACCCTCAAGTCTCCTTGTTGGTAGCTGAACAAGGGAGTGCTGAATAAGTAGGAGGGAGACCTAATTACAAACAGGCTTAGCAAGTATTGGTGAAACTGAGCTGAATTTGTCAAAGTGCCCTGAATTTTCTGTGGCATTATAAGCCAGAAAATCTGTATGCTGGGAGGAACCCTGATGGGTATGGGAGGGTCAGTCAATCCCACCTCTATTTAAAAATTGCGCAGGTTGACATCTTACTTGCTTTAAAGACAGGGGACTGTGATAACCTGTGAGAGGGCAGCAGGATTTAGCTACTGGAGATTTCAATGCAAAGCAGGAAGATTTCACCGCAAGGCAAGGTCTTCTAATACTCAGAGTTTCTCACTGTAGAAAGGGTTGCCTTTGGAGGGAATGGTACCCTGTACCTGGAGATGTGTGAGCAAAAGCTGTGGGCCAACTACTGGTCAGGGCAGCTAGGGAGAAAGTCCCTGTTAGAATCGAGGATACTGAGTACCCAGCACCAATGTGAAGGAATCAGGAGTCTAATAGCTGGAGAGAACCTTAAAAGATGGCCTTATTTTACAGTTGGAAAAACCAAGGTCCAAAGCATGGAAATGAATTATACACAACCAAATCTAGAGTCCAACTCTTTCGGCCTCCACTCCAGACCTCTTTCTGCTGCACTACAGCAGATGTGCCCATAAGCTATAGATATATGTATATGCCCACTTACATATATAATGCCATAGGTATCTGGAAACACTTCCTATTGCTGCCATCCCTCCTTTAAAGAGTACAGTTAACCTCATGAAAAAAAGGCAGTAATGGCAACTTAACCTGGGTGATACCTTTTTCTAGTTGCACTGCTTACTAGTTGGATGGCAACAAGCCTGTCTGGGCCTCAGCTTTCAAAATGAAATAAAAACCCACCCAAATAATAAGACTACAGTGTAGACGAAATAAGAGGGTGATTATGAAAGCCCATTCTCCAACAGGTGAGAGTTATGTTATATATAAACATAAGATGATGTTGACATCTAGGAGCAATGATAACTAGAAAATATTTTAGTGGGTATTTTAAAGAAGAAAAAAATGCCATGTATCTTTCTGATCTACTTACTAAATAGATTAATAATCCACTGAATCAAACACTATGGGGCCTAGTCTGCAACATCCCACTCAGTTCCTGTCCACTCCCTCCTGGAACAACCTTAGAGACAGGCACTCGCCACATCCTAAGCCATGCACTCCTCTTTTGGACAGCTCCAACAAGGCACAAAGTTTAATCAAAACACCACTCAGTAATCTCTAAACTTTGGCCTCATTTTACCCAGTGGAGCCATTTTGTGTTAAAAATCAGATGTGAAGGTAAAACCATCAGTCCCTTCACTGAGCCGTGAGATGAGTATGACCAATATGACTGGCCAGATGGTTTCTGTCCTCCTGGAGACTTCAGGTGCCTGCTTTACTCCCATAGCGTAGCTTCCACAAGGGCCGTATTTCTCACACGGGGGCAATCTGGCCTCCCAGAGGATATCTAGCAATGATTAGAGACATTTTTGACTGCCATAATGAGGTTCGCTACCAGCATCCAGTGTGTAGAGGCCAGGGATGCTGCCAAGCATCTTAAAATGCACAGGACAGCTCCCCACAACAAGGAATCATCTGATCCAGACGTCCGTGGTACCGAGGTTAAGAAGCCCTGCGCTAACTGGAGGAGCCGTCTCTTTCTAAAGGTCCACAGGCAGGTGTTCAAATGTTCCCTCTGTCCTTTCCCTTGAAATGTAGTAACAATCCTTCCCTCAACAAACCTGTTGGCTGGGGAGCACTTCCTTTTCCCTCCCACACTGCTTTGTGTTTCCCCAGAGCTGGCTGCATGATCAGAGGATGACCTTTCCTATATGAGGAGGGCCAATTTTGGGGTGAGTGAGAGAACCTCTTAAAATAAGTGTCTTATAAATGTCACTTTTAAAATTCCCTTTCCTTTCTTCCTAAGAGACATATCAGTCTCAACCAAGGGAACAGGAAAGGAGGAGACAGGCTGTATTTACTGAAAGCCGCAGAGGATGCTTGGTAAGTTCGGTTCTCGGTCCCGGTGTCCACTGGGAGGTGGAAGGTGCCTTCAGTGCCACAGGAAGACGAGTTCTGTGGCCAGGCCTGTTTCATCAGCAGAGTTGCTTAAGGGAAGACACAAGAATGGCATTAGGCAGAAATAAGAAGTGGGCACCACCAATCACAGACACAAAGCAAGGGTCTTGGGCTGGATGGAAACACACAACGCAAGGGGCCCTGTTCAGACACACAGGACAGTTCAGCCTTTCTAAGTTGGGTGAGTGGATGAGAGGAGTGCTGAAGTGAGCTTCGAAATGGTTTAAAACCTAGGAAATCTGAGCTCATACCAAATTAGGGGAGTCAGAATTTTCTGCCCACTGCTAAAACCATGAAGATGCCTATGAATACTGCCTTCTACTGTGTGACATTCTGGCCTATGGTTCTGGACTATTCCTAAGCCGCTTTCTCATGAATGTGTAGCAACTTGGAGCCTTTGACTGAATATTGGGCCAGATCAACGGAGTACTCTTTTTTTATGCCTGAAATCTCATCTGGAGGTGTATTTAGGAAGTTGCTTTCAAAGACAGACCCCGAAATAATTACCACATGACATGAACCTTCCTGGACTGCCATCTATTCTAAAGGGACTGAGCTTTGGCAGCTCAGGAAGTCCACACTGGCCCGTGAGGCACACTCCCTGCTCATTTCGTCTGTATATCCAGCTGGGGGCAGACAGACAAGCCTCTTGCACACCCTTTATACCTTCTGCTGAGGTGCTACTGGAGCCTCCCCCACTTGGAGATATCTCCTCATGAATTAGAGATGATCTTTTGGGCCATTAAGAAAGTAAACGTCAAATGAGGCAGTTGTGAAACAGAGATGAGGCCTGCTTTGAAAGAAATCTACAGAGAATTCCTAGGCAGACTCAAAGCTCAGCTTGAAAAATTTGAAGGATGATGCTTCATATGTTCTAGAAGTGGGGAAGAACTCAAAAAAACTTACCTTCATGGTATCCTGTGGGGAAGGAGAGAGGAAATAGGGTTTCAAAGGGGGGAAATGCCTAACATTTTAGATATTTCCCTTGATAAACTTTCAAACTCTAGAGGAGAAACATTTTTGACCCATATTGCTACACAGGGGAAAAAACATTTTTAACAGTATCTTTTTCATTACATTTTTAACAGTATCTTTTTCATTCAAATAAGGTCTTGGGAGTCAGGGATATGGGGCATTTTAAAGTATATTAGAAGGAGGTGGGCCGCATTGGCAATAGATACACTTGAAACATTTTAACAAGGGGTTAAGGTAAGACAGGATGTTATGAGAAGAAAGTGTGCCTAGATACTCTTAATTCCACCAGAATAAGGATAGTCCACCTCCACAGAGATCCCATAACCCCTTGCCTGCCCCAACAGGTGATGCCTCTGGTTCCTTCAATCATGAAGCTACTGCACCCAGAGAAGAAAGTCAAGGACTGCTGTTTTTGTTAATTCAAGGCTAGAAATGTAGCTGTTGTGGGCTGACTGTGCTAGCATTAATGGCCCGCAATATTTACAGCAGATGCTAAGAAATGAGAAGAAAATCATGGGCAGGGAAGTGACACTAAAAGGAGAATTCTGGCAGAAGAAATGGAGACTCAGCAGAATTCCATGCAGAGTCCATGGCCTTGGCTGGACATCAAGACATGGCTGTGCAGACAATGTAGGACAACATTGGGCAGTCAGTTTTAAACAATTATCTTGGGTTTCTTTTTCTGGGATTGGTGGGGGTAGGGAGAATTGGTGGTGAGTAGGGGTTGGGGATTAATAAAGCATCCAATTAGTGTTGAAAAATCTTAACAAGATGTCTCCAAATTTAGAACCTGCCACTCCATGTGGCTGGACAGCCCTGCCCACCCAAAACAGCTCCCTAAGAAGTCAAACATGTAGCTCTGATAAGTCAGATAGAGCAAATCCATGCCCTCAAGAACCCACAGGGACTCGCAGGAGGCCTAAATTTGGCTGCAGAACATTTGGAGAATTTGGAGGTCCAGTTCCGGTCCAGCTGTTTCCCCAAGCGGTGCATACTTTACCATAATTTTCATCATAAGCCAGAAGTCTGGCATTAGCCGGAAGGACTGTGCAACAAAATAAGTAAACCAAAATTAACCAAAGAGTAACTGAGGCCTACTGCACTCAGCACTGAGGGGAGCGCCACGGTGGACAGGAACACACGTGGGTCATGGTCACCGCACACAAAGTACTTATGGTCTAGCTGGGGATGCAACACAGCCACACGCCAGCCAGAGAGTGAACAAGACAGCATCACACACAGTAAAATAACGTTCCAGATTAGCCAGGAGAGAAGCAAGTGCGACTGTGCCTTTGATTATGTGTTTCCCAAGAGATCGAGTGAACTAAACAATACATGTTCCTGAAGTGAGTATCTTCGTCTGGTTTCATTATAAAGAAGTAAATATTAGTACTTCTATATTTATATATATTTGAATACTTAATTCAAGTAACAGGATGAATAGGAAGACTAAAAACAAAAAGGAATATCAGCTGTCAACCTGACTTTCTCATTAGTTAGTTGTACCATATGGTCTTCCTTCTCCATGTATAATTCTAAAGTAACCCCGTCTGTTGGTGGTAGCAATTCAGAGCTCAGTTGTGGGATGACGACAATCCAACTGAACCTTTCAGAGGCAGTGGTAACAGAGGATGTTGCTTTGACAGGCATGTTTGCTCCTGGGTGCCATGAAAGGTACCAACTCCTAGAAATGTTTCTATACTTTGAACTGGATGATAAATACAAGTGTATACATATGTCAAATATTATTGAGCTGTACATTTGAGACTAGTGCACTGTATGCAATATAGTATATGTGTTATTCCTCAATTTAAAAGAAGTGAGAGAGAGAGAGAACGAACCCTTGGCAGTGAAGGGCCATGGCCCAGTCACAGCATGCTGCCCACATCCAGGTGCTGGGTTGTTCACTTCCCTGGACATGGCGCCCTCACGCCCTCTGACACTTGAACAGTCTGTTAAGCACACTTACAAGGAGGACAGGCAGCAAGGGACCATATCCTGAACAATGTAGTAAGTCAGGAAATCTGAGAGCTAGCCTGGGCTGTGCCACTTATTAACTGTGAGAACTTGGGCAAGTCACGACCTTTCTAAACTTCAGTTTGTTGTCTCACAAAATGGTAATTATTATCACTCCCTGATCACTTCATAGTATTAATGTGAGGACCAAAAAGAAAGTGTTGTCCAGTTTTACAGTTTTGAATCCTGGTATCTGTCTACTCTTCCATTCTCACAGCTGTGGACAGCTCTAATTTAAGCTCTCATCTCTCACCTGAACTACTGCAACTGCTTCCTCACTGTTCTGTTTGTTGTTAAACCTGCTGTAATCTCTAAGATGTACTCAGAGTGATATTTCTAAGACCTAAACCTAATCACAAAACCCTTCTTAAAAATATTCAATGGTTGTCCACTGTCTATAGACTGAGGGCTGAACTCCTTGTGTGGCATTCAAGGCCCCTCATGGTCTAGTCTTATGGCCTCTCTAGGCTCTCTCCTTGTTCTCACTTTTCAACCCTGTCCTACTGCCACACAAACTGTTTATCATTCCCAGAATATGCCCAAGGAATGTCACATCTCAAGTATTTTTGCTCACAATGCTCACTCTTCCTGGCCTAGTCTTTCCCCAAATGCTACCTGGTAAACATTTATTAATTCATTTATCATGAGCTGAATGCTCATCTATCTATATTAAGATTTTTCTTTTCCCTACCCCTTGACCACACGGCCTCCTCACAGAGCCCGTATGGCTCACTATCCCAGTCCCTATAATTTTTAGAAGCTGGTTTCTCTGTCTCTCCCACTAAACCGTGACCTCCTTGAAAATAGGGACCCTATCTTACTAGTCTTGTATCTTCAAAGGGCCAGTTCAGGGCTTGACACAGAACTGTGGATGCTGTAACTGGAGCGGGAGGAAGCATGAGAGCTTCTCCCACTTTTTATGGAGTCTTCTGTCCGAGTTCATACACCCTGAGGCAAACCAAAAATGATTCCCCACAAAGGACAGGAGGAACACGTCTGTGGCAAAATTGAAATAATAAAAGTACCCCCAGCCAGTGTGGTTCAGTTGGTGAGAGAGTTGTCCATAGACCAAAAGGTTGCAGGTTTGATTCCCAGCCAGGGCATATGCCAGGTTGTGGGTTCAATCCCCAGTTGGGTTGTGTATGAGAAGGCAACCAATTGATATTTCTCTCACATATCAATGTTGATCTCTCTTTCTCTCTCCTTCCCCCTTCCTCTCTCTCTTCCCCCCGCCCCCTCTCTCTCCCTTGAAGCAATGGGAAAATGTCCTTGGATGAGGAAAAAAATAATAATTATAAGAGGACAGGCTGGTGGCATCTAAAGGGACCTCAGAAATCATATGAGTATAACACATTATCTATGGCCTGCAAACATTAGCAAATTGCCCAAGATCACGCAGTCCACAGCAGTGAGCAGCAAAGAGAAATTTTCACAGTTCATCTCCTGAAAGATGCGCCAAACACAAATTCAATATTCAACATTCAAATAATTTAAGGGCAAAAGTTGAGAAGGTTTGCAGAGATTTTACAAAAACATTGTCCTGAGCAGCCCAGGTGCAGGTGGTGAAAGTGACAAGTCCCTCCCATGGTCCCTTCCTGTCTATGACAAAAAGGACCTAGTCAAGTTACACTGCTGGGACCCTCACAGGTGCCCAGAAGTTCCTGTGGTGCCGTGGGCCTGGAGTCCACACTGCCCAGAAAACCCTGGCTCCAGTCCCTCGCTCATTTTAGCACACTTGACCCTCACCTCTTTCCATCCAGGAAAATGCCCTGAAAAAGATCCAGAGCTCCACATCCGGGCTAAGGAAACAGAGAGTATCTCTAGTCAACCAGGCCTTCAAACATCTCAGACTGCCGATGGAGGTATAATCCAGGTACACCTCCAAGGGGCTGCCACAAAGCCAACAGAGGAGCCATGCTGGCTCAGGAATTTTTGTTCACTTGTTTGAATTCAGCAGCCAGGTCAGGATGATAGTTTCTGACCTAGGTCCGATCGGGACCCCGGAGGTGAGGAATGGGAGAGACGCCTTTTAGTGCCATGATCCTTCACTGCTGCCCTAGGGGACGGTTCATGTGTGTCTCCAACCCATGATTTTGCACCATCAGACATGTTCCTGCATGCTTTAGGAACTGCTGCTGAGCCACCTGGGGGAGCCCAAGCCTAGGAGATGGGATCTGGGGAGGAAAGGGGAAGGGATCTACCGTTGTTACGAGATAACACATTCAAAGGCCATAATACATATGAGGAAAAATAGCTCTCCTACCATAAGCTGAATGCAGGAACTGAAACTCTGTTGGATAGAAATGTTAGTTGAAATTACCACTAAGAATTTGTGCAAAGTAGTACACATCGCAGTTACAAAAACAGACTTTGTCTCAAGTTAGCAGTTTACCCCAAGCCACACAAAACAGAGAATGCAGAGGGTGTGAAGTGCCTCCATCCTGGAGGGGAGTGACAGACTTGCCATCCAGAAAAGCCCATTCATTGAGGGGGGGCACCTTCAAGGCAGCTGACCCAGAAGCTGCCTGTATGAGAGCAAGCCCAAGCCCCCGCTCTTTGCTTGTTCATGCTAAGAGTAAATTTCAATTCTCCCAAGTACTGCAGAGGGACTTCACATATGACAAAGACTTTATGTGCTGGAGGACATAAAGGTTCAGGGACAAAATCATCATTTTGGCCTCTGAAGAGTTCTCTATAAAGTCCCAGAGAGCTAGGACCAATGCAAAGGCATTTCATTCCCTGATGTCTCTGGGAAAATACGGTGCAGTGGGAGGAGCACAGGCAGTGGGGGCTGGACTGGTGGGGTTTGAATCCCAGTTCCACTGCTTTTTGGCTGAGCCACTTTGGACAAGTTACTTAACCTTGCTGAGCAAAATCAGAGGCAAGAAGCTCTAACTCACAAGACTAAAGTAAAAATTAATATTTGTGACATGCCTTGCACAGTGACTGGAAGATGGCAGGTGTTCAGAAAACAGAAATCCTTTCCTTTGCCTCTCTCGGACTGTCACATGTCAAATGGGAATAATATATTTGTACTTTACAAGGCTGCTATGAAATCAAGTGAGACAATAGATGAAAATGATTTATAAACAGATTCTTGTGAGACAGCATTTCATTCTTATCTACATTAGTTATCCTACTTAACCTTTCCTTTCATTTTCAAGTCAGATTACCATTAATATGACACATCCTTTGGTCTCCAGATTCTGAAAACAAATCCCAGTTGGCTCCTGCCTCTTGGGGGGCCAAATATTTCTTAAATAAGATCCCTGAAGTCATTAAGATCTTGGGAAAAAGCTCCAAGTACCTACGTTGCCTTCAGAACCAATGAAATGTTTCCCTGCATCCTGGATAGATGACATATTAGGGTATTCAGAGCTGCTGAAAATAGCTCTCCGAAGCAACTCCTGGGTCTCCTTGAAGAAGCTGAGAGAAATTAAAACCTAAGAGCCTAGCTCCTTTGCAGGCTTCTACCCCACAGGCAACTCTGGGCATCACAAATGGCAGGCCCTGCCAGGAAGCTGAAAGTAACCTACATTGTTCCCTTTGTCCTCAGGCAAAACTCCTCCCCACTGTGGTCAGGAGACCTGTTGAGTGCAGAGGCAAGCCTCCCAGTATATTGAACAGTGTGCATGCGTGCTATAACCCTGGTCTTCCAACTCCCAGTTTGGGGCTTTCTGATACAATGAGCTAATACCACCCTCTCTAATGGATTGTGTGGGTTTCTGAGAAAAAGGTCTGGGCTGGTTAAGTCATAGCTTAGAAATATGCTGACTTTCCAAAATACAAAACTGAAGAAAATCAAGTTTGATGAGGACTGATATTAAGTTTGTTTTAAAATTAAAGCTTAATCAGTACTTCATATATGTCAGGAGCTTTCCAATGTCTATTCCCTGCCCCCACCCCCCAGTCTCGGCCTCCTGTCTGCCCTCCCTTCCCTTTCTAGTCTGGTTGCTCCAGTCTAACTGCTCACTTTCTCTCTGGCCAACTCCAAGTGCCATGCAGTGGTTAAGAACACATGCAGGTGTGGTGGCAGGATGCCTGGGCTTGGATCTTGTGCTAGTTCCCTAACTTCTGAAGTTTTAGTTTTCCCAGTTGGAAAATGGAATAACAGTACTAACCTCAAAGGTTTGCTGAGGTATAAAACAAGTTAATATCTATAAAGAGCTTAAAATATTCCTTGGCACGTAGGGACCATTCAACAAATATTAGCTATTTATTCCCCATCCTCTACTTTTTTGCCATACTAATCCTAAAACAATTCTCTCACCACAAGTTCTGGACATCATGAGAAAATACCCCAGGGCTGGGAAATAAGAGTCTTGACAAATTCACTGCCTCCACTCTCAGCTGGGCCTCCAGTGTTACACATCTCCTACCTTCTCCCTCAAGTCTCTATTGCTAGCCTCTCTGTGAAGCCTCCCCTACTCTTTTGATCTCAGGGAAACTGTTCCCTGTTTTACTTCCTCTCCTTTTATATGTATACCTTCTTCCATACTCATCACACTGCACAGCCATGAATTTGCTTACATGCTTGCTCCCAAATGGACTCTAAACTACTGGGGCAAAGATGGCATCCTTTCTTTTTTTCTATCTTAATGTGGAAGGCATTCAACAAATAAACCCTTTGTGAGTAAATGAAGAGGAACTTACATACAACCATCTACAACCCGGATTTCTCAGACGTGAGGTAACTTGTCCAGGGCCTCACAACTAGTGAGCTGAGTAATCGGGATTAGAACCCAGGAAGAGCTGCAGAGCTCATACTCTTTCTCTTGCCCCATGAGTGTTAAAGCACCAGCTGAGTGTGGGAATTAAGGTCAGTGGGAAGACCTCTGTACTCCTCCTAGCCCAAACTAGGATAAACTTTTTCAATATTTCCAAACCTATTTCAAAAATCCAAGGAGTGCTGGGTCTTTATTATTTTTGAAAAACAAGTTCCTTGCTTCAGCTTGAAAACTAGCTTTATTCTCTGGTGGCAAGTCTCTCACTTCCAAATCCGCACCCAGAAAGTCGGCTGTGTGTGTGCATGTGTGTGTGTGTGTGTGTGTGTGTGCGCGCGCGCGTGTGTGCGAGACAGACAGAGAGAGAGAGAGAGAGAGAGAGAGAGAGAGAGAGTGTGTGTGTATGAGACAGAGATTGATTGATTGATTGATTGACTGATTCTCAATGACACCCTTAGGGGCAACTGAGTAATGAATGGATTTGGACATTGTTAGGGAGAGCAGAAAAGGTTCTGTGAGGAGGATGCATGTCTCAGATATTCCAACAAACGAGAGATGGGTCAACATTAAGTCCCAAGTAGAATGGGGGAGATTCTACTCCTGCCCCCACCCTAGTGCTGAATTGCCCCAGTTCCCAGAGGGAACTCCCAGGAGAATCGTACCTGAACAAGCTGAGCCCAGAGCAATTAAGGACAGGGAAGGGCCAGCAGGTGGGTTTGTGTTTCCAAATATAATACATCCCACTTCCCACCTACTCACCACTACTACCTCCCCTTTCTCCTTACCTGGAGCGTAACTGGGGCTATTGGTGGGGTACAGGCTGGGGTTGTAGGCAGGAGCTGCTGCTGGGTAGGCTGTGGGGTAACCTACAAAGAGACAAGAAAAGCTCCATTTAGTTGGGTAAAAAGAAAAGCAAATTTCTTTTTGAGGAAACAGAATCCAGGTCCCAGGCTTGGTCTTCAGCCTGCCTCTTCATGAGCTATTGCAGACAGTTTATGAGACTAGCTTTTACCCTCTCAAGAGAAAAGCCACCAACACCACAATCCCAACATATGCAGATTTTCTGTCCATTAAAAAAGTACAAGAAATATATGTCTATATGCTCACTGTGAAAATAATGAAACAATACAGAAATGTGTATGACAAAAAGTGTAAGTTTACTTTTACATTCCTGTCACACATTCTTCTCCCTAGAGGTAGTAACAGTTTGGCATACGTCCTTCCAGTTTTTTATGTAATTTTATATACATATATTCAGTGGTGTGCTGGTAAATACTTAACAGATGGCTTGAGGGGACTGAGGTGAAGCTCCGTTTTGTAGTATTTGCGAAGTTCCATAGTGTAAATAACTCCCACCTCGGCCAATTTCAAGCTACCAACATCACTGAATGAGTAGCTGGGAAAACATGCTCAGAATTGGCTCAAGAACCCAAACACAGCAGATCCAGCCTACCAATGCATATTTTATATGGTGTTTTGTAAGTGTTTTGGAAAATTTTTATTGTGGCAATGTAACAAAATTTGTGATTTTAACCATTTTAAGAGTACAATTCAGTGGCATTAATTAGATTCACCATGTTGTGCAACCGTCCTATGTGTTTCTAAAACTTTTTAATCAATGCCAAACAGAAACTCTGTCCCCATTAAGCAATAACTTCCCATTCCCTCTCCCCTAGAGCCCCTTCTTAACCTCTAATCTACTTTGTCTCTATTAATTTGCCTATTCCAGGTATTTTACATAAGCAAAATCAAATACAATTTGTCCTTTTGTGTCTGGTTCCTTTGACTTAGCATACTGTTTTCAAGGTTCATCAATGTTGTAGCAGGTATCAGAGCACCATTCCTTTTCATGACTGAATAACATTCCATTCTATGTTGATGCCATATTTTGTTTAGCCACCCATCTGCTGATGGTACATGGGTTTTTTCTGCCTTTTGGCTACTGTGGACAATGCTCCTAAGAACACTGGCATACAAATCCTTTTTTGAGTTCCGATTTCAATTCTTTTGGGTATATATTGAGGAGCAAAACTGCTGTCATATGGTAATTATATGTCTAGGTTTTTGAGGAACCATCATAGTGGCTGCACGATTTTGTATTCCCACAAGCAATGCATGAGGTTTCCAATTTCTCCACATCCTCATCAATGCCTGTTATTTTGGTCATACACATCCTAGTAGGTGTAAAGTGGTATTTCACTGTGGTTTTTAAAACAAATTTATTTTGCTGATTATGCTATTATAGTTGCCCTGATTTTTCCCCCTTTGCCCCCCTCCACCAAGCACCCCCCACTCCCTCAGGCAATCTCCCTCACCATGGTTCATGTCCATGGGTCATGCATATAAGCTCTTTGGCTATTCCATTTCCTCCTATACTGTACTTTACATCCCCATGGCTATCCTGTAACTACCTATTTGTACTTCTTAATCCCCTCACCTCTTCACCCATTCCCCACACTGCCCTCCCATCCACAACCATCAAAATGCTCTCTGCATCCATGGTTCTGTCTCTGTTCTTCTTGTTTGCTTAGTTTGCTTTTGAGGTTCAATTGTTGATAGATATGTATTTTTGTCATTTTCTTATTCATAGTTTTGATCTTCTTTTTCTTAAATAAGTCCCTCTAACATTTCACATTTTAATGGTTTGGTGATGATGAACTCCTTTAGTTTTTTCTCATTTGGGAAGCTCTTTATGTGCCCTTTGATTCTGAATGATAGCTTTGCTGGGTAGAGCAATCCTGGCTGTAGGTCCCTGCTTTTTATGACTTTGAATATTTCTTGCCAGTCCCTTCTAGCCTGCAAAGTTTCTTTTGAGAAATCAGCTGACAGTCTTATGGGAACTCCCCTGTAGGTAACTAACTGCTTTTCTCTTGCTGCTTTTAAGATTCTCTCTTTATCTTTAACTTTTGGCATTTTAATTATGATGTGTCTTAGAGTGGCCCTGTTTGTATCCATCTTGTTTGGGACTCTCTGTGCTTCTTGGACTTGTATATTTATTTCCTTCACCAAATTAGGGAAGTTTTCTTTCATTATTTTTTCCAATAGATTTCCAATGTCTGCTCTTTCTCTTTTTCTTCTGGCACCCGTATGGTAAGAATGTTGGACCTCTTGAAGTTGGTCCACAGGCTGCTTAAACTACCATTTTTTTAAATTCTTTTTTCTTCTTCTTGTTCTGACTGGTTGTTTTTTTCTTCCTTTATGTTCCAAATTATTGATTTAATTCTCGGCATCATCCACTTTACTGTTGTTTCTCTGTAAATTGTTCTATGTCAAAAGACAGTGCTATTTTTAAATCTCATCCATTCAACAAATATCTGAGTATCCACTCTGTGCCAGACACTATGATCCCTGACCCTTGTGGAGCTTAGATTCTAAGAGGGTGTGAAAGGAGTGAATAAATAGTAAATATAAACAAACACAGTCTTAAGTGCTAGGGGAAAGAGGAAAAGGGCAGGGTAAAAGACATCAGAAGTGCCACAGTGCTGTGGGAAGTAGGGGAGGCATTGCAATATTAAATAGGGTGACCAGCATAAGATACAATGAGAAGGTAAGATTTTCACAAAGGTTTGAAGGGAAGAGAGTTAACCAAGCAGATGGCTGAAAAGAAGGCAATGCAAAGGAAACAGTCAGTGCAAAGGCCCTAAGTTCCGAGCATAAAGGACATGTCTGAGGACCACCAAGGAGGCCAGTGTGGCTGAAGTGGACTCAGTGAGGGGTACAGTCGTAGAAGTCAGAGAGATAAAAAGCTGGTCAGTTCATGTAGAGCCTTATAGGTTACTGTAACTTTGATTTTCTTCATGGGATTTTGAGCAGAATAACAACATGATCTGACTTATGTTTGAAAAAGGTCATTCTGATTACTGTGTTGAAAACGGACTAAACATGGGGAAGGGTAGAGATGCATAGAGGCTACTGTAAACCCCTGTCAATACATAATGGGGCTCAGATTAGGGCTATAGCAGCGAAGGTGACAAGAAGTAATATGCTCAGAGTCTTCACATGCTCTGCCACACTATTTTCTAGAAAGACTATTGATTTGTACTTGCACTAGCAATGTGTAAGTGCCTGTCTCACTGCTCCCTGTAGTTTTTTAATGCTTATTGGTATTCTGACTGACAATGAAAAGCAGATTTTAAAAGTCAAAGATTAAATCCCTAAACCCCTAAAAGCTTCTTTGGGATTTGTAAATATTGAGTTTTAATAATGTATCTTTGTTAATATGCCTTTCTCTAAATCCTTTCCAGTTCCAAAGAAAATCAATCTTTCTTCCCCATTTATTTTCTGATTTTAGAACTGAGGTAGCCACGTTGTCAGTTAATTAGCAATCTGGAGGTCTGCCACTTGTCAAGAAGAAAGTCAGGGATTTAATCTGGGAAGCAAGGTGATCCAGATTCAGCTCCATGTGAGGGATTGTGCAGTGAAGGGTAATTACACCCCTGTCATGTCATTGCAGATGCCTTCTACTTTAGGAACAATCGTAGGATCTTCCTTCAATTTGGCAGGTATCATAGAATGGCAACATTAGAAGGAGCTTTATTTGGCCTAACCCTCTTCATTGTATAGAAGATATATCCTTAGGCCAAGGTAAAGGGAGGGATTTAGGGTTACAGACTGCTGAGGTTAAAAGCACTTAAAGGTCATTTGCTCAACCCTCATATATGGGCTAGAGCCTCCTTTATACTACATGCTCATGTGATCATTCATTCCAGCCTTTACATCTCTACTGACAGTAAACACCTTCCTTTCCTGAGACGCCCCTCCCCTACTCCATGAGACTGCTCAGATTGAAAGTGACTTCTCATACTGCACCCAACTATGGCTACCTATAGCTTCTGTGCTTTCGAACAGAACAGATTTGAAGACACTTGCATCCCCAATTACAGAACTTAGTACAGTGTACTTCACTGGTTTGTTTATATTTCCTGTTTTGCCCCCCTCTTCTTAAACTGTAAGCTCCTTAAAGGCACAGCTAAATCTCATTTGCCTGTACACAATAGCTCTTGATCAGTTCCTCCTTCCCACTCGCTGCCCTGAGCGATAGTCTTGTGTGGCCAGTAGAGACTATCCCTTCCCCACCACCAACTCTCTCTGTCCAGCAAGGCCTCACAGGTAAGCTGGGCTTCCTCCCTGCAACTTTCTTGGCTTTGTTTTCATTATTTTGTTTCCTTGTCCCCAACTGCTATTATTCATTTTGTTGCTGCTGTTGATGATGATGCTGGCATCTCTAGTGCCTAGCACAGATAAGGCAGAGAATAGGTACTCAATAAAGAAATTGCCAAGGAAGTTGTATTCTGAAGCTATTGAGAGGTTTAGAACAAAAGAAAGAAATCCAACAGGGTCCCTGGTCTTGAGAGGGTTGCTAACTAGTGAGGGAGAAAGACAGATAAATGGACAGTTAGAATGCAGCCCGAAAACTACCATGACAATGGCAAATTAGGCAGAGAAAGAGCCCTCACCAACCAACATTTATTCAGTGCTTATTGTCTGCCAGGGTTACACTGGGCACTATGTGTCCCTGGATGTAGACAAAAAAAGGGAAGGAAGGACACTCCAGCAGAAGCATGGTGGGAAGCATTTTTGGGGCATTCACAGTGGCTTGGCTTGTACCCTCCTTGCTTCTAAGAAGCATGACTAATGGGTTAATCACACCTGAGAGGGCAGGTTGTCTTTCAGGGATTTGAGCACATCATTTTATCCTCTTGTGACCATGTCTGCCTTTATGGTGGTTGGCACTAACTTACCTTTTTAGCATCATCTGTCTACTAATAACTATGCCTGAGTTACATATTGCTTAACCAGACTTCCCTCCTAAACTCCTGACTCACGCAGCATCTAACTGCCTACTCAACATCTTCACTTGAATGTTTCCTGCAATCCAAGGCTATATGGTAGAGTGGTTAAGAGTACCCCTGGAGCTAGACCCAGGCCTGGGTTTGAATCTCAGTAACATTATTAATTATATGTGTGATCTTGGGTCACTTACCTTTCTGTGCCTTAATTTTCCCAGCTGTAAAATGGGACTAGTAACATTACTTACCTAATAGGTTGTTAGAAGTATGAAATTGGTTAAGATTTTTTTAATAAAGAATTTATTTATTTATTTATTACTAGAGAGAGGGGAAACGAGGGAGAGCGAGAGGAAGAGAAACATCAATGTGGTTGTCTCTCATGAGACCCCAACCGGGGACCTGGCTCATAACCCAGGCATGTTCCCTGACTGGAAACCGAACCAGCTACCCTTTGGTTCGCAGGCCAGCACTCAATCCACTGAGCCACTCCAGCCCGGGGAAAACTGGTTAAGATTTTAAAGCACTAAGAGCCAGGCACATAGTTAAGGCTTCAAAGAGTTAGCTATTATTATTTCAAACTTAAAAGATTAAAAAAAAATTGGCCCTGGCTGGTGTGGCTCAGTTGTTTAGAGCACTGTCTCATAAACCAAAAGGTCATGGGTTCAATTCCTGGTCCAGGCACGTATGAGGCAATTGATTGATCTCTCTCTCTCTCTCTCTCTCTCTCGCATCAATATTCCTCTCTCTCTCTCCCCCTCTCTCTCCCTCTCTCTAAAATAAATAAGCATGCCCCTCAGATGAGGATAAAATAAAATTAAATTAAAATTAAAAGATTACAAAATAAGGTTGTACCTCCTATCCTCCCACTCCCTCCCAAACCTGTTCCTCCATAGATTTCTCCTCCCCAGTAAATGACAACTCATTATTCTAGTTCCTCAGGCCAAAAACTTAGAGTCATCCTTGACTCTATGCTTTCTCTCCTATCCACATCCAATCCATGAGCAAGTCCTTTCAGTTCCAGCTTCGAATATATTCAAAATCTGGCCATATCTCACTACCTACACACTTTCTATCCTGCTCCAAGTAATCACTATTTCTTACCTAGATAATTGCAATAGCTGCATAACTGGTCTCCCTCCTTCTACCTTTGATTCCATGCAGTCCAATTCCCACAGCAGCCAGAGCAATCCAGCTAATATAGTTAAGTCCGATAATAACACTCCTCTCTTTAAGCTACACAGTAGCTACCCACGACAATCACAGTGAAATCCTTTTAATGACTCATCTGGGCCTCAGCTACTTCTCTAACCTCCTCCCCTAGGATCTGCCCCCATGCTAATCTACTCCAGTCACAATGCCCTCCTTGCAGCTCTTCAAATGTGTTAAGCACTCTCCTATCTCAGACCCTTTCTGTTCCCTTCTCCTGGAACTCTGTTCAAAGATCGCCTTACGTTCTCTCTAAAATAGTAATCTCAACTTTCATTACTCTCTCTGCTCTTTACCCTGCTTTTTTTCACAGCACTTAACTGACATAGTATGTGTTCCCTTGTTAATGAGGGACAATCATTCACCACTAAAATGTAAGCTTCAGGTCACAGTAGCACTTGCTAGTGTGTGGCTATTTCCTCCTGGAGGTCTCCTCCTAGCATAGTCCAAAGGCTCTCAGACAAGGCTCTGACCCACCCAAGCGAGCAGAGCACATTGCAGTCCTAGTCCCCCAGGGCTGCCTGGATTTGTTGAAGCTCATCAAGGGTAAAGATACTGAGTTCAAATAATACACCAGGTATATTTCACCCATTGCTCATACAAAAGATATTTTCACACCTGCTATTTCATTGAGCCTCAAACAACACTAATGTTATTTCCCCCACTTTGTAGATAAGAAAACGGAGGTTCAGGGAGGTGAAGTGACTTTTTGGCTAAGATTATTCAGCAAGTCAGTGGGAAGGAAATCCTGAACTCAAGGCCTTTTCCAAACCTACCAAATAACTATGGTTTGGTCCCTGGAAATAAGCCTGCCCCTTCTGTTTTTATATTTTTTTGAAGATCAAGAGTGAAGAGAATAAATGGACATTAGTGAGCTTTTCTCCTTTGTATCCCAAAGGTTATTAGTAGCGATCAGGTTTCCTGGGGTTCTGATATATACATTTTAATTGCTTTATAGATATCGATACAATCTAATCCCTTTTTCTTGTCACTAGGATTAGGACTGAAGAAATGTAAAGCTATTTCTTGATTAATATGAAAATTAGAAATTAAAAAGAAATCAAGATTTTTTCAGTAACTACCTTAACCTAATCTTTAGGAAGTAAAAATAGCAGAATAGCAAAAGGCTTGTGCAAGACTAACTCCTTGGCTTAGGAAGACAAGGAGAATTACTCCTTTGTGAGCAAGGGGACAATGCAGTAGAGGTATTTTAGTTCTGAAGCTCATGATTAAAAAGAATAAAACTCACCTAGATTACCTCACCTACATTATTGCAAAAGCTTTGTAACTGGTATCCTTTCTCCTACCTCTCCGCACCCCCAACAAGGCCAGGGTGACCAAAAACAAGTAAACAAACAAACAAACAAACCGAAAAAAAAAAAAGGACAAGGGAGAAATGAAATAATTTTGAATCTGTAGTATGAGCACTGTGAGGGGCACTTCTTTATAGGATTTAATCTTCACTCTAACTCTATGAAATACATACTTATTAGTCCCATTTTAGAGATGAGGATGTTGAAGCAGACTTATCTTCCACAACTAGTAAATAGTGGAAATAGGACCCAGGCCTGATGAGTGAGAGACAAAGTCTATTCCTACCAAACTCCCTACCTCTCCTCAAAATATGAGTCTACTCAGCATAAACCCCTGGATTTGGCTGCTGTTTTCTTTGCGAAGCATCCTTTATTTCAGCTTAAAAACATGGTAAAACAGGAAATTACTCTAGAGAATTAACTTGGTCAAGATGGTTCAGTTTAAAAAAAAAAAAGCAATTTTGTTCCTACTCAGTGCCCTGATACGGGTTATGCTCGTGTTATTGAAAGGCGTCACACAGGCACTGAATTAGAGTTAGAATAGGTATTAGAGATGATTGAGTCCAATTTGCCACTCAGCACAAAAATACCCTTTATAATGACCCACATGGCTGGCCACATGGCCTCTTCAGGCAGTCCAGTGCTTGCTGGAGAGCTCTGGAGTTTAAGAAATTCTTCAGTCTAAGTTTAAAAAAATAAAACAAAAAACCAACAAAAACACCTACCTACCTTAATAAAGAATCTAACTCTGAACACCTTCCCCATCACTGGTCCTTGGTCTACCCTCACACGTCTGTTCCCTCTGCTCCAGGATGACCCTCCAGAGATATGAAGATATCAGTTATTCTTCCTGAATTTTCTGTTGCCTGAGTTTAACAGACCCAATTCCTTCAACCCATCGCCATTCTGACTGACCACCTTTGGCTAGACTTCAATTTATAAATCCCCTTTCCCTAAAACAATGCCATTTTTTTCCTGCCTTATTCACTCTTCCGATGGTTTTTCCCCCAATTTTTTTTTAACTGAATTTACATAGTCTCCATGATAGGTGATTAGTGAAGGCCTAAAGTGACTTAATCCAGATTTCTTTATCATTATCCATCAGCACAGTCAGTATCTAGCAAATGCTTACTCTGTGCTAAGTGTGGTGCTTGGTTCTTTACACAGGAGCTTATGGTCTAATGGGGGAAATAATATAGGTTATTTATATTAATCTATAAGCAACATATATAATATATAATCAAATAACATTGGCGTGTTAGTGGAAAGTTGAGGAGGGAGTGAAGAACAGGTCTGGGAGAGTTGGAAATGAATGGCTTCTCAGAAGAAGAAATATAGTTAGCCTTGGACAGTGAGTAGCGGGAGTCTGTCTGAGGTTTGTGGGGATGGGGACAAAGAAATATGTATTTGTTCCATGCATGAAGGCATGAAAATTTATGCTATATTAGGGAAATGGCAAATAGTTCAATATGGTGGAGTTTACAATGTGACGGAAATGGTAGGAAATGAAGATAGATACACTGGGGATATATTGTGAAGAAATCTGAATTCCAGGCCAAGAGAAGGAAATCATCAATAAATAACAGAAGTCCACTGGAGGATTTTAAACTGGGGAGTTAACAGATTTTACAAATACTCCAGTGGCAATACAGAAATGGGTTCAGAGTAGGTGAGAACAGAGAAGGAGGGACCAGATAGGAAGTTACCGTAGTAGCTCAAAGGCAAAGCTAAAACAGTAACAATGGAATAGAGAGGGAACTACAAAGATGTTTAGGAGATAGAGCCTATAAAACTTCACTCTGATAGTAAAACCTCATTTTTATTGCTGTTAACTGAAAAGCTACAAAGTAAGATGGAAATGTTCTAACTGCGGGGTTTGTAGGCTTTTTTCTTTTCTTTACTAGACAAAAGGAAAGAAAATAAATTAAAAGGAGGCTTGAATCTTTTAGTTCCAGAAAAAAAGCCTGAATCTGAATTCCTCTCACTAGCTGGGAGGCCTGGCTGCTGAGAGTACTATACCAATGAGAACATAGGTCAGCCCAGGCAGGCAGTGGTTCTGTGCTGTTGGCTCTGACCTGCCCAGCGGACTTGAATCCAGCCTGTACGCTGGATTCAAGGCCCAGGCACCCAGCCTCCCACTATGAGTCCCAGGGAATTCTCAGGGTGTAAGTTAGGCACTGTTCATCTTAGGGCAAGACAACTCCCCCTGAGGTAATAAGAATGGGGGGAATATCAAGTAATGACTTATGCTCCAGGTTGTGTTGTATCTTCAGGGAGAATTTACCCAACCAGATAAAAGGTCAGCAATCTGTGGGTCATTCACCTTGGCTGAGCCCGGGAAGAGTAAAGGCTGCTAACGCCAGAGCAGATTTAACTTGATATGTCTTTAGTATAAAAACAATTATCAACAACAATAACAACAACAAAAAAGAAAATAGGCTATATAAAAGTTAATAATAAAATTTCGCTTAGGTAAGCACATAAGGCCAAGTGTGTGCTATTCCTCAGGGGGAAATATTCTTTTACAAATCTAAAAATAACCCTGAATTCCCTATCTGCTGGTATGGGAGTAATTTTAATGGAAAGCAGATGGCCAATTCTGTCCCAGTTGCCACTCCGGGAGTATGCTGCTGCTGGTGCTTTTTGGTTTGTTCCCCTGCCAGATGGGGAGATACTCAGCACTTCACAGATTGTTTGGTCAATGATTCCTGCCCTCCCTGCATTTATCTTTTAAAAAAAGATAAAAGAATAAGACGAAATTCTGCAAACTAATGGTTTGGTCTGTGAAGACCTTTCCCTACCAGGTCAATTCACTCTTTTATTGTTTAAAGTGATCTGGTAAAGGGAGGACTCTAGCTCAGATTCAGTGAAAATATTGGGATACTTAGTTTTCTGTGTGAAGAAAATAAACTAGAATGTCACCTCTCACTTCTCCAATTCTAGAAAGACCAAAAACCTAAATGTTTTTTAAAGTACACAAAACTTTAAAATTATTAGGAAAAAATAGAAGAATATCAGTTTGGTCTTGGGATTAGAAAGTGTTTCTTGCCCTGGCTGGGTAGCTAAGTTGGTTGGAGTGTTATCCCAATGTGCTAGGGTTGCAGGCAGTTGGATCCTAGGTTGCAGCACAAATGGGATTCAACTGATAAATGCTGGATGGGTGGAACAAGTCGGTATCTTCTCCCCCACCCCCCCAAAATCAATAAATTTTTTTAAAAATTAAAGGATTTCTTAGATAAGACTAAAAGGAAAAAACATAGAAGGTTAATTAATTTAACACATCAAAGTTTAAATCTGTATGACAAGATGCTATAAACAAAGTTTAAAGAAAAGCACAGAGTGAGGAAAGAGATTATAACACATTTAACAAAGGAGTAATACACAGAATACAGTACTCATATTAATCAATAATAAAATGAAAAAAGCTGATAGCATCTAATCATGCAATTCACAGATAAATTCACTGAAATGACTAGGGAGAAGGAGGAGAAAAGGAAAAGATGTTCAACCACATTAGTAATCAGCAAAATGCAAGTAAAAGAAATAAAATATCATTTCATATCAATCAGAATGACAATAATTTTATTTCTAAAAAGATTTTATTTATTTTTAGAGAGAGGAGAAGGGAAGGATAAAGAAAAGGAGAGAGACATCAATGTGTGAGAGAAACATCAATCCATTGCCCCTCATACACGCCTTGCCTGGGGACTGAACCTGCAACCCAGGCATGTGCCCTGCCGAGGAATTGAACCAGCAACCTTATGCTCTGTGGGACAATGCCCAACCAACTGAGCCACATGGATCAGGGCATACTAACAACAATTTAAAGTTTGACGATATCAAGCATTGAGAAGGATCTGAAACAAGGGGAATTAGTTAAAGCATTCTGAAGGGCAATTTTGCAATAACAAAGATACACAACCTTGCAATTCAGTTTCTACGTATTCAAGCACATATGCTTGGAAAATTGGAATTTGAGTTGGGCCTTGTGGGATGGGTGGGGTACTGTCAGGCAAAGATAAAAGGACTGGCATTCCCAAATAAAAAGAACAGCATAAGCAAGTCACAGAGACAGAAAAACCATTTGAGGAACTACCAGGCTGTTTTCCAAAGCAGCTACACCAGCGGTATGTAAGAGTTTCAATTTCTCCATATCCTTGCCAACACTTATTATTAACTGGATTTTTGATAATAGGGGGTATGTCACTGTGTTTTTGATTTGCATTTCCCTGGTGACTATGACTAATTATGTTGAACATCTTTACATGTGTTTATTAGCCTTTTACATATCTTCTTTGGAAAACTGTTTATTCTTGCATATTTCTTAGCTGGATTATGTCTTTTTATTATTGGGTTGTGAAAGTTCTTGATATATTCTAGATATAAGTTCTTTATCAGATGACATGCAAATATTTTATCCCATTCTGTGGATTGTCTTTTTGCTTTCTTGATGGGTGTCCCTTGAAACACAAAAGTTTTAAATTTTGATGAAGTCCAGTTTATCTATTAGTTTCTTTGGTTGCTTGTACTATTGGTGTCATGATCTTGCCAAATCTAAGGTCACAAAAGATTTACCTCCATGTCTTCTTTTAAGAGTTTTTATAGTTTTAACTTTTACATGTAGGTCTCTGATGCATTTTGAATTAAATGTTGCATATGATGTGAAGTATGAGCCCTATTATATCATTCTTTCATTTGTGGATATCCAGTTGTCCCAGCACCATTTGTTGAAAAGACTATTCTTTCCTCATCGAATTGTTTTTGGTACTCTCGTTGAAAATCTCTAACTGTAAATGTGAGTTTATTTCTGGATTCTCAATTCTGTTCCATTAATCCATATGTCTTTCCTTATGCCAGAACCACACTATCTTGATTACTGAAGACTTCTAATAAACTTTGAAACTCAGACGTTCTCTAAGTTAGTTCTTTATCAAGATTGTTTTGGCTAATATGGGTCCTTTGAATTTCCATGTGAATTTTAGGAACAGCTTGTCAAAATCTGCAAACAAACGTGTTGGGATATTGACAGGGATTGTGTTGAATCTGTAGATCAATTTGAGAAGTATCACTGTCTTTAAAATATCAAGTCTTTCAATCCATGAACATGAGATGTTTTTCCAAATATTTAGATCTTTAATTTCTTTCAACAATGTTTTATAATTTTCAGAGTATATGTTTTATATTTCTTTTGTTAAATTTATTCCTAAGTATTTTATTCATTTTGATGATACTGTAAATGAAATTATTTTCTTAATTTTATTTTTGATTATTACAACTGTATAGAAATACAATTCACCCTGGTTGGTGTGACTCAGTGGATTGAGTGCCAGCCTGTGAACCAAAGGGTTGCTGGTTCAATTCCCAGTCAGGGCACATGCCTGGGTTGCCAGCCGTGTCCCCAGTAGGGGGCGTGCTAGAGGCAACCACACATTGATGTTTCCTCTCTTTCTCCCTCCTTCCCCCTCTCTAAAAATAAAAAAAAAAATCTTAAAAAAATATAATTCATTTTTGTTTTGTATATTGATCTTGTATCCTGCAATCTTGCTGAACTCATTTATTAGTTCTAATAGTTTTTTGTGTGTGGATTCCTCAGAACTTAAAAAAAATTTTTAATTTTTTTATTTTTAGAGAGAGGGGAAGGGAGGGAGAAAGAGAAGAAAAGAAACAATGATGCACAAGAGATACATCCATTGGTTGCCTTTTGCATGCCCCCAACTGGGAACCTGGGCCACAACTCAGGCATGTGCCCTGATCGGAATCCAACCGGAGACCTTTCAGTTCACAGGTTGGTGCTCAAACCACTGAGCACTAGCCAGGGCCTTAGAATTTTCTATATGCAAGATCATGTCATCTGCAAATACAGATAGTTTTACTTTTTCCTTTCCAATATGGATGACTTTTTATTTCATTTTCTTGTCCAAATGCCCTGGGTAAAACCTCCAGTCCAGTGTTCAATAGAAGTGGTGAGATTGGACAGCCCTGCCTTGTTCCAATGTTAGGGGAAAAGCACTCATGCTTTTCTGTTAAGTGTTTAATAGCCATGGGTTTCTCATAAATGCCCTTTTTCACACTAGGGAAGTTTCTTCTATTCCTAGTTGGTTCTTTGTTCATTTCTCTGTTTAAATTATGAAAGGGTATTAACATTTGTTAAATGTTTTTCCTGTGTCTATTGAAATGATTATGGAGGTTTTGTCTTTTAATCTTTTTATATAGTACATTGTTTTGTTTGAATTTATCTTGAGCCCCTGGGATAAATCCCACTTGGTCACGGTGCATAATACAAGGTCTGTCCAGAGGGTATCCAGCCAAGTAATATGAAAAATAGAGAGATTTACTGAGGATACAAGAAACAAGAAACATTGTACATAGGACAATGACACCTCAGTCCCCTTCAATGAAGGCACCTTGGGACCTCACACAGTTCTCCCAATTGCTACCAGCTGCACCATCTCGTATTTTCCTGACTCTCATTGACAGTCTGAAATTTCTTCCCTTTCAAAGGTAATTTTAGTTTTGGGACACGTCAGAAGTTGCAGGGCACCAAATCTGGGCTGTAGGAACCTGAGTCACCTGGGTGATTTGATGTTTTGCAAAAAAACTGCACCAGTTTTTTGATGAATGAGTGGGCATGTTGTGATGAAGCTGCGAATCCCCAGTTGCCCATAGCTGCAGCCTTCTGAATCATCTGAATAGCTTCCGTGAAGGAATGTTCAAGTTTAATGCAAAAATTGATGCAGATTCATTGCTCTACTCACTTGGCCATTTTTAATGTGATGGCCACACAGCACACATGCTCACTCAACGGCATCTACCACCCCCACTGACTAGTACAGTGAAGTCATCACTGTTCACACACGTGCATTCCAATCCACTCTCCCTGGCTGCCAGGTTACATCGATGTCGTGCAAACCTTGACTGTTATATTAACAATGGCTGGACTTTTTCCAGACAGACCTTGTATAATCCTTTCTATTAGTTATTTGTATACATTTTGCTAGTTTTTTGTTGAGGATTTTTGCATTTATGTTCAAATGGGATATTGGTATGTGGTTTTCTCATGATGTTTTTGGCTGGTTTTGATATCAGGGCAATACTAGCTTTACAGAATGAGAAAGTGTCTTGTATTTTTTGGAAGAGTTTGTGACACACTAGTATTTATTTTTATTTAAATGTTTCTTAGAACTTACCAATAAAACTGTCTAGTCCTGAGCTTTTCTTTGTGGAAAGTTTTTTTTTCTTAATTCTATTTGTTATAGGTCTATTCACACTTCTATTTCTTCGTAAGTCGGTGTTGGTAGTGTCTTTCTAGTAATTTGTCTTTCAATCTAATTAGCTGTCTTACAATTTTTCATAGCATTCCCTTATAATCCCTTTTATTTCTGTAAAGTCTGTAGTAACATCTCCTGTATCATTCCTGAGTTTAGTAATTTGAGTCATCTTTCTCCTGTTCTTGATCAGTCTAAATAAAAGTTTGTCAATTTTGTTGATTTTTTCAAATAACTAACTTTTGCCCTGGCTCATGTGGCTCAGTGGATTGAACACCAGCCTGCAGACCAAAAGGTCGCCAGTTTGATTCCTGGCCAGGGCACATGCCTGGGTTATGAGCCGGGTCAGGTTCCCAGCCTGGGTTATGGGCCAGGACATTGGTTGCAAGAGGCAACCAATCGAGATTTCTCTCTCTCTTTCTCCTTCCCTTCTTCTCTCTCTCTAAAAAATAAATTAAATAAAATCTTCAAATAACCGACTTTTGGTTTACTGATTTTTCTATACTGTTTTTCTATTTTTAAATGTCATTGATTTCTGCCTGAATCTTTATTTTCTTCCATTTACTTACTTTAGATGTAGTTTGTTCTGTTTTTCCCAGTGTGTTATGGTGAAAGGTTAGGTTGCTGAGTTAAAATCATTTTTTAAAAAAATGTAGGTACTTACAGTTATAAATTTCCTTTTAAGCACTGCTTTAGCTTCATCCCATAAGTTTTGGTATGTTGCATTTCATTCATCTCCAAGCATTTTCTAATTTCCCTTGTGATTTCTTCTTTGACCCATTGGTTATTTAGGAGAGTGTAATTTAATTTTCACATAATTGAATTTCTCATTTCTTTCTGTTATTGATTTCTAACTTTATTCCATTGTAGTTGGAGAATATACCTTAAGTTCAATCCTTTAAGTGGATCGAGAGTTGTTTTATGGTTCCAGTCTAGAGAATGTTTCATGTGTACTTGAGAAGAATTATATTCTGTTGTTGGCATATCCTATAGATGATACCTGCTAGGTATAGTTGGTGTGCAGTGCTTTTCAAGTCTTCTATTCCTTTGCTGATCTTCTGCTTAGCTGTTATATCCATTATTACCCATTATTAAAAGTGAGGTACTAAAGTGTTCAACTATTATTGTTGAATTGTCTCTTTTGCCCTTAATTTCTGTTAGTTTTTGTTTCATGTATTTTGGGTCTTTGTTTTTAGGTTCATGTTTATCTTCATGAGGTATTGACCCTTTTATTATTATAAAATGACCCTCTTTATCTCTAGTAACTTTTTTTTTCATTTTAAAGTCTATTCTGTCAGAAATTAGTATAGCCACTCTAGTTTTCTTACTATTGATGTTACAAGATTTTTTTCCATCTTTTTATTATCAACTTTTCGGTATCTTTGAATCAGACAGTATATAGTGGGACCTTGTTTTTTTTCTTTTTTAATCCATTATGACAATATCTGTCTTTTGATTTGATACACAGCAGATTTAATGAAGGCGTTGTAACAGGAGGGTGAGTTGAATACAAGTAAATGTTGCCCTGACTGACGTGGCTCCGTTGGTTGGGTGTCATCCCACAAAGCGAAAGGCTGCCAGTTCCATTCCAGGTCAGGGCATGTGTCTAGGTTGCAGGTTCAGTCCCTGGTCGATGCCCATACGATTGAAGGCAACTGATTGATGTTTCTCTCCCTCTCTTTCTCCCTCCATTCCCCTCTCCCCCAAAATAAATAAAATACAATCTTAAAAAAAAAAAAGAAAAAGGAAGTGAGTAAAAATTGACAGTAAAGGAAAGATGACAGCTTGAGGAAGTAGGAAGACCTAGAAGATTATTTTTTCCAGAATGGAGGCAAGATATTTTTCCCCCATAGCAACCTTTCTTAGCTAGTCCTTTCCCAGCACTAAAATTAGTTGTGAGCTAGAAGGCCTGAAATTCAACCTTTTTAGAATTGTGTGTATGTTAAATGTTAATACATGAATGACTGCCTTCAAAAGTGAGCTAAGTACTCAAGTGGTGGTCTATTCAATTAAAAATTTCCATGAATATCTAATTTGTTCTAGGTGCTATGACAAATGCAAAATGAAAAGACATAATCCTCATCTTCTACAAATTCACCATCTAATGGGAGAGACAAGCAAGCACAGAAGTAACTCAGGTATTAGGCATTCTGGGAAAAGGCTGTCACAAAGGAAGACACAAAATGTTGTGGGAGAACAGGGAAGGACAATATGAATTTCAGCATTAACCCTGGTTCCCTCTTTCTCCAGTCTGGTCTGGCTTCTGGAATGCAGAGGTTGCCTGCACCTCCGAGTTAGCTATAAGAGAGATCTTAAGTAGAGTTATTTGTGCTCAGGCCATGTACCTTCTCCTACTGTTAATTCAAACAAGTAATACTGTTGTGGACATCGAGAGGAGGTGTCAAACTGAGGCAAACTGAGACAAACTGTACAGTGTTACAGAAACACCAAGAGCTTCATTTACAGGCAGACCTAGATTCAAATCGGAGCTCTTTTACTTTTCAGCTCCGTAACTTTGGGCAAATCACTTCAACGATGAGTCTCAGTTTTGAGATTTTTTTTTTTAAAGACACAATCATTAATCTACTTGTTTGGTAAACATTTTCTGAGTACCTACTCTATGTCAGGACCAGTTCCTCTCTTTACTTCTTATCTGTATGTGGGCTGGCTGGGAGAGTAAGCAGGGCAATTCTGAGCTTGTTTTGTATATACCTATCTAAGCATTCCTACAGAGTCACGAGTTGTTTCCCGTTCTGGCCCTCCTGTAGGAGCCTCATGGTCCAGCAGGGAGAACAGGGCTCTGAACGCAGGCAAATATGGATTCAGAAGTCAGCTTTATCACTTAACATGAAATCTCAGAAAAATCTCTTCACCTGAACCTCAAGAACACAGGGATATCCTATATGTAGGCTAAAAAATTTAAAAAGATAGCATGCAAAATCCATAGCCTAAGTACTTGGTACAGAGTGATAACTACTTCGATAAATGTTAGTCTCCCACCTCTACCATTTTCATTAAAAGTTTCCTTTTGGAAATGGCTATGTTTGCCCACGGATTTTAAGGCATTTAATGAAAAGCTTCTAGATCCTCAATCATATCCCTTACCTCCTACACTTTCCTCTCCCTTACATGGCACGGTTCCAGATGCTTAGGCCTGTTGCCATTTGGCCAAGCACAAGCTGGACGAGAGCAGGCTCCTAGTGAGCGTGGCTTTTTGTGGAAACACTGAAACAGCCACTTCGCTTTGAATACAGGTAATCTGTGTACTGTTGTGTGCATATGTGTGTTTACAATCTTTTCTGCATTTTAAAACATTCTGGTCCCTTTTAAAAATTTGTACATAATAGTGTCCCCACATTTCTGCATTTTTATTTCTTACTTGTTTTCTGTATATTATTTTTGCTTTGTGCTACTGGTTAACAGTGAAAGTCAAAGTAACCTAAAAGGGTATTATGTGAAACAAATCTAAATGACCCAACAAAACTCATTAATTCCTTAAATAAATTTAGATGTCACAGGACAGTACACAGTATATAATCTCGTTTTTGTTGAAAAATAATGTGTATGTATGTTCATTTAAAAAGAACTAGAAAAAAAGATGTACCAAAATATTAACAGTGACTATCTCTGGTTCGGGGGAGCTATGAATGTTTTCCTATATTCAGTCTTTTCTGATTTTTATAAAATGGACACATTGTTTTGAAAATGAAAAAACAAAATAAACTATAAAATGATATTACTGACACTTAAGTGAATTCAATTACTCTCCTATTATTAGACATTTCATCTGTTCCAAATAACTGCTGCACATCCTTCAGACACAACCAGGACTAGAATCCTGTTACCCAGATTTTCTAGTTATGTGTAAGAATGTCCTAAAAACTCTTTTTAGGCTCTATAAATTTACAGGTATGATGTTATTAGAGACCTGTCAGCCCACTGGTGAGGGAAATAGGTATGGCACACAACCAGAAGTGGGTTTTCAAATAAACCGAAATAGGGAACATGTCTTTGATCAGAGATTCCCAGAAAATGCTTCCATTTCAACACATTTTTTATTTAGAGATGCCACTAGGATACTATGTGACCTGGGCAAGACCCTTATAATCCTTATGAGATTCGGGATCTCTGTTCCTGTGTCTGCAAAATAACAATACCATTAACTGAATATCTCCCATATTTTTACAGGTGAGAAACTGAGGCGCTGAGAGGTTAAGTAATTTGCTCACATTTATGTGACAGTTAAGACTGAAATTAGATCTAGCTAATAAAGAAGAATAACGGTAAGGGAGTGGTGGACTCTATTTCTATAAGTTATTTTATTTTTTCCTCTTAACACTATGAAGGCATCAGTAGATCTTTCTTTGTACAGTGCAAATTATACTGTACACTCTGTTGGACTGAATTAGAAGGTACATTGAATTACAATTAATTCACTGCCTCACCATAATGGCTGAGTAATTAGATCAATCTAATCTTCTGAATTTCATTGCTTGCTTTATTATGCCTACAAATGGTTGAAATTACAATAGGAAGTTCAACAGTCTTATACAGAGGCAATATGTTGACGAGGAAAGACTATTTCCTCTAACTCTGAGTGGCTGGATGATCCCAGGCAAGTTACTTAACCACTCTGTGCCTCAGTTTCCAAATCTGTAAAATGGGAATAGCATTATTTTGCCCTGTAATTACCAAGGTACATGTGCTAAGTTTAGAAATCCCAGTACAAGGAAAAAACGGGGATTCCCCAAGGGTTAAGAGAAAATTACCTGAGAAACACATGCTGGTTTCAGTGCTCCTAAGAACTCAGTGAAGGCGTGGTCATGTAATCTGTTACTTAAAGTCAGCGGAAGCCTGGGATAAGTCCAGATTCTTCCTTCTCCCTCACTCCCCAAAGCTAACATCAAGCTCTAACTCAGTCACTCATATTCCACAAATATTCAATGTCCACTGTATGCCAGACACTGGTCTCTCTAAAACTGTCTCAAAATGTCCTCTCCATCCCAAATACCACCCGTAGTTCAGGTCTCTTGATTGACCTGTTTTAAGAGCCTCCTAACTTATCCTCTAACCTCCATTTTCTCTCTCTCCAATACATCCTCCTCACACATTCAGAGAGATCTCTCAAAAATGACACTCTATCCATCATGCCTAAAATTCTCTGGTGGTCAAAGATAAAGTTCCAAACAAGGATTACAGTTATTGCTAAGTATAAAGTTTGAAACTTCTTAGCATGGCTTAAGACTCTGTAGTCTGGTTCCTATGCACCTAGACGGCCTATTTCAGTCCTGGCCTAGCATTTTACGCTTCACCAACACCAAACACACAGCTGTTCTAGTATACCCCATTCGACTGTTCGGTTCCCATGTCACTGTTCAGGCTGTCCTCAATCCTTGAATTGTCCTTCCCTTGCCTTTCACTTCATTTCTTTATCCAAAATGTCTTTCTTGACCTTCCTCTCTCCAGGCTAGATCAGGGGGTCCCTTTTGGCTACTTGGTTTTTCTTATAGCTCTTTCAAATTATACTTTCATTTTCCTTAAATACTCATGCCCTAATATGGAGAATCTAGTTGTCAGTCCAGTGATGGCCCTCTAGTTGTGGTATTCATTGTCCTTACATGCCCCAGAGACAGGGGTTTCTCCCTGTCTAAACCTATTCTTTTCAGTTTCCTTCCATCCCCAATCACCAAGCCTGTGGCTGATGCCATGAGTCTGGCCAAGACAGACTCACCAACTAATTACCATTTCTCTGCTGACTCAACTCCCAGTGCGGAAAAAGGAGCATAGGCTTTAGATTCAGATACAGGTTCTAATCCCATTTTTCCACTTCAAAATCTGTGAATTCAGGCAAGTTATTACTTCCATTCACTAAACTTCAGCTTCCTCTTCTATGTAAGATGGGATACCAATTATTAATACTTTGCAGAGCTGAGATGATAATAATGCCAGTAATAAAAACAATATTGTTACTTACTATGTATTAAGCATTATGCTAAGCACTTTACATGTATCTCATTGAATCTTTACAACTCCTTCAGAGGTAGCTTCTACTATTTTATTTTATAGATGAGGAAGCCAACTAGAAAAGCTAATTAACTTGACCAAGCCACTGTGAAAGACCATGGGCTGGCTAGCCCCACACTCATTCCCAACCCACTCTGTCCTTTAGCTACTGAGGCTGAAAAGGCTAGATACTCACTCTCCCAGCCTTCCTAGCACTTAGGAATAGCCAACTGGCCCAGGTTCTGAACAGTAACATATACAGGGAAGTCTCCTGAGGGAATTTTGGGAAAGCCTTACTTTCCTAGTTAAAAGATGAACATTACTATGTTCCCCTACACCCCATTTTTCTACCTTGATCATAGACATCATACCTATAGCTACAGCAGTCATCTTAGATCGAGAGAAAAGTCAAGAGTCAGGGGACAACAGTCTTCAAATTACTGACCAGTGAATCAATGCTATCTGTCACTGGCCTCCAGACTTCTCTTTATATGAGAAAAATATACCCCATATTTGTTTTTCTTAAATTATATTTTATTAACTATGCTATTACAGTTGTCCTGATTTTTCCCCCTTTGCCTCCCTTTACCCAGCACTTCCCACTCCCTCAGGCAACCCCCCCACTATTCTTCATGCCCATGGGTCATGCATATAAGCTGACTATTCCATTTCCTCCTATACTGTACTTTACATCCCCATGGCTATCCTGTAACTACCTATTTGTACTTCTTAATCCCCTCACCTCTTCACCCATTCCCCACACTGCCCTCCCATCCGCAACCATCAAAATGCTCTCCACATCCATGATTCTGTCTCTGTTCTTCTTGTTTGCTTAGTTTGCTTTTGAGGTTCAATTGTTGATAGATACGTATTTTTGTCATTTTCTTGTTCATAGTTTTCATTTTCTTTTTCTTAAATAAGTCCCTTTAACATTTCACATTTTAATGGTTTGGTGATGATGAACTCCTTTAGTTTTTTCTCATTTGGGAAGCTCTTTATGTGCCCTTTGATTCCAAATGATAGCTTTGCTGGGTAGAGCAATCCTGGCTATAGGTCCCTGCTTTTTATGACTTTGAATATTTCTTGCCAATCCCTCTGGCCTGTGAAGTTTCTTTTGTGAAGTCAGCTGACAGTCTTATGGGAACTCCCCTGTAGGTAACTAACTGCTTTTCTCTTGCTGTTTTTAAGATTCTCTCTTTATCTTTAACCTTTGGCACTTTAATTATAATGTGTCTTGGAGTGGGCCTGTTTGTATCTGTGTTGTTTGGGGCTCTCTGTCCCTCTTGGACTTGCATGTCTATTTCCTTCACCGAATTAGAGAACTTTCATTATTTTTTCCAATCGTTTCCAATTTCTTGCTCTTTCTCTTCTCCTTCTGGCACCCCTATGATAAAAATGTTGGACCTCTTGAAGTCGTCCCAGAGGCTGCTTACACTATCCTCACTTTTTTCAGATTCTTTTTTTCTTCTTGTTCTGATGGGTTGCTTTTTGCTTCCTTATGTTCCATATCACTGATTTGATTCTCAACCTCATCCGCTCTACTGTTGTTTTCTTGTAAATTGTTCTTTATATAAATTAGTGTTTCCTTCGTTTCTGACTGGATCTTTTTTATGCTGTTCACGTCCTCACTAAGTTCCCTGAGCATCCTTATAAACAGTGTTTTTGTACTCTGCATCTGATAGATTGCTTATCTCCACTTCATTTAGCTCTTTTTCTGGAGTTTTGATTTGTTCTTTCATCTGGGCCATGTTTCTTTGTCTCCTCGTTTTGGCAGCTTCCTTGTGTTTGTTTCTGTGTACCCAGTAAAGCTACTTTGACTCCTTGCCTTAACAGTGTCACCTAATGTAGAAAGTGTCTTGTAGGGTCCAGTGGCACAGCCTCCCCTATCAGCCAAGCTGAGTACTCAAGGTGCAACCTCTGTGTGAGCTGAGTACACCCTCTTCTTGTAGTTGAGCCTTGGTTGCTGTTGGTAGATCAACAGGAGAGATTTACCCAGGCCAGTCAGCTGCAAGGATGGGCTGTAACCACTTACTACCAACCTCTGCCCTCCGTGGAAGGTCAGGCTTGCAGAGTCAGGGTGGCAGAGCCCAACATGGTTTGTAGCTGTCCACTGGCTGTGCTAACCAGGGGGTTTCCTGGGTGGTGCAAGCCAAGGTCAGCGCCCACCTGTTTTTTGTCCCAGGTTACCCTGCGTGAGCTATAAAGCAATCTGAGATGGTTGCTACTTGAGCTGGGTTTAGGGGTTCCCAGGCAAAGCCAAGCTGTGCATCTATGCTTGCTGCTGGCAGTAGTGGGCCTAGGGCTCACTGAGGCCAGCTGTTACTTTTTTGAGAGGATTTAGGAAGTTGTATAATATGGGCCAAGACCAGTCATTCATATGGAAAAGCAGCTTGGGTGAGCCTATAAGTTGGGTGGGCTGGAGTTTCTGGGAATCTCCAAGGCAAGTCAAACAGTGTTAGCCAGGATGATGGGAGTCTCAGAAATGGCACCAGCCTGCTGGCTCCATGGCTCTGTGGGGGTAGTGCTCAGAAAAGGGTCAATGGCCTCTGCTTGCCTCAATGCCAGACATTTCAGTTCCTCCCTTTATGCCACTGGTGCCCTTCAAGCTGCCACCCCAGTGCTGGAGCCCAGAGGGAGTGAGTCTGAGTAGTTGAGTCTGTTTGTGGGTTCTTTAAGAGGAACTGCTTGGGACTCCAGAAGTTTCTTCCACCAAATCAAAGCCCACTGGTTTTTGAGGTCAGAAGCTGTGGGGACTTATCTTCCTGGCACCAGAACCCTGGGCTGGGGGACCTGGTATGGGGCTTGGAACTCCTCACTCCCGAGATACCCCTCCCAAATTTTTATTCAACACATATGGGTGAAAGACCAGCCCATTCCACATCAGCGCACCCCTACTGGTCTGGATGGATGTGGTTTCTTTAAAATTCCGTAATTGTCAAGCTTCCATTCAACTTGATTTCTGATGATTCTGAGTGATGGTTGTTCTATATTTTAGTTGTAATTCTGATGTGCCTGTGTGAAGGGGTGAGCCATATCTGCCTATGCCACCATCTTGACCAGAAGTCTTACCCCACGTTTGTTTAAATTACCATTAGTCAAGTATGCAGGTAGTACCTTCAGGCATTTTATCAGTGATATAGAGTAATCAAATGATGGAGATAATATTCAAACTGGGCAATTTTAACCATTAAGCTATATGAAAAATAGCACTAGATTTGGTAGCGAATGGGTACTCAAATGATGAAAATGATTATAATAATATAAATGACTTAAGATTCCTCCTCGAGACTCTAAGCTCCTCTGGAAACTCAGGATTGTCAATATCCTAAATCACAGCAGAGCTGCTTGGGAACAGACCACCCCTTTTCTCTGCATTTCTGAATTCCGTTCTCCTAGCTCAGGGTCTACCCTAAGGAGGGAAGGGGGAAGATGGAAGGAAGGTCTTCGCTGTTCACCTCTACCTATTTCATGGTACCACAAAGATTCTAAGCCTCCTGACACACAGGTGTAAGATGACAGAGTTCAAGGAACTCAGCATAAACTTATAATCATGACAGCACTTGTGGTGACAGTGAAGGCCCAAGTTTCTCAGTAGCAGCCAGGGACCTTTGGAGGTAACAAACAGTGTGGTTTTATAGCTTAAACAAGACCAAGGACTGTAGATTTTTCTGCCTCTTTTCCTGTCGAGATCAGTAATAGCAAAAATCTGATTCAGACACTTAAATTCAAGTACATCCCCTACCAGCTGAGTAATTTTCAAGTAATCACACTTTTGACCTAACCCAACATGAGTGAGGTCAAAAAAGCCAATTTTGAGGGCCAATTATTTTGTTTTCCTAAGATATTCTAGGAAAAAGACAGCATTGTTGGTCATCTTCTTGAAAACTATAGCTTCTATTCCCATGTCTAGGGTTTAGAGCTGCCTGCTCACAGACCTCCAAATCTGTCTGAGAAGGGGTCATCCACTCCTGTCATACCTGGCACATGTATCCTACCAGACACATGATGTCTGTTTCTAAAGCTGTTTGGAACTCAAAGGGTATTTCCCACAGGAATTATGACATTCATGAGGGCAAGAATCCTAGACAAGCTCACAGAATTGGGAGAGAAGAGAAAGCCTGTTTATTGAATATTTACTAAGTGGCAGATGTGAGCATCAGAATCATCTAGAGAGCTTGTGAAAACAAAGATCACTGAGAACCACCTCCAGAGTTTCTGATCAGCACGTCTGTTATAGCACCCAAGAATATGCATTTCTAGCAAATTCCTAGGCCTGGGGACTACACTTAGAAGCCACTGCTCTATGGTATAAATCAGTTACTGAGACTTTGGAAACCCACAACTGGCCATCTTCAGATGTTGGAAAAGTTTCTCCAACTCTAAGAGATTCACAATACCATGGTATCTACCTTGCTTACAGCCTTTTAAAAACAAATAGCCCTGGCTGGTGTGGCTCAGTGGATGGAGTACCAGTCTGCAAACCAAAAGGTCATCGGTTCAATTCCCAGTCAGAGCACATGCCAGGGTTGCAGGCCAGGTCCCCTGTTGAGGGAGTATTAGAGGTAACAGATCAATGTATCTCTCGCACATCAGTGTTTCTCTCCCTCTCTTTCTCCCTTCCCTTCTCTCTAAAAATAAATAAATTAAATTTAAAAAAAAAAAGAAGAAGAAGAAGAAGAAGAAACAACCCTCTCTAACACCCTCTGCTCCCCACCCCCAAATCCAGTAATGGCAGGTTTCTACAGGTTTCTCTTTAAGGACCAGATTCCAAATGCTTTAGGACACTGGGCCATGCATGTGGGTTTTCAGAAGAGAAATTCTAGAAGCTCCAAGTGATATGTTTTGGAAGAAAGGACAAGCCACCAGAGGAGGTTCACTAATCTTCCTAAGTGTGCATAGACTACTTACCACTTTAGCTGCTACTAAGGGGGAAAAAAAACTTTAAAAGAATAATTCCCAAGCTTTTTCCACAATATAGCGGTGCTCATGACAGTAATGATCGGGGGTGAATGGGTACAAGGATGGAGAAGAGAGAGGGTGTGAGAGTGTGTACTGGGGGGGTGGGGAGACAAACAAAAGCCAGATAATTCTGAGATACCCTTCATGGCAGTTTAGGAGCTGTCAGTGGGTTACAGGTAAATTGAGACACTGGTTCCTTATGCTCTTAGGGTGTCTGAGAAGGAAGTGGAGCATAAGAGCTCCTGGGTAGCCTTGTCTATTTAATCTGAGTTCCCTACAAATATCATTATTTTCTGTGTGGAGACACTGGCTTACAGCTAACTGAATCGCTGCTTTAGAGAACAAAAACATTTATTCCAAACTCTGTGGTCAATATGCCAGAGATTTATGAGCCTCTAAAAAGGCTTCAGTATTAGGGGCCTAATCATTTAGTCATTTATTCATTCGCCAATCAATATTCACTGTGGGTTTACTTTGTGTCAGGCACTTGGTAAGCACTGAGGACATAGTGAGTGACTGCAAGAGCTGTAATCATTGTGTGTTACAGAAATATAAACAATTATAAGGCAGCAAATAATACAGACTACATATAGTTCAGTGGTGAGAACACAGAACATCCAAATTTAGGACTTGATTCTGGTGCAACCACTTTCTGGCTCGGTGCCAGGGACAAGTCTTTCCATTTTCTTGATTTGCATCTATGTGTATTAACACTTCAATAATAAGGGTTAAATAAAATAAAGATGACATAGCTCTCAAACTGGGAACAGGAGGAACCCCTAAGAATACTAAACAACACAGGTAATGAAAGCACTGAATAAATATGGTACACTTTCTTGGGATGTTACTGATAGAATTTTGAAGATAATCCATAAATATCAAATAAATTTTAACCCTGGAGTACCTGCCCTGGGCTATTGCCCCATCAATCCAGGAATGAATTCATTCTCCTCTGATACTGGATATACTTGAGTAGGAAAGTTTCCAAAACACTATGCATGGCTGACAACACATGTTCAACCAATAGCAACCATAACTGTTAATAACAAATAGCTATTATTAATAACCTGTACACAGGAAAAACAAATTCACTCTGTATTGTATCGGACATAAGACAGTATCCTCTTTACCCAGGCAACCTTTTTTCCAACCTCTGGACTTCTTCAATTCCTCTGCTCCAAAATCCTGTAATTACTTGGGAAGTGGAACTCCAGGGAGCAAATGCCAGGGAGTTGTCTTCGAAACATACAAAAAAGAAGATTCAGCACTAGTAAAGTTGCTAATCTCATCAACCTCCTAGCCTCCCCTGGGCCTTGGCCTAACCAAACAGTTAATCTACAAGATAGGAGTAGTTTAATCACAGACCCAGCTCCATCCTGACTAGCTCTGTCTCATTTTAAAAGCTCTTACAGGTCAATTATCTCCTTAAAGTCTCATAAGCAAGTGATACATAGGGTAGGTGTCATTTTTCCTACTTTACAAAGGAGAAAACTGAGGACTTTGGAAGTAAAGTGACTCGTTCAAGTATTTAATTAGAAGCAGAGTCAAGACTTAAACTCAGGTCTTCTGACTTCAAGTGGGGGAGGGGGTTCTGCCCACTACATTAAGCAACAGAAATCACTCCAATGAGAATCTATACAGCATAGCCAAAAGGTCTTCCAGTTCTTTACCAAGAACCCACCAGTTTTCAGGGCCACTAAATTATACCTCCACTGACTAAGGATCATTAGTAACTAATAGAAAACTAAACCACATGAGTATATTTAGCAAGAAAAGGGAACTCACTGGTGATGGCTATGGTTACACTTGCCTTTTCTTAGGAGGATACTTGTGAAAACGCTTTCATGTTTCCTACTGATTTTTCTCAAGAATGTCAGAAGTTCTGGTGCAAGAAGCCTAGGACAGACAGAAGGTACTGCCATTGCAGGAGAGGGTTCTGAGCTTACCTCATGTCCCTATTTCTGAACCCTTCATTAATACCAGGGATTCCTGTCCTGGCTGGTGTGGCTCAGTGGATTGAGTGCCAGCCTGCAAAATAAAGGGTCGCTGGTTCGATTCCCAGTCTAGGGCACATGCCTGGGTTGCTGGCCAGGTACCCAGTTGGGGGTGCGTGAGAGGCAACCACACACTGATATTTCTCTCCCTCTCTTTCTCCCTCCCTTCATCTCTCTCTAAAAATAAAATAAATAAAATCTTAAAAAAAAACACCCAGGAATTCCAAGAAGGTGCATGGAAAATTGTGTTCAAGAAGAAGCAAAGGAAATAGATTAAGGGGATGAGGTATCCAGTTGTTTCATAACAAAAGAGATCTAGCAAAAACTTATAGATTAATGTCCAGAATGTTAACAGCTGGAAGGGAAATTGTTAAACAACTCGTAGCCTGAATGGGAAAGTGAAGGCAAGAGGATGGGCAGGATTTGTCCAGCACCTTGCAACTATTATAGCAGAACCAGACCTGGAACTAAGACTTCCACCTCATGTTTAAAGACGTAGTTCCATTCTTGACTTCTCAGAGGTCTTTCCTGACACCAGCCTCTGATAAGAGTTGTGGCCTCTCCCCTGTACTCACCAGGTTTCCACAACAATTTGTACATCTATTTATCATGTTAGGTTCTTGAAATATAGTGGTACATCCCTCTGAGATAGCTCTTATCTTGGTGTACTATAACTATCCTTACACGTGGAGTCCATGCAGGGGCTGCTGGCCAGGAGCACACTTCTAGCGCCTCAAAGGTGAGGATACCTAGTCCTAGAAATGGAAAAAGATAACTCTCTTCCCTAGCCTATCACTGGGAGTGGAGAAAGGAACACATATGTTCAGACAGATCAGCTTGCTATAACAGAAAATATATATACTCTGAAATCATAAAGACCCAGTTCAAATTCTTCCTCATTCTTTAAAAGGTATACTATAGTCCGGCCAAGATGGAGGTACAGGTAAGACATGCTTCACCTCCTCACACAACCATAAGAAGGATCTCAACTAACTTCAAAACGAAAAACAACCAGAACTGCCAGAAAACTGAACTATATGGAAGTCCAACAACCAAGGAGTTATAGAAGAAACTATTCGTCCAGTTGAGTAGGAAGGATGGAGCCAGGGAGCTGGGGCTGAGAGGACTAGGTGTGGCAGATAAAAACCAGGAAGAATATCTGATAAGTGAGTGATCCCAATCCCAGCCTCAGGCCAGACTGCGCTGCCCAGGGTTTCAGCCCTGGGAAAATAAAGCCTCATAGTTCTGGCTATAAAAACTAGTGGGGGTTGGGGAGGCAGAGCAAACTGTTGGTCTCTCAAGACAGCCCATTTAAAGGACCCTCATGGTCCTAGAACATAACAAACTCATTCATGCTGGGGTTTAGCACCAGAGCAACAGCTAGAAGGGCACTAGTCTCAGGCAAGTGGGGGAAGTGACTAGAATGGGGCAAGAGCCAAGCAAGCAGCATTGTTCCCTCTCCAACCCCTCCCCCACATACAGTGCCACAAAGTGGTGAAGCAGGTTGCCCCACCCTGGTGAATACCTAAGGCACTGCCCCTTATAACACAATAAGTGTGTTAACACAGGGATTGAAAGCAGCTCTACCTAATATACAGAAACAAACACAGGGAGGCTGCCAAAATGAGGAGACAAAGAAATATGGCCCAAATGAAAGAATAGTTCAAAACTCCAGAAAAAGAACTAAGTGAAACGGAGACAGTCAACCTATCAGATGTAGAGTTCAAAACATGGGTGATAAGTATGCTCAGAGAAGTCATGAGTACAGCAAATGCATAAGGGAAGAAATGAAGGTTACACTAAGTAAATAAAGAACTACAGGGAAACAGCAGTGAAGGGAAGGAAGTCAGGATTCAAATCAATGACTTGGAACAAAAAGAAGAAATACACAGTCAACCAGCACAGAATGAAGAAACAAGAATTCAGAAAAACAAGGAGAGAATAGGCAACTCTGGGACATCTCTAAATGCGCCAACATCTGAATCATAGGGATGCCAGAAGGAGAAGAGGAAGGGCAAGAAACTGAAAACTTATTTGAAAAAATTATGAAAGAAAATTTCCTTAATTTGGTGAAGGAAATAGACATAAAAGAAGTCCAAGAAGCAGAGAGTCCCAAAAAAGGTCACACTAAGACACATTATAATTAAAAAGATAAAGAAAGAATCTTAAAAGCAGCAAGAGAAAAGAATTACCTACGAAGGAGTTCCCATAAGATTATCGGCTGATTTCTCAAAAGAAACCTTACAGGCAAGAAGTGGCTGGCAAGAAGTATTCAAAGTGATGGAAAGCAAGGACCTACAACCAAGATTATTCTACCCAGCAAAGCTATCATTTACAATGGAAGGGTGGATAAAGTGTTTCCCAGACAAGGTAAAGCTAAAGGACATCATCATCACCAAGCCCTTATTATATGAAATGTTAAAGGGACTTATCTAAGAAAAAGAAGATCATCAAAACTATGAACAGTAAAATGACAACAAACTCACAACTATCAACAAATGAATTTAAAAAGCAAAAACAAAGACAAACTAAGCAACTAGAACAGGAAGAGAATCATAGAAATGGAGGTCACGTGGAGGGTTATCAGTGGGAACGGGGAAGGGGAAGAATGGGGGAAAAGGTACAGGGATTAAGAAGCATAATTGGTAGGTACAAAATAGACAGGTGGATGTTAAAAATAGTACAGGAAATGGAGAAGCCAAAGAACTTATATGCACAACCCAATGACATTAACTAAGGGGGAAATTGCTGGAGGGAAGGGGCGTACCAGGCAGAGGTGGCAAAGGGGAAAAAAAATTAGGATAACTGTAATAGCATAATCGATAAAATATACTTTAAAAAAAAAGTTGCACTATACACTGTCCAAGTCTATGATCTGAATTAAACTACCAAGTATTTTTTTTAACTGTAAAGGACACGTACTACGGGGTTTATGATTAATAAGATTATAATTAGTATATACGTATATGAAGAACATAGCACGTGCTTGTCAAATGGTAATTAATACTTTTTAATATAACCATTACTGTTACTATTTATTGTATCTGGCATTTGTTTATAAATTATCCCACTTGGATCTTCTATATCCAGTAATGTGAAGGAAAAGATAACCTGAAAATCTGCCTCCTACATTACACCTCAAAAAACTTGATAAAGTTTAACAAATGCTTTATGTTATATAACAAAACATAGACAGAACTGAGAATTTAAGAAAGAAAAAGAAATCTCCAGGGGTCCAAAATGTAGAGGAAACTAAAAATGAGGAACTATCATACGGAGCTGACGCTGGACTGATCTGGGAAGGGTTTTCGGTCTGTGCAGTCAAAGGGCTTGCTTTTTAAGTTGTCGGGGTGGGAGATGAGGCTCTGGACCTTGAAGAAGTCATAAGCTGGAACTCGAATTCCCCTGTATAAAGCTGGGACCTTAGAGGAATTCATATTGTCAGTTAAAAAAAATAAATACACTGACTCAAAAGGAAAAAGAGGCAGCAGGAAGCTTGGATTAAAAAAGACAGTTTCCCTAAGAATTTGAACCTTGGTCTGTGTGAAGACAATTTATTCCAGTTGTGTGGAGTTTTATACTATCTGTGTGGTCCTAGAATCTCCAGCAGAGAAATTAGCTTAAAACATAGTTTCGGGCTGAAGAGCCCTGGCTGGAGTGGCTCAGTGGATTGAGTGCCAGCCTGTGAAACAAAGGGTTGCAGGTTCGATTCCCAGTCAGGGCACATGCCTGGGTTCTGGGCCAGGTCCCCAGTAGGGGGTGCATAAGAGGCAGCCACACATTGATGGTTCTCTCCCTCTCTCCTTCCCTTCCCCTCTAAGAGTAAATAAAATCTTAAAAAACAAACAAAAAACCACATAGTTCCAGGCTGATAATATTTCTTGATGATTAGTCGAAACAAAGGCAATCCTTCCTCTCTCCCTCTGGAGAAGTACTAATTATCTCTTAATTCTCACCACTATTCTATGAAATAGATAATAAATTTAGGGAGGTTCGGGAACTTGTCCAAAGTCACTTAACTATTATCTGACAGATCTGGGGTGTGAACCTGGTTGTTGTTCATTCCACTGAAACCATTTACCAAGTTCGGCTATGTGCCATGCAGAGATAAGGTATGTTCTCTTTCCAGTATGCCACACTGACTAATCATCTTTGTGCAAATTAATAGACAAATGTAACTATTTTCTTCTCAAATTTAGCAATTCAGTAAAAATGAAAGCAGTCAGGATCACAGGAAACCAAAAGGATCACCCTGTGCGCTGTCTGCCAAAGCATCTCGGTCCTCTCTGGCAAAGGAACTTAGGTTGCTGGAACACTCTGAACTGGGAAGGAGAACAGCAACAGGCTCTCTGAGCTAGAGAGGCATAGGGTTCTGCCCAATGGGTCCTGGTTATTGGAATTAATTTTATTAGAATACACATACAGAAGTTCAAAGAAAAAATATTTATCATTAAGGCAAAATTGGGACAATAAAGCTGTTGTGATAAACAAATAAATGGAGAGCAGGATGACAGTTCTGGGGGAGGTTAGGAGGTAGAGGGACTGAGCAAAAAGGAAAAGGACTCATGGACATGGACGGCAGTGTGGTGATTGTTGGGGGGAGGGGGGTATAAGGGGACTAATGGTAATGGAAAGGAATGTAATAAAGGTGAAATAAAAAAAGAAAGAAATTGAAAGTTAGTGATGATAGCTATAGTCATATCAAGTTTAACCTCCAATATATTTCTGAATGTTATTTAGGAGCATTGAGAAAATCCTAATTGACAAATAAGTAGCTGAAAATGTTAGCAGTTTTTAAAAATTAATATGTATTCATACAAGCTTAAGTTAACACACTTGATCATCTTATGTATAGTGTTCTAACAATAGTTCTAAACATTTCTTTTTAATCAAATAATATATTTGAGGAATTTTTAAAGAACCTCCTTATAGAACAATTTGGAATAACCCAGGAGTTCCCAGAGATCTCTGCCACCATTATTAATCTACTTTTTGAGCTTTACTACCCACTTTTCCCCTTTTCTAATCTTTACACTAGCTAATCTCAAGTATTGACTATATCCTGACCATACCTTCTACCTCCATGTGTCTGTTCATACTCTTACCTTTACCTTTGATTTAAATTAATTACATTTTTGAAGGCTCATGATATGGTAAGCACCAAGCTAGCAACCTACATACATTTTCTCATTAACTCCCACTACCACACATCCTACCCATTTTATTTATTTGTAAATAATAAGAACCATTATTAAGGACTTACTTTACACCAGATATTATATGCTGAGTGCCTTCCACTAGCTCATTTAATCCTTATAGTAGCACTATGATATAGAGCAATACTATCACTCTCGTTTTATATTGAGAACACTGAAACTCTGGAAAGTTAAAAAAATTTGCCTAAGGACAAGTAAGGGAGAGACTGGCTCCTAGAAAAGTGCTGTCTGAGCTCCGAGCTAAATTCTTAAAGAATAAAGGTGAAGCTATAAAGGGACAATGGCATGGCATTCTAGACAAAGGGACAACATGCACAAAGGCAGAGAAGTATGAAACAGTTTGGTATGCAATTCAGGAAGGGAAAAAAATCAGCCTTCACAATCACTAGACCTGGGTTCAAATATCTATTTTTCTTTCGTATTGTAGCCTCTTACTGTGACTATGATTTTCTCATCCGCAACATGGTGATGATGTTAAGTTGTACCTTGTAGAACTGCTTTAAGATTAAACTACCCAGCACAGGGCCAGGCCATGGTAGGTACTCAATTAATACATGTTACTTCCCTTCCTTTCTCCTAGTTGATTATCCAATAATACTTACTCTCAATAAATGTCATTACATCTTCACTGGATCTCAGACATGTCTCCCTTCTACGAGTCTACAAGCTTTACCAAAGCTTTTAGAGGCATGGTATATCAAAAGTCATCTAGCAACTTATTTGGCAATGACCTTAACGACCCTTTCTCAAAATAAGAACCATTCTCATGCAACGTACCTGTGTAAGCCATGTTTTTAGGGTTGCCATAAGGAGCCCCAGGCTGCATGGGGCTATAAACAGGATTCATTGTGGAAGACCGAAGATCCTACAGAGAAACAGAGAAAACAAGATAGATTATTAATTGCTCATACTCCCTAACATCAGCTTCCTTCCTATAATCCTCAGTTTACACTCAGAGAGAAGCAAATGGTGTAACAGAAAAAGTACTAAACAAAAAGCCATTCGTTTGTACCTGGCCCTATGCTAGACACTTCTATCATACAGTTGAAGGTGTTGGAAGGAAGAGAGGTGATAAAATTTTCCTAACATCAATCCAGGCCTTTGGTTGGCTCTGAGTTCAGTACTAGTCCCACCATCCCAGATGACTCCGCCACTAGCATACTGTGTGTTAGGGCCAAGTCACTTCCCCTCTGTGGCCTTCCATATCCTGATAAAAAATCAACTAGTTTAGACTCTCTAAGGTCCTTTCTAATCTAAGGATGCTAGTTCACAATCTGGGAGAGGATACTCTTCTGTTCACCCAGGGGAGCCAGGGTGCCTGATGATGAGCACACAGATTTCCAGAAGGAAGAATAGCAAGTGCCTCCCTCATCCACCCTTTGCACCTACAGAGGACAAGATACCAGTAACTAACAGCTCTGAAAAAAGAAGGGGGGAATTTATTGCCATTAATCATTTTAATGCAAACAAGGGCACACAGCCAAGGACTCTTACAAAATTTACCCCCCCAAAAAAAACAAAAAAAAAACACCTTGGAAATTTGTGTACATTAAGTATCACCTACAGAAGATGGTGGCCAAGTAGGTGGAAGCTGAGTCCACTTGCTCTTGCCCACAACTCAGGTACTTGCCTGATCTTCCAAAAGATAAACTGAACATTCAACAGAATCTTAGCTGATATGAAGGTTGGAAGCCAAGGAGACGCTTTGTAACAGGAAGTAAGGAAATTTTATAGGTTGAAGGGGAAATACCCTATGCGTGGTGCCTGAAGCCGCGGAGAGCCTGGTCAGAGATCGCAGCTTTGTGGTTCCCTTCCCACCCAAGGCAGAGAACCCCCAGACCTGGGCCAGAAGTGACTTTACACAAAGTCGGGTAGGTCCAGGCTACACAGACACACACACACAGAGCACCACACCTATAGCTGCAGCAGCAAATGACAACGGGATGGGGAGGGGTGTGGAGGGGGGGGGGAGAGAGAGAGAGAGAGAGAGAGAGATGAGAGACTGATTCTACCTGCATCTGGGTCACGCAAAGGAGGCAGGCCATAGCCAGCGATGACTGTGAGAGACTCTTGGTTTTTTGGAGAGGTGGTGTGTATGGAAAGCTGGACAGTGACTCCGTGCTGCAGTGGGAGTGCCTGGAGAGACTTTCTAAAGGGGAACTGAGGCACGCAGGGCAGGGACCCGGCACACAGCTGCCCTGCCAGCAAGGGGAAAGGACTGAGAGCGTGGTTTGCTCCCACTGAGTGCAGCTGGGCAGAGAGATCAGAAAGGTGCATGGAAAGGGGGTTTCTCAGGCCCAGCCCAGTGCAGCTGGCAGGGCAGAGGCTATGCAGAGTGGAGAGGCTGGGACTCTATCTGCTTTGAGGGCAGTAGGCTGGGAACTGGATGGGTGGGAGTTGAGCATCTGAGATTATTTACAGCCAGACAGGGCTCCCTTCCCCAGCCGAAACCGAATCTCTTGGAAGGGAAGAACGCACCCAGCTCCCACCTCCTGCAGGATGGAAAGCACCACCAATGGGGGAAGATCTTCAGAACAGGCAGGACAGGCTCAACAACCCCCTGCAGGGTACAAATCTGCTAGAAAAAGAGAGAAAGAAACACCTAAAGGGACCATTTTGAACTTCTATAAGGTAGACAAAATACACTGGTTCTTAGGGCCCTATTCCACTGAGGCCATCAAAACTTGGAGATCAGAAATCCACTTGGCAAGGGGGAATCAGGGCTCCACCCAGTCTCCGCTCACACATAGAGCTGCCATCAGCACCAAATAGGAAAGAGCTGACCCTCTCACACAGATTGGTCCCTCCTTTGAATCACTAATTCATCAGAAACTGCACATTTTTGGAAATAAGCTGGGACAGACCTAGACAAGTAGTGCAGGGGCAGGGGGAACACACCCACGATTTTCCCAGAAGACTGAACAGTGCCTCCCCGGGGAGACCCAAAGGTCCCACCGTCCCAATCACAACAGAAACACCCTCTAGAGGCAGGTGGAGGTGATACAGGTGGTGCTGCCAGAAGTCAGACAGCCCACCCCAGGATCTTGAGCTGATAAAAAGCCAGAGGCAGATCCTGAAAGAGGACAGAAGGCAAATACCAAACTGCTGAGACGAATTCTACCTCATTCTTCTTCAGAATTTTTGGGGTTATTTTCCTTCCTTTCACAGTCTTTTAATATTTCTTTTTTTGCTTCAATTGTATTCCAACTAATTCGCTATTCTTTGCCTTTTAGTTTTTATTCTTTTTATTTAGATTTTACATGATTTTTTACTTTATTATTTCAAATCTCACATTGTACCCTTCCTTTGTCTTGCTCCATTTTGCCTTCTTCCTGCCCTTTCTTATTTTCGTAGCAAATTTTCTCTCCCCCTCCCAACGCTATGCCTTGTTCCTGTTCCTTATTCTTGCTATTTCTCCTCCCTCTATCCTCTCAAAAGCATTCTCTCTTCCTTTAGTCAACTCACATTCTTTTTCCCCTTCTTATAATATTCTTATTTTCTTTCAACCTTTATAAATTGTGGCTTGTTTGGCATGGAAAGTATGGTTATTGCTGTTCTTCTTCATCTGTATTCCTCTTTGCTTACTACTTTTTAAAAATTTCAAATCTCATAGGCTACTCTCCCCTGTCTTACTCCATTCTGCCTTCCTCCTGCTGTTGCTTATTTGAGCCTGGAATTTTACTTTTTTCCCTTTCTTAGCCTGGATTCTATTCCTTGCTCTTATTATTTCTCCAATCCCTAGCCTCTCAAAATCATTTTTCTTTACTGTAGATATCTCATATTCTCTTTCATATAATATTCTTATTCTCTTTCCACCTTTATAAATCTTGGCTCAGCTGTCATTATTATTGACCCTGTTGCGTTTTTTTCCCCAATTTTGTTCCCTTTGGGGTTCACTACCTTTTTGATTTTGCTTCAAACCTCATAATATGCTCTTCCCTTTTCTTACTCCATTTTGCCATTGGCCTTCTCTGTTTTACTTACATTTAAAATTGTATTTTCTCCCTTTCTTCACCTTGTTTTTATTCCTTACTCTTACTGATTCTCTTCCCTCTTCCCTCTCGCAATCATTTCTCTCTCCTTTAGTCATCTCATAGTCTTTTTCCCTATCTTATAATATTCTTAATCTCTCTCCACCTTTATTAATCTTTGCTCAATTACTGTTAATATTGCTGATGTGGTGGGGGTATTTTTGCTGGCATGGGTTTGGTTTTCTGCATAGTATTGCTTTTTAACCAGCACCTGTAAACAGCATACAAGATGTGGCAGGAGCTGAGACTCCCAGTAAGCTAGTTGGAGGGGAGAACCCACCAATGAATGAGCCACCAATAATCAAAGCCCAAGTACAACAAGAGAGCCCACATAAACTGAATAAAGGACAAACCTAGAGCATCCAGATCAGGAGAGCAAAGAGATTGCACTACTGAGTCCCACAGAACTCCTACTACAGAAGTCCAACCCACGAAGACAGGCAGGAGAAACAGGGCAACCTGAGATGCAGAAACAAACAGAGTCATCTAAAATGGGGAGGAAAAGAAAATAACTCCCAATTGAAAGGAAAGGAGGAATCCCCAGAAAAAGAGCTAAATGAAATTGAGGTAAGCAATCTATCAAGACATAGAATCAAAATAATGGTTATACGGATGCTCAAGAAACTCAGTGAGAACTACAAGGAACTTCATGGGAGCTACAAGGAACTAGTGGGAACAAGCAGCATTAAAAAGGACACAGAAACTATGAATAAGAACCATGAAGATATGAAGAATATATGAAATGAAAAATACACTAGAAGGAATTAAAAGCAGGCTAGATGGAGCAGAGGACCAAATCAGCGAGTTGGAAAACAAAGTAGAAAGAAATACCTAGTCAGAGAAACAAAACCAAAAAAAGACTCAAAAAGAACAAGGATAGCCAAGGCTGGTGTGGTTCAGCAGACTGAGTAACCAAAGGGTCGCAGGTTCGATTCCCAGTCAGGGTACATGCCTGGGTTGCAGGCCGGGTCCCCAGTTGGGGGCTCATGAGAGGCAACCACGCATTGATGTTTCTCTCCCTCTCTTTCTCGTTCCCTTCTCCTCTCTCTAAAATAAGTAAATAAAATCTTTAAAAACAAAACAGAACAAGGATAGTTTTAGGGAGCTACAGGACAACATGAAATGTAACAACATTCGCAATACAGGAATATAAGAAGAAGAAAAGGAGCAAGCGTTGGAAAACTTGTTGGAAAAAAAATGACACAAAATGTCCCTAACTTGGCAAGGGAAAAAGCCATGCCAAATTCAGGAAACATGGATCCCAATCAAGATGCACCCAAAGAGGCCTATTCCAAGATGCATCAAAACGAAAATGCCAAGTTTTAAAAACAAAGACAGAATCTTAAAGGCAGCAAGGGAGAAACAGGAGGTAACATACAAGGAAGCTCCAATAAGGCTAGCAGCTGATTTCTCAACAGAAACACTACAAGCCAGAAGGGAATGGCAAGGAATATTCCAAATAATGAAAAGCAAAGGCCTGCAACCAAGACTACTCTATGCAGGAAGGTTCTCGATTACAATGGAAGGTGAAATAAAGAGCTTCCCAGACAAAAGAAGGCTAAAAGAGTACATCTCCACCAAGCCAGAACTGCAAGGGATGCTAAAGATACTGCTCTGCAAAAGAGAAGAAGGGACGGGGGAAGAGAAAGAGAAACACGGGTACAGAAGAAATGGTAAAGCATAAGTACCCATCAATAACAATCTTAAACATAAATGGATTAAATGCACCAATCAAAGACATAGGGTAGCTAAATGGATAAGAAAACATGACCCACATATATGCTATCTACAAGAGACCCACCTCAGAGCAAAAGATCTACACAGCTTGAAAGTAAAGGGATAGAAAAAAATATTCCAAGCAAACAGACACAAAAAAATAGCTGTGATAGCAATACTTATATCAGACAAAATAGACTTCAAAACAAAAGCCATGAAAAGGGACAACCAAGGTCACTACATAACACTTAAGGGAGGAGTCCAAAAGGAGGATATAACCCTTGTAAACATGTATGCACCCAACACAGGAACACCTAAATATATGAAGAAAATCTTGGAGGACTTCAAGAAAAATATTGATGATAACACAGTCATCATTGGGGATTTTAACACTCCACTGTCAACCGAGAGTAGATCTTCCAAACAAAGAATCAACAAGGATACTGCTGAACAACAACCTAGATCAAACTGACTTAATTGATATATACAGAACCTTTCACCCCAAAGAAGCAAAATATACATTCTTTTCAAATGCACATGGAACATTTTCAAAGGCAGACTACATGGCAGGACATAAAACAAGCCTAAAAATATTCAAGAAAATTGAAATCATATCAAGCATGTGCTCTGATCACAATGGATTGAAATTAGAAAACAACCTCAAGGAAAAAACTCAAAACATTCAAATACATGGAGATTGAATAACAGGTTATTAAATAATGAATGGGTTAACAATGAATCAAGGAAGAAATGAAAAAGATTCTGGAAACAAATGAAAATGAACACACAATATCCAAAACCTATGAGGCACAGCGAAGAAGGAAGTTCATAGCAATACTGGCCTGCCTAAAAACAACAGAAAAATCTCAAATAAATAACCTAAGAACTAGAGCAAGAGCTAGAGGAACAACAACAAAAAAGGCCCAGAGCGAGTAGAAGGAAGGAAATAATCAAGATCAGGGCAGAAATGAATGACATAGAGACTAAAAGAACAATTCAAGGATCAATACATATAGGAGCTGATTCTTTGAAAAGATAAACAAAACTGACAAACCTTTAACCAGACTCACCAAGAAAACAAGAGAGATGACACAAATAAATAAAGTCAGAAATAAAAGAGAAGTTAAAACTGATACCACAGAAATAGAAAGGATTTTAAGAAATTACTATGAACAACTATATGACAAAAAATTGGACAACCTGGGAGAAATGGACAAATTTTGGGAAACATACAATCTTCCAAAGCTGAATCAAGAAGAAGCAAAAAGGCTGAATAGATCAATAACAACTAATGAAATTGAAGTAGTGATCAAACAACTCCCAGCACACGAAAGCTCTGGACTGAATGGCTTCACAGGTGAATTTTACCCAACACATAAGGAAGAACTAATTCTTATCCTTCTCAAACTATTCCAAAAAATTCAAGAAGAGGGAAGACTTCCAAACTCTTTTTATGAGGCAAACTCTTCTTAGGAATGATCCTAATTCCAAAACCAGGTAAAGACACAACAAAGAAAAAAAACTACAAGCCAATAACTCTGATGAACGTATATGCTAAAATCCTCAACAAAATACTGGCAATCCAGGTTCAAAAATACATTAAAAAGATCATACACCATGATCAAGTGGGAGTCATCCCAGGGGTTCAAGGATGGTACGATATTCACAAAACGATAAACATAACATACCACATGAAACAAATGAAGGACAAAAATCACGATTATATCAATAGATGCTGAAAAAGCATTTGATAAAATCCAGCACTCATTTATGATAAAAACACTCAGCAAAGACGGAATAGAAGGAGCATACCTCAACATAATGAAAAGCCATAAACGAGAAACCTACAGCCAACACTATACCCAACAGGAAAAAACTAAAAGCTTTCCCCTTAAGATCAGGAAAAAGACAAGGTTGTCTGCTTTCGCCACTCTTATTCAACATAGTACTGGAAATTCTAGACAGAGAGGTCAGACAAGAAAAAGAAATAAAAGGTATCCAAACTGGAAAGGAAGAAGTAAAACTGTCATTATTTGCACATGACACAATAGTGTACCTAGAAAACCTTATAGTCTCCACCAAAAAAACTACCTGACCTAGTAGGTGAATTTGGCAAAACAGCTGGATACAAAGTCAATATTCAGAAATTGATGGCATTTTTGTACACCAACAATGAACTATCAGAGAGAGAAACTAGCATAAAAAGTCCCATTTACTACAGCAACAAGAAAAATAAAGTACCAAGGAATAAATTTAACCATGGAGGTAAAAGACCTGTACTCTGAAAACTACAGAACACTGAAGAAAGAAATTAAGGAAGATACAAATAAATGGAAGCATATACTGTGTTCATGGACTAGAAGAATCAACATCAATAAAATGTCCATACTACCCAAAGAAATCTATAGATTCAATACAGTTCCTATTAAATACCAATGACGTATTTCACAGATCTAGTACAAATATTTCAAAAATTTATACGGAACCAGAGTGACCCCAAATAGCCTCAGCAATCTTGAGAAAGAAGAATGAAGTAGGAAGGATCAAAATACTCAATATGAAGCTACACTGTAAGGCCACTGTGATCAACAGTCTGGTACTATCATAAGAACAGATACATAGATCATTGGAACAGAATACAGAGCCCAGAAATACACCCAAGTCTCTATGGTCAATTAATATTTGACAAAGGGGGCATAAGCATAGAATGGACTAAAAATTGCCTCTTCAATAAACGGTGTTGGAAGAATTGGACTGGTACATGCAAAAAAAAAAGAAAAGAAACTAGACCACAAATTTACACCATACAAAAGAATACACTCAAAAGGGAAAAGACTTAAATATAAGCTGTGACACCATAAAAGTCCTAGAGGGAAACACAGGCAAGAAAATTTCAGATATCCCACATAGCGATATTTTGGCTGATATATCTCCTAGGGCAAGGGAAATAAAGGAAAAAATAAACAAATGGAACTACATCAAACTGAAATGCTTCTGCATGGCTAAAGAACATCATCAAAATGATAAGGGAACCCACTGTATGGGAGAATGCATTTGCCAATGATAAACTGGAGAGAGGTTTGCTCTCCAAAATACATAAAGAACTCATATGACTGAACACCAGAAGACAAACAATCCAATTAAAAAATGGGCAAAGGATCTGAAAAGACACTTTTCCAAGGAGGACATACAGGTGGTCCAGAGACATATGAAAAGATGCTTAACATCACTAGCCATCAGAGAGATGAAAATTAAAACCACAATGAGATATTGTCTCACACCGGTCAGAATGGTCATGATTAATAAATCAACAAACAAGTGCTGGCAAGGAGGCGGAGAAGGGGGAACCCTAGTACACTGTTGGTGAGAATGCAGACTGGTACAGCCACTGTGGAAAACAGTATGGAATTTCCTCAGAAAACTAAAAATAGAACTGCCTTTGGACCCAGCAATTCTGCTGCTGGGACTATACCCTAAGAATCCTGAAACACCAATTCGAAAGAACCTATGCACCCCTACGTTAAGTGCCAAAAACAGTCTAAGTGCCCACCAGTAAATGAGTGGATAAAAAAACTGTGGTACATTTATACAATAGAATACTACACAGCTGAAAGAAAGAAGGAATTCCTACCTTTAGCAACAGTGTGGATAGAACTGAATAATATTATGCTAAGTGAAATAAGTCAATCGGTGGAAGGCAAATACCATATGATCTCACCTACAAGAGGAATCTAATGCACAAAATAGAACCACAGGCATGGAAACATGGAAGACAGAAAGTGACCAGAGGGGAGGGGGAGGGGGATAATGGTGGAAAGAAGGGGAAGGGACTAGACAAAGAACATGTATGAATGATCCATGGACATGGACAACAGTATGGGTATTAACTCTGGGAGTGGGGAGTGGGATGGGTGGAGGAGGGCAAGGGGGAAAAACTGGGACAACTGTAATAGAATAACAATAAAAATGACATACAAAAATAAGTGCCATCTGCACAAGTGCTCTGTTAATTATCTTAATGGAGCACATTCTCCGTTCTGATAACAGAAAATCTGTCATTAAGCTCTATTAGCCAGGTAATTTGTTCCACCTTATTTAGGGAACTATCTTTGACACATAGGTCAACACATGTTTGAAAACATGTCTCGAAACATACGCATATTATTTACACTTCATAAAAATCAAACAATTCCCTCCTAACTAGGCTCACATGATAGATGGGCAATTTTGTAGCTCATTAACTTTTCCTGTAGCACCTCAGAACAGGAAACAGTCAAACGTTGTAGACAAGCAGTCAACAGTTGGCTTGATGACAACTGCTCTACGATTAATTAGTCTGCCCAGGGTTCTGTAATGGAGGTGGAGAAAAGATGGGTTCCCAAGGACAGGAAGCCTAGGGGGTTAAACAGGCAAAAAGGAAAATGTCACTGGCTAATTTCAGAGGATAGAACTTCCTGAAATGTGCCCAATGTGCAGCCCTAGCAAACCACTCCAGGGCAACAGGCTACATTAAACTACCACAAGGTGACAAACTGAAACTAGAGCAATTTGAGGATGAAAGTTGTAGGAGATTATATATTTCAGTACAACATAAGGAAAAAAATTCTTACAGCCAGAGTTATCCAAGAATACAGCCAAGTAACACACTCTCTCTAAACATACGCACTTTCCTGACAGGGTACTGAGAGAATTAAGAGAGAACACAGATGTTAAAATACACTGCAACTATAAAGTGACGCAGAGACGTAACTGATGGTAGCAATGATGTGACAACACAGACTTCCTGTACAATTTCCGTGCCTTGGATCTCTTGTCTGTCCAACAATCTGTCTGCTAACTAAGCTAAGGTAAGCAAAACTAGAGATGCTAAGCAGCACAACTGGTCCTGTAAACATCCGAGCACTCTCCTACTGAGAAGGTATTCTATTTTATTGATTGGACAAAGTATGAAATTACTTTTCATAACCGAAGAAACTCATCAGCTTTGAAACTGGTCTCCTGCTGCGCAAAAACGAGTGCCACAGTCTCAGAAAGAGATCATGCCCAGGCAGCATTCCACAACAGCATCCATTCTAATCCCAGCTAACAACAAACAGAAAAGAGGTCTCCCAGGGGCTCAAATTTTGGAATAAAAACATGACAGTCACTTTCGAGGAGCTGCTTGTAGGTAAACAGAGTTCCTGGCTTTCAAGGGAGGGTCAGTCTTTTAAAACAGAATCCACATACTCTTAACCCAACAGGAAAAAACTAAAGTCTGGGGCCAGATAAAAATGAATAGGAAGATAACAAGCTCTATGATCAGGCAGATTTAGGATCAAATCCTGGGACTGCCAAATACCAAATGTGGGACCACTGGCAAGTCCACTAATCTTTCTAAGCCTCAGTTTCCTCTAGCCTCAAAACAGAAAAGAACACTTTGTAGAGTTGTTGTGAGGTATTTGTTTAAAGATAGGTTTATTTCTTTTGCATACAGTAAAACCCCATTGAGTATACAATTCTATGAGCCTTGAAAAATGTACACAGCTGTAAAAATGCTATCACAATAAAGACACAAAGTATTTTTATTGTCCCCAAGAGTTGTCTCATTTGCGTAATCAATGCTATCCCTCCCCAGACTCCCAGCCCATAGAAATGACCGAGTGAAGCTGAGAAAAGGCATATGAACAGTCCAAGGTCACGAAGCAAGTAAGGGATGGGTTCAAGACTAGCACCCCAAATGGATCAAAGACCTAAATGAGAAAGTTAAAAAGATAAATACTCTTAGGAGAAGAAAATATAGGCATAAACCTTCATGCCCCTGGATTTGTAAATGGTTTCTAAGATATTAGATATGACAGCAATAACACAAATAACCAAAGGTGAGGGGGTCAGGGAAACTGGATTCAACAAAACTAAAAACTTTTGTGCTTTAAAGAATATCATCAAGAAAGTGAAAAGAGAACCCACAGAATGAGAGAAAATTTTCTGCAGATAATATATACAGGGCCCAGTACAAACAATGCCCCCTTTTTATTACAAAATCCTTTATTACAAAATCATAAGCATGTAATCCAGTAACATAACAATAACACAGTCAAGCACACCATATGACATTTTAGGTGAAATGTTCAAAGTAAAACTATACATTATTACACCTATAGTATTACCCTACCAACTACACTCAGGCAGGCATTACTTCTGCCAGACCCTGTATAATAAGAGATTTGTATTTAAAATACATAAAAAGACTTTCAGTCAGGATGGAGAGGTAGGTAAACATGACTTGCCTCCTTACACAACCACAACAAAAATTACAACTACAAAACAACTATCACCCAGAACAGTCAGGAAATTGAGCTATATCAAAGTCCGACAAACAAGGAATTAAAGAAGTCACATTCATTCAGATGGGTAGGATGGGACAAAGATGTGGAGACGCAGAAAGGCATTCCCACACCCACATGTGGTGGATAAAACTCGGGAGGAATATCTTGGGAGTGAGGGATCCCAGCACCACACCATACCACTCAGCCCAGGAAGATAAGTCCCCATAACTTCTAGCTGTAAAAACCAGTGAAACTTGGGGTGGTGGAAAAAGCTGCGTGATTCTTGGACATCTTCTATTAAAGACCTTGTAGCGAACTTAGGACTTACTCAGACTCACTTCCTCTGGGCTCCAGCACTATAAAGCAGCAGCTTGAAGTGCACCAATGGCATGTGGGCATCAAGGCAAGGGTTGGGGGACAGCTTTCTCCCAGACAGAAAGGTGGGCAGAGGCCACTGTCATTTTTCTGAGCCCTTTCCCCACAGTGCCACAGAGCCAGAAGGCAGGTACCATATCTGAGATTCCATCAACCTAGCTAACACTGTTAGCCCCACCCCGGAGATCCCCGGAGTCTCTATCCCACCAAACTTACAAGCCCATCCAAACTGTTAACCATGACTTTTCCATATGAATGGCTGGTTTTGGCTCATGTTTCAAATTTCCTAAATCCTCTCAAACAAGCAACAGGTACATGGCCCATGGCCTGGCACTAGCAGCAGCCAGCCTAGATTCACAGCTTGGCTTCCACTGGGAATCTCGAAGCCCAGCACAATAGCTGCCATCTCAGACTGCTTTACAGCTCAGGCAGGGTGTCCACAGGCAGAACACAGGAGAGGGCTGACCTTGCCTGTACCACCCCAGAAACACCAGAGCCTGAGCACCTAGTAGACAGATACAGACCACCACCCTGCTCCTGCACAGCTGATCCTCCACGGAGAGGGGAGGTTGGTGGTCAGTGGTCATAACCAGTCCTTGCAGCTGAATGGCCTAAATAAACTCCTCCCATTGATCTGCCAACAGCAATTAAGGCTCAACTACAAGAGAGGGGTGTACTCAGCTCACACAAAGGGTGCACCTGGAGTACCCAGCTTGGGTGATAGAGGAGTCTGTGCTGCTGGAACCTATAGGACACCTAATACATTAGCCATGCTACCAAGACAAAGAGTCATGGCAGCTCTACCTAACACAGAAACACACGGAGGCTGCCAAAATGAGGAGACAAAGAAACATGGCCCAAATGAAAGTACAGATCAAAACTCCAGAAAAAGAACTAAACAAAATGGAGATAAGCAATCTATCAGATGCAGAGTTCAAAACACTGGTTACTAGGATGCTCAAGGAACTTAGTGAGGACATGAACAGCATAAAAAAGATCTAGTCAGAAATGAAGGAAATAATAAGAGAAATAAAGAACAATTTACAGGGAAAAAACAGTAGAGTGCATAAATCCAAGAATCAAATCAATGATTTTGCAGCATAAGGAAGAAAAACCAACCAATCAGGACAAGAAGAAAAAAGAATCTACAAAAAATGAGGATAGTATAAACAGCCTCTGGGACAACTTCAAATATTCCAATATTCACATCATTGGGGTGCCAGAAGGAGAGAGGAAGAGCAAGAAACTGGAAATCTATTGGAAAAAATAATGAAAGAAAATTTCCCTAATTTGGTGAAGGAAATAGACATGCAAGTCCAAGAAACCCAGAGAGTTCAACACAAGGGATACAAAGAGGCCCACTCCAAGACACATCATAATTAAAATACCAAAGGTTAAAGATAAAGAGAGAATCTTAAAGGTAGCCTGAGAAAAGCAGTTAGTTAACTACAGGGGAGTTCCCATAAGACTGTCAGCTGATTTCTCAAAAGAAACTTTGCAGGCTAGAAGGGACTGGCAAGAAATATTCAAAGTCATGTAAATCAGGGACCTACTGCCAAGACTGCTCTACTCAGCAAAGCTATCATTTAGAATTGAAGGACAGATAAAGTGCTTCCCAGATGAAAAAAACTAAAAGAGTTCATCGTCATCAAACCATTATTATAAATGTTAAAGGGACTTAAGATCAAAGCTATGAACAACAAAAAGGCAATTAATACAAGTACATTATCTATCAACAATTGAATCTAATAAACAAACTAAGCAAACAAGAAGCACAGAGACAGAATCTTGGATACGGAGAGTATTTTTGATGGCTGCCAAATGGGAGGGGGTGTGGGAGAGTGGGTGAAGAGGTGAGAGTATTAAGAAGTACAAGTAGGTAGTTACAGAGTAGCCGTGGGGATGTAAAGTACAGTGTAGGAAATGGAGTGGCCAAACAACTTATATGCATGACTCATGGACATGAACAATGGTGGGGTGACAGCCTGAAGGATGGGGGGTGCTGGGTGGAGGGAGGCAAAGAGGGAAAAACTGGGACAACTCTAATAGCATAATCAATAAAATATACTTTAATAAAAAGAAAAAATGGAGACTGAGGCAGTGGAATATTTAAAACAAGCTGAAAGAAAAAAACTTGTCTGTGAATTTATCTGAAGGAACCCAAAACATTAATTCAAAAGAATATATGCACCCCTAACTTCACTGCAGCATGTTTTACAATAGCCAAGATCTGGAAACAGCTCAAGAGTTCATCCAAAGATGAGTGGATAAAACAGCTACGGTAACCCTAACTGCTGTGGTTCAGTGGGTTGGACATCGTCCCACAAACTGAAAGGTCATGGGTTAGATTCCCATTCAGGGTACATGCCTGAGTTCTGAGCCAAGTTGCCTATTGGGGACATGCAAGAGGCAATCGATGTTTCTCTCACGCATGGATGTTTCTCTCCTCTTTCTCCCTCCATTCCCCTCTCTCTAAAAATAAATAAAATCCTTTAAAAAACAGCTACGGTACATTTATACAATGGGATACTACTTGGCATAAAAAAGAAAAAAAATTTTATCCATTGCAACAGCATGTTTGGACATGGGGAACATTATGCTAAGTGAAATAAACCAGAAAGAGAAAGACAAATATCGTATGATTTCACTCATATGTGGAATCTAATGAACAAATTGAACTAACAGGTAAAACAGAGACAGACTCATAGATATAGAGCACAGGCTGACGGCTCTGGGGGATTTAGGGGTGGAGGGATCAAGCGAAAAAGAGAAAGAACTCATGGACATGAACAACGGTGTGATTGTGGAGGTGGGGGGGTGAAGGTGGAAGAGGGAATAAGGGGGATAAATGGTTAATGGAAAAAATACAATAAAACAAACTATTAAAAAATAAAAGCTAAAATAAAAAGAGAAGAAACTTGTCAACCAAAATTTCCAACCCCAGCAAAAGTAAAGTTTAAAAATAAAGGCAAAAATAGCTCTGGCTGGTGTGGCTCAGTGGATTGAGTGACAGTCTGCAAACCAAAGGGTCACCAGTTCAATTCCCAGTCAGGACACATGACTGGGTTGCAGGCCAGGTCCCCCGTAGGGGGCGTATGAGTGGCAACCACACATTGATGTTTCTCTCCCTCTCTTTCTCCCTCCTTTCCCCTCTCTCTAAAAATAAATAAAATCTTTTTAAAAATTTAAAGGTAAAAATAAAGACATTCCTATATAAATAATGACTGAGATGATTCATTGCTAGCAATCTGCCTTTCAAAAATACTAAAGCCATCTGGCTGAAACAAAATGGTCCTGGAGAGTAATTCAAATGAACATGAGGGAAAAATAAAAGAGCCTCAGTGAAGATGATTATGGAGATAAATATAAAAGACAGTACAAATATTTTTCTACTTTTTTTCTTATTAGACTTAAAAGACAGCTATAAATCAAAAACTTTAAAACTGTATTTTTGGGCACATAATGGATAAAAATTTAAAAGACAAGAGCCCAGAGTCAAGGAGGAGAATGGAGTTAACATTGGAACAAGGTTTCTATACCTTACTGAAAGTAGATTAGTTTGTATCTAAAGCAGATTGTATGTGAAGCTGACTGTAACACATACATAACTTGCCATGAATCAAGACACATTTAATCCTCAAAACAACTGCTAGGAAAATAACCTTTAAGACTTTATAAAAATATCAACTATATCTGCAATTAAAAAGAAACAAACCACTGATACATGTTACAACACGGATTAAGCCTGAAAAAACAGGGTCTGGTGCAAATAATACCCTTTTTTATTACAAAATCTTTTATTACAAAATCATAAGCATGTAATTCTGTAACATAACAATATCACATTCAAGCACACCATATGACATTTTAGGTGAAATGTTCAAATTGCTGTCCATCTTGTGCAAGACATTCACATACCCTATCAACCACACTCAAGCAAGCCTTACTTCTGCCAGACCCTGTATTATGCTAAATGAAAGAAGCCAAAGCAAAGGAGCATATTTTGTATGGTTCCATTTATGTGAAATGGTCAGAAGAGCAAATCCACAGAGGCAGACAATAGATATTTGGTCATCTTGAACTTGAAGCAGGAATGGGGACTGACAGCAGACAGGAGCAAAACATCTCTTTAGGGTAATAAAAATGGCTTAAAACTGGATTTTGGTGATAGCTGCACAACTCTATAAATTAAATAAATATTATTCAATTATATATTTAAAATGAGTGAATTTTATTACATAAATTATAAGTAAAAAAGTTGTTAAAAATACAAATTTTTGATTCAATAGTTAACAAATCTTTTATAAGCTAAAAGGAATTAAGTCATTTAGTTTGACACCTTCATTTAATATACATAAACTGATACCTCCTGTGCTAAGGTCTCTGCAAAGTATTACAGATTCAGAGATAACAGGACATAATTTCTGTCCCTGGGGTGTTTACATGAGGGAGACAGATATGGAAATCTGGATATTGAAAACTGGAAGCAATATAGTACTGTTATTAAACTGACTGCTAGAATTTAAAGAGAGACAACTAACTAAAGGGCAGGTGAAGGAAAATGTTATGACTGACATTAGGTGTCAATATGTTCAGTTAAAGGATTCCATTTCTCAATCTCTCTCGCAGTTAGGTGTGGCTATGGGATTATTTCTGTTCAATGAGAAATAAGCGACATATGGTATAGGACTTATGCTCAAAAGCTCCTTAAAGAGAGCAGTGTTAGCTGGGGGTGTGCCCTTCCTTCTCCTCTTACTCTCTCCTGCTATATAGAATTAAGGCATAATGATTGGATCTTATCAGCCTTCTTTTCTATGAACTGACCTTGGGAATGGAAGTCTCAAACTGAGGATAGCAGAAGGTGCCTTGATTTCATGAAGCAATCATTTCAACTATGGCTTACCTAATTCTATATTTTTAGGCCACTGTTATTTTAGATTTCTGTTATATGTAGTTGAAACTAATCATTTAATTGGGAGGGGGAAAGATATAGAAGATTTCAAGAGCCTGTGTCATTTGATCTACGTTTTGAAGGGTAACAGGAATTCTACAGAGGGAGAAGGGGAAGAAAAGGCCATTCGTGAAATTGTACCATGAGAAAGCAAGGCACATTCAGAGAATATCAAGTAGTTCTGAACGGCCGGAGCACAGAATCTGAGGGAACACATGGCAGGATATTATCATCCTGTCCCAACTTCTGAATCATGTCCACTCAGCTCTTATGAAGGATCTCAGAGGACAGATTGGGTATTACAGGCCATTTTATGATCCCAGAGCTCTCTGAACTTCTTTGTTATAAATACTCATTATAGCTGTAATTTGCTCGCACAATTCTTTTCTTCCTGTAACATTTTAAGCACCATGAGGTGAAGGGACTATATCTTTTATCCATCACTGCATTTCTAGAAAAGGGCATGATTTAAGGCAGGGTGCTTGGTAAACATTTGTTGACTAGTTGAATTAATTAATGGGTAAATAAAGAAACATTTTATTGAAATTCAACAGCTTAATATCTTAAAGCAAGATATTTAATAAATATCAAATAAATTAAAGAAAACTCCATTTCAGCACAGTTTTTTCCTCAATTCTCTCAGTATGTTGTGCAAGGTAGCCCAGTTTTTTAATAGCAGATATCTTTTTCTCTATACGGTCTGCCAAATGTAATCACACTGCACATTAGATTTCTGCATTTCACAGTTCTGTATATCATTTCATCTCCGAAAGTGTTTCAATTTAAAGATGAAATGGACAAAAACTGATTTCTAGGAATCTGCCAAGAGGATCTCAGTATCAAAAAAGCTTCCAGAGTTAACAGAAAGATCTTTTCATGCCAAAGCTCAACAACCATCTCTTGTGCCTGTCTGTAAATGAGATGCTCATCTGCAAAATGTCACATTCCAACCACTGGAGCATTCAGCCCATTGAAACGGCTTTAGTAAAATGGCTTTTTGTTGATCAAAATCACAACAAAATTGTCTCTCAAGCCAAATGCTTGCAAATAATACAAAATTTCTTCTCAAGGGTTTTCCCCCCTAAAGGCAAACAAATTTCAGGAAGAATCTCCCTTAATATAGAATCCAATTACAGACAGTCCCTGACTTACGATGGTTTGACTTAATTTTTCAACTTTATGATGTTGTGAAAGTGATACAATGGTGTGAAAGTGATACGTATGCAGTAGAAACCAGCTAGGCTAAGCTATGATATAACCCGATCGTAAGTCGAGGAGCGTCTGTACTCATTAAACCTCACAAACACTTGGGACTTACTATGTGTCACTTCTCTGACCTTAAAGAACTAATTTTTTAGGGGGGAAACAGCTATGTATAAGTATGACTATAATGAAAGTGCTATATTAAAACAAAGTGCTCGAAACAGAGAGAGGATGTCATTTTGCTTGGCAGAAGGGTCAAGGAAACCTTTCACAATGTAGCACTTTTATAGTTTATAAGGATGGTGCAAGAGATAACAATTACTATACTGCAGATAGAGAAACATAATCAGAGAAGTTATATAAATTGTTAGTGGAAAGCCAGGGACTAAAATTTAGGACTTTAGATCTGAAGTTCAGTGTCCTTTCCATGACATCACACTTTGAATGACATCCAGATGTGATACCTAAAATGGCTGAAATTTCAAAAGAATATTTTCCTGCTTTCACACTTTACAATCCAGTGATTTGATCTTCTTTGAATTCCTCTGAACATGCCATAGTCTCTTTCCTCTGAGTCTTTATACATCCTGTTCTCTTTGCCTGAAATATCACCTTCCTTCCTCATTCAGGAATTCTCCTCATCTTCCCTACATCTTAGTTTGGGTAATTCCTACTCATCTTTTCGGTGCTCAATTAAATGCTCCCTATATCACACTACGATATAATTGTATCACACTCCCAACTGTAAAACCCATGAGAGCAGAGATTTGTCTTTTTTAATCATTTTTTATTTTTCAATTACAGCTGACATACAATATTATATTAGTTTCAGGTGTACCCCCCTGTGATTAGACATTATATAACTTTAAATGATCACTCCAATAAACCTACTACCCATCTGATACCATACATAATTAAAATATTATTGACCATATTCTCTATGCTGCACTTTATATCCCCACGACTATTCTGTAACAACCAATTTATACGTCTTAATATCTTCACCTTTTTCACCCAGCCAACCCAACCCCCATTCCATCTGGCAACTGTATCTATGAGTCTGTTTCTTTGTTTATTTTTGTTTTTTTTAAGATTCACTTGTTGACAGATATGTATTTATTGACATTTTATTGTTCATAGTTTTTACCTTCTTCTTAAAGACGACACTTTAACATTTCGTATAATACGGTCCGGTGGTGGTGAAGAAGCTCCTGTAGCTTCTTCTTGCCTGGGAGGCCCTTAGCTTTGCTGGATAAAGTAACCTTGGTTGTAGATCCTGGCTTTTTATCACTTAGAATATTTTGTGCCAACCCCTCCTGGACTGCAAAGTGTCTGTTGAGAAATTGGCTGACAGTTATGGGGGGTCCCTTGTAAGTAACTATCTGCTTTTCTCTTGTTGCTTTCAAGGTTCTCTCTTTGCCCTGGCCAGGTGGCTCAGTTGGTTGGGGCATCATCCCATACACCAAAAGGTTGTGGGTTTGATTCCCAGTCAGGTACAAACCTGGGTTGCAGGTTCAATTCCCAGTTGGGATGTGTACAGGAGGCAACCAATAGATGTTTCTCTCTCTCTCTCTCTCTCTCTCAAATCAATAAATATATCCTCAGGTGAGAAAAAAGAAGATTTTTTTCTTTGTCTTTAAGCTTTAGTATTTTAATTATGATGTATCTTGGTGTGGGTCTCTTTGGGTTCATCTTGTTTGGGATTCTCTGTGCTCCCTGAACTTATATGTTTATTTCCTTTACTAGGCTAGGGAAGTTTTCCGTCATTTTTTCAAATAGATATTCAATTTCTTGTCCTCCCACTTCTTCCAGCACCCCTATGATGCAAATGTTGGTAGGCTTGAAGTTGTCCCAGAGGCTCCTTTCACTACCTTCATTTTTTTAAAAGTCTTTTTTCTTTTTACTGTTCTGATTAGCTGTTTTCTTGCTTCCTTATCTTCCAAATTGGTGATCTGATTCTCAGCTTCATCTACTCTTCTGTTCATTCCTTGTAAATTATTCTTCATTTCAGTTAGTATATCTTTAATTTCTGACTGGTTCTTTTTTATGGTTTCCATGTCCTTATTTATGCTGTTGAAGTTCTCTTAAGTTCATCTGCTCTTCTTTTTATAACCAGTGTTCTGAAGTCTGCATCTAGTAGATGGTTTATTTCCATTTTGGTTAGGTTTTGGTTTTTTTTTTAAGTTTTGTTCTGTTCTTTCATCAGGGACATGCTTCTTTGTCTCCTCATTTTGGCTGCCTCCCTGTGTTTCTTTCTATATACTAGGTAGAGAACTGCTATGTCTAGGGTTCTAGATGGGTAATTAGATAGCGTCAAAAGATAAGAGCAGTAGCAATCACTCTGAGGCTATCTGCTAATAGGAAAGCAATTATCTCCTCATCCATAAAACAGAAATACTACCATTTAATCTAAAGAACTGCTATGAAGATAAATAGAAAGCCATGAAGGACTGAAGCACATAGTGACAATCATAACTGTGTTTTATTGAATAGAATATTTCATGGGAAGATGTAAAATGGGCTGTAGAAGAGAGACAGATGATCTGAAACAGAAAGGAATACCTGAAATAGGAAAGGAAAGAGTACAGGAAATATTTTGGAGTCAGAACTGACGTGATTTAGAAACTATGCAGGGCTTAATGAGGAAAAAGTAGAAAAAAAGTAAAGGGTTTCAAGGGTAAGCAATTAAAGATGGCATCCATATCTGAAAAGCAGAGGCAAAGATGTCCAATGAAAATCTGGAAATACTGACCCAAGAGATGATGACTGCTATAAACGATTACCCATCAACCATTATGTTTATTTGTTTAGAGGTTAGCGGAAGTAGTCCAGAAAGAGTATAAAAGCAGTAAAGAATGATGTAACATGGAGGAAAAATAACAGTATAGTAGAATACACTCTTAGATGTAATTCAGAGCCAACTAGGGCTCCCAGAAAACATGTCTTTAAAACCTTCTCAGTCATTAAAGAAAGCCCGCTTGGCTCCCATGATGCTTACTTGCTTGCTTGCTTCCTTCTTTCCTTCAATCAAAAAACCTTCACTGAAATTTATTTTATATCAGGCCCAGTACTAGCATTACAGATATAAAAATAAATAACATACCCTTAAGGACCCTGGAAACGTGTAGAGTCAAACAAAGACACCCACGTGTTACAGTAGAGACAAATGTGTCCTGGGCCTAAAGAACCTAACTCCATACACCCCTTCTCCAGGATGTCTTCTCTGAATATTATTATTACCTAACATTTACGGAATGCTTGCTGTATGACAGGCACTTTTCTTAGAGCTTTACATATGTTACTTTAGTTTTCACAACGACCTAATGAAGTAGGTACTATTTATTACTCCCACTTTACCGATGGGGAACTGAACAGTCTGGCCTATGATGAACTCTTTCCTCTGAGCTCTTGTACTTCTCACAATGCATTTTACATCATTACACAGTACCCTGCAGCACTGGTTAAAAAAAAAAATCCCTTAAGGAGGAGTAACTATATCTTCAACCTCTTCTATTAATGCTCCCCTACCCTACTGCCTTCTTGCTCTAAGTGAAATATTTCCTCTGCAGCCTTCTCAAATGGGGACTGATTTTCACTCATTCCCCAGCTGCTATTACTCTAACCCTATTGTTACTTCCAGACCCTCCTACATACAAACATCCATCTTTGAATCTAACATCATCAGATTCAAGATTACTCCATCTTGTAGCCATTTACTTCCCCAAATCACTCCCTCTTATGCTTTAAAGATTGTGAATCCTAGCAAACTGTTACTTCTCTCCAACACCATTCTTGCCATGATTCCTGGTAATTTCAGTAATTATATAAATAAGTTACAACATATTGCCCTAACAGTTACCTGACCTCCTATTCTCTGTTGATCTTGATTCCCAGCTCACCTCAGCCTCTCATTCCCATGGTTATACTCTTGACCTTGTCGTTATCAGTAACTGCCAATTTTCTATAACCTCAGCTCCAAATATCTCATTTTCCAACCACTATCTCTTATCTTTTCAGTACAGAACATTGCTGTACTCCAACTCTAACAATCCTTCAGCCTATTAGGACATTCAATCTACTGATCCTACCTACATTTCATTTCCATCACCTTCATTGTATTCTCACTTCCTTCCTAGTCCTGGCTAGTTTAAATTCGTTGGTCAATTTTTGTAATCACTCCCTTGGCCCTCTATACTTGTATTAACATTAGATGGATTAAATCACAGCTCTGGTTAAATCCAATTCACCATCTAATCTCTGCCTACATTGGCACAGGTTTTGGGAGGAGGAAAACATGTACAACTATGCTTACTAAAGTTAAACTTTAAACTCATGATCACTATTTCCAAGTGTGCTTTAAATGCAACCTGACAATGATTCTGAATTTGCCAAGATGATTTACTTTCCTAAACAATATACTTTCTCTGCTCCTAGTCTCATTCTTACCTAGTGATTTTGCTTATCATCCAGAAGAGAATTTTCATAAGATCCCACCATATTTACCCACCAAACTGCATCTGTGCACATATACTCTAACTTCTCTCCTATTACCATGGACAACAGTCCACATCCAACCCTCCACTGATACACCAGATTCCAGCTCCCCACTAAATGAAGGACATTACTCTGGTCATTTCCCCTCTCTTTCTCCCACATTATCAGAAATTTCCTTTTCTGAAGTATTATTCCTATTAACATACTGTTACTTGTCTAATCAAATAAATAAGCAAACAAACAAAATCTCTTTTCCTTTTTAAAAAATATTTTATTTATTTTTAGAGAAAGGGGAAGGGAGGGAGAAAGAGAGGGAGAGAAACATCTATGTGCAAAAGACATATTGCTCAGTTGCTTTTCGCCAACCCTCAACTGGGGACCTGCCCTACAACACAGGTATGTGTTCCTGACTGGGAGTTGAACCAGTGACCTTTTGGTTCGCAGACCAGCCCTCAATCCACTGAGCCACACCAGTCAGGGCAAAAAATAGAGTTTTAGGCTCTACACCAAAACTACTAAATCAGACCAACTGGGAATCAGAATTTTAAACAAGTTACCCCAGGTATTTCTGATATATGGCCAAATTCAGAAGCCACTGGCTTCGAAATAGAAGTCCAAACTTTATTTTGGCCTCCAAAGTCCTCCATGAACCCGTCCCTCTCTCTCTCTCCGTTCTCACCACTTGTTCTCTTCGGGCCTCACTCTATGTGCCCTCTTGCCTGCCTCTTCTAGTACCCCAGAAGGCACTAGAGAAGCACTGTTCAGACTAAACTTTCTAGGATGATAGAAATGTTCTACATCTGACCCTAAAGAGTCCACCAAAAACCTACTAGAACTATTGCAATACATGAATTCAGGAAAGTAGCAGGATACAAAAGAGTATTCAAAAATCAGTTGCATTTTTATATACCAATAATGAATTATCAGAGAAATTAAAACAATCCCATGAATTTAACCAAGGAAATAAAAGACCTGTACTGAGGAAAGTATAAGACATTGCAGAAAGAAAATGAAGGTACAAATAAATGAAATAATATATTGTGCTCATGGATAGGAAGAATCGACATCATTAAAATGTCCATATGACCCAAAGTAATCTACAGATTCAATGAAATCCCTATCAAAATACCAATGGCATTTTTCACAGAACAAGAACAAATAATCCTAAAATTTATATGGAACCAAAAAAGACCCTGAATATACAAAGCAATCCTGAGAAAGAAGAACAAAGTTGTAGGTATCACACTCCCTGACATCAAACTATACTGAGAGGCTATAGTAATCAAAACAGCTTGGCACTGGCATACAGAACAGAGGACTCAGAAATAAACCTATGCCTGTATGGTCAATTAATATTTAATAAAGGCAGCAGGAATACACAAGGGTTAAAGACAATCTCTTCACTAAGTGGTATTAGGAAAACTGGATAGATATATGCAAAAAAAAGAAAAAGAAAAAGAAAGAAAGAAACTAAACTCTTTTCTTATACCACAAGAATACACTCAAAATGGATAAGACTTAAATGTAAAACCTGAAACCATAAAACTCCTAAAAGAAAGCACAGGCCATAAAATCTGACTTTTTTTTTTTTTGGCAATATTTTTATAGGTCTCCTCTAGCATGGGAAACAAAAGAAAAAATAAATATATGGGACTATGTCAATCTAAAAAGTTCTGCACAGTGAAGGAAACCATCAGCAAAACGAAAATAACCTACTGAATGGAAGAAGATATTTGCCAATGATATATTCAATAAGGGGTTGATATCCAAAATATATAAGGAACTCATAGAACTTAACACCAAAAAACCCCCAAACAATTAAAAAATGGACAGAGGTCCTGAATAGATATTTCTCCAAAGAGGACATACAGATGGCCAACAGACAAGTGAAAAGATGCTGAACATCACTAATCATCAGAGAAATACAAATTAAAACCACAATGAGATATCACGTCCCATCTGTCAGAATGGCTATCATCAATAAATTGGACAAACAAGTGTCGGTGAGGATGTAGAAAAAAGGAAACCTTCATGCACTGTTGGGATTATAAATTAGTGGTGCCACAATGGAAAAACAGTATGGAGGGTCCTTAAAAAAAATTAAAAACTAGAACTACCATATGACCCAGTAACTCCACTTCTGGGTATTTATCTAGAGGAACCCAAAACACCAATTTGAAAAGATATATGCACACCTGCATTCATTGCAACATTATTTATGATAGCCAAGACATGGAAGCAATCTAAGTGTCCACTGATAGACGAATGGATAAATAAGATGTGGTACAATTATACAATGGAATATTACTTGGCCACAGAAAGAATGAAATCTTGCATTTGTGACAAAATGAACGGATGTAGAGGGTATTATGCTACATGAAATAAGTCAGTCAAAGACAGACACTGTGTGATTCCACTTATAGGTAGAATCTAAACAACAAAATAAGTAAACAAAACAGAAACAAGCTCAAAGATACAGAGAAGAAATTGATGGCTGCCAGATGGGATTGGGTGGATGGGTGAAAAAGGTGAAGGGATTAAGAAGTACCAATAGGCAGTTATAAAAATAGTCACAGAGATGTAAAGTACAGCACAGGAAATACAGTCAATAATATTCTAATAACTATGTATGGTGTCAGATGGGAGCTAGACTTATCTGGGTGACCGCTTTGTTATATAAATGTCTAATCACTGTTGTACACCTGAAACTAATATAATAACATATGTCAACTGTAACTGAAAAATTAAAAAATTACAGTGGTACCTAAGTACTCATTGTTAATTCATTCTGGAACTTGTGACAAGTGCTAAAACCGACGAGTACCAAATGAAGCATTTTTCTCTTGCAGGGCAAATCCGGACTCAATAAGTTCTAGTAAGTGCAACGAGTCCCTAGCAAGTGCGATGAGTCCTGAGCAAGAGCTGAGTGCTGAACATTTTTTTTCTCATCCAAATGTGGCAAGTACAGGGTTTGAAAAGTTCTGAAGCCAACAAGTACCAAGGTATGACTATATATAAAAAAAAAGAAATGGTCTACATTTGCTGTCTAATATATTAGCTATTAGCCACATGTGGCTGCCGAGCATACTGAGAATATAGTAGCTATTAGCACTTTAAATGTGGCTACTGGCTACTGTATTGACTAGCACAAAATTGAAAAATAAAAAGGAGTCAAGGTAAATATTCATTGCTTACTATATGCCAGGTACTATTCTAGGTATTGGTGAAACAGCAGTGAACAACAACAACGACAAAAAGACAAATACCCCTTTCCTCAAAAAGTTTATGTTCTAATATAGTATAGTATAGATTAGAAGCAAGGACTTGGAGTCAGAGAGTTTAAGTTCGGATTCTAGCTCCACTGCTAACCACCTAACGTTTTCTTTGGAAATCACTTAACTTCTCTATGCCTCAGTTTTTTAATCTATAAAATGGGAATGATAATAATAGTATCACCTAACAGGGTTTCTATAAGGCTTAAATTATTTAACATATGCAAAGTGCTTAGAACAGTGCCCAACATAAAAGAGCTAGCCATTACTATTATTGCTGTATTTTGTCGTTATTATGAGTGGGAGCAAAACAATTAACAAACAGCAAAAAATGGCCAATTAGTGATATGGCAGAAAAATAAAGCAGGGTAAGGGAACACAGAGTGACAGACAGGAATTACAATTTTAAGAAGATAGTCAGGGAAATCCTCTCTAAGAAGGTAATCCCTGAGAAAAGACCCAAAAGAGGAGGAAAAGGAGTAAGTCATGCATATATCTGGGGGGAAATTTAATCCTGTGTGAGATACTTGGTATTACTAACACCATTTTATAGATAGGAGAACTGAGGTTCAGACTACAGAACCTGTCCAAGATCACATGGCTTATAAATAACTGAGCCTAGAGTCAAGTCCAGGACTACTGACTCCAATTCCTTCTCCACTACTGGACCTTCTTTGACCTCCATTCCTTTCTGTTGTTAAACAAGACCAACCGATTCTTAGATTCTTTTCACATCCGTTTCCTCTTGGGCACTGAGATTTATATATTCATCATGACTAGCCAAGACCTCTGGGTTAATGGGTTAGCCAAAGGAGTTAAAGGCACTGACAATAACCCACTCTGCACACTTTCACAGGCACTCTCACCCACTGCTTCCTAAGCAGCTGCACGCCAGGACCCCCATGTTAACTGCAGGCTGTGCACAGAAAATGGGTATTTATCAAGACCAACAAGGTTCAAACACCAGGAAGGAAAGTAAATTATACATGAGAAATAAAGGCCACTGTTTCCAACCAGGACTTTAAGGGAAAAAGCTCTGCTAGATGTGCACTGTGGGAAAACTATGATCAAAAGTTAGGTTCAGCCCTACTGGTGTGGCTCAGTTGGTTGGGTGTCATCCTACAAAGTGAAAGGTTGCTGGTTCAATTCCTGGTCAGGGTACATGCCTGGATTGTGGGTTCGGTCTCCAGTTGGGGCAAGTATGAGGGGCAACCAGTCAAAGTGTCTATCTCACATCGATGTTTCTCTCTCCCCTTTCTTCCTCTCTTCCACGCTTCTCTAAAAATAAATAAATTCTTTTTTTTTTTAAATGGTAGGTTCAACCTCCTGACACTTTCTAATGTAAACCTGGTACATTAGAAACTATAGAAACCATAGAAATAAGGAGAGAGAAAAATATCCATGGGCTCACTTTATCTGTAAAAAAGTCAATGATTCAAAATACTTTCAACAATGTTTTCTCTGTATGTTTTACCTGTGCTCATAAAATCTCTGAGAAAACACTGGCAATTTATTCCAGGAAAATCATTAGTGCTTCCAGGAGCAGTAGTCCTCCCCTAAAATTTATTAGAAAAGTCACTTCCACTCTCTGGGCCCCAATCCACTCATCAGATTGAAGTGGAGGCTAGACTAAACATTATTTAAAGGTTCCATCTTCAGCCCTTTAGAGCATATTATATTGTAATAATGACACAATACCCCTGCAACTTCAGATTCTGACCAAAAAGTTCACCCATTTAATAAACATTTATATAAGCTAGGTATTAAAAACACAAATATACTAAATGAAAAATTCATGAAAGTGTCACATATATTGCTTTTCCTATTCTCATGTAATCATTTCTGAGGTGTTTCTACTAAAAAACAAAACTTGATTCCAAAATTCTGCTTTTATTTTTTTCTAATCACACTTAAGAGGGCTGCAGATCTTTTATTATATACTATATTTAACAACTTACCCCCCCAAAAAATCCTCTCCTCATTGAATCATAGCTCACATTTATTTTCCCTTCTTTAAATCACTCATAGCTTGAACTACTCATTTAGGATGTTTTTCCCCCACAGGCGCTATATGATGGGACCACCTCTAATTCTGGACATGTATTTTTGTTTATACCTAACCAACCATCAGTTCCTTGAGACTAGACCCAATATCTTATTTTTCTTTGCATCTCCAGTAAAATTTTTTATAATTTATTTATAATCCATACTGAGACTAATCCAAAAGAATGTGAAGTGATTCACCTTACAGGGTATAAAAATAAGAAAGCTAAAGTAAAAATGAATAAAAATCAGCTGGGATATCTAAATCAAATGATCAAAATTTACCTCCTATATCTGCCATTTATGTGCCATGTGGATTATTGCCAAGTTAAGACCTTTATTACCGGCCTGCTCACCTGTAAGTAAACATACAATGCCATATCTCACAGCCAGCCAGTAAAGTACAGACATTACAGAACCAGCTGTGGAGCCAGGAATTGTTGGTTGGATTCAAATCATAGATCCATCACATATTAACTGTGTGCTCCTTGGGCACCTTACTTAATTTCTTCAGATTTTTATGTCTTCATCTGTTCTGAATGGTAATAATACAACTTTTACAGCTGAGATAAAAGTTAAGTGAAATAATATATATAAAGCACTTAGCACAGTGGTGGACACACAGTAAGTACTCAATAAAAAGTAACTATTTGTAGTAAGCATCATCTCCAAGGCTGTTTATAAAGATATGTTATATAAGGAAAAAAAGGCTCTGAAGTTAAAAAGTGCTATGAAATATTTGGAATGCTTATTACTATTACTCATATCCAAAACTATGAAGCAAATTAATAAAAATGAGGAAGAAACATGTCCAAAGACAACTGTCTTAAACAGTATTTTTTTTAAAATATAGTTCCTGATAGCTCTCCCTCTTTTGAATTTTTGAATTCCAAATACCTTTAATACACAGCAGTAAAGCAGAGGTGAAAATGCGATCTATGACTTATAACTGACAGGAAAGGTAAGACTTTGGGTTCTTCTTCTACCAAGATGGGACCAAACTGCCATGTCTCCTCCTTTGAGCCCTGCAGAATGCCTATGCAGGAATTAATAATGTACAGTTACCAGGAAGGCCAGTTTAAAAAGAAGCAGCTAGCTGGGTCTGGGGGGTTATTTTTTTCTGATACTATTAGAACACAGTGGTGTCTCTGGGTCTTTGGTTTTGCTCTGCAGGATGAGAGAAGGTACAGCCAGAACATAAAGGCAGCAGAAGACATAAAAAGGACAGGACACAAGAAAAATACTCAAAAGCCAGTGTAGCATGATCACCAATAAGAAATGTTTCATGAGCATGTGCTGAAAAAGCCAGTATGTGTGCAGTCACTGTGATATAATTAACGCTTTAATGCATTATGATCTGTGCACATGAAGAATGACAAAGAAAGGGCTGATCTGTGTCCTGTACATAAAGTCCTAAAATGTCAGAACCAGAAGAGCCCACAGAGACTAAGCAGCCCAGCACTATTGTCGTTATGGATGCAGGAACTAAAGGAGAGAGGCTCATCCATAGTCACACAAACAAGTCAAGGACTGGAGCTGAGGTCAGAACCCAGGCCTAGGCTGACTGTGGACTTTAGTATAAAGAACATAGGAAGAGAACATATCAAAAACCTTACGATTTGTGAACAAGCCTTCAGAGATGGCTTAAGAATCCCCAAATTTACAAGGGTCACAAATTGTAAGTGGAAGCCATTCCTTAGCTACGTAAATCTCTCCTATCCACCACTGGCTGCTTCATCAAATCCTAGCCTCAGAAAAGTGAGAAATTAGAAAACACAGACCTTTGAGGCTGCTGAAAAATAGCAAGAGCTGCACATGGTACGTTCATCAAAGTGAAATATCTAAAACAAAGCCCCAATTTGTAAAGGGTAAAAAGCTGCTGTCTATTCTCACAACTCATCTTTGAAAAGGGAGCTTATCTTCAGTGATATTAATGGAAATAAAAATTAAATCCTCAATTCTAGAATTCTAGGCTTTTTAAAACCTTACCCCTGCTACTCTCCAGCACTCCCTGCCTACTCGACAATGCTCTAGACAAATTAAACAGGTGCTTGGCTTTCCCACTTTGTTTAAAGAGGAAGTGTGTGTATGCTCACTTTTTTCCACAAACTTTGTGTTACACCTGTAAATTCAAACCCTAATGATCCTTCAGGCCCAGATCAAGGCTCCAACTCCAGGGAGCTTTCTTTAGAAAGATTACATTAAAGTGATCTTTCCTCTTTGGTTCCAAACATCCATCCCCTCCCCGCCTCCCAGTGTTTCTCACTGCCTTCCCCCCATTTCCCTTCGTTTAATTCAACCTGTACTCTGGCTAGTTGCTTCTCTCCAAAGGCAGACAAAACCTACTGCCTCTGAAGCTTGGCTCTGTCTGAACTGTTTTTCCCCTGTCCAATCCAGATATAGTTTACTGGAAAGACGACTGGACAACTTGGACTCAGAATATCTGGGTTGAAACCCCAGCTCCATCAATTCCTAGCCAACGTCCCCACCCATGTCTACCTAGCTCTTTCAACAAGGCAACACATCCTTCATATGGAAAACCAGATAACAAATCTGAGAGGTTTTTAGCCACACCTTAAAAACTTGGGTTCTCTAAGGAATATATGGTATATAAGGCATGACCTCTGCTCTCTAAAAGCTTATGATGTTATGTGAGTGGGAAAATAAGCGGTAGAACCTGGTAAAGGGACAAACTGGCCTATAGCCAAGACATCAGGGTTCTGTTCTCACCTCTGCCACAGAATCTGTGGGATCTGGGTAAATACCTCCCTTTATTGGGTCTGAGCTTTCTTCGGCAAAATGAACAGGGCTTAATCAGGGATTTTTAAGAACTCTTCCTGCTTTGATATTCTGTGGAAAATAACCACAATACTAACTCATTCAATAGGTAAGCCAAAAGAGTGGTACAGATAATGCCTAAAGTAATCAGAAACAAGTGCTGGATTCAATGGAAGCTGCTCTGTGACTGGCAGATCCAAAGGAACCTGAAGGGGTAGATGTGAAAGCTGAAGCCAAATGACAAATGCGCCTGCTGCTAGGAGATCACTGCTAACTACAGGGATACTTCTCATTCACCGGAAGCTCTGCACAAACCCTCCATTCACATCCCAAGGTCCCTGCCCACACAAAGAAGCCTCACTGCCCAGAGGAGAGGTACTAGTCAGGAGCCTGGCAGGACAGATAATGAACAAAGCCAAATGGGGCACAGCCCATCCTGACCAGAGCTGAGGACACATCTTGGGCCTTCTCTGTCCTCAGGTTTTTTTTTACCTCACCAGAGTAGGTAAAGAGGGAGCAATAGAGCAGCAGGGCTTTATTTTTCAGAGTTGAATTTTTCAAAATATATACTAAATCTCAAGCTCTTTTAGCCAAAAACATAGTTTCTGCTTTGTAGGACTTAGAAACTTCAGAGAACTATCAGCAAATTCTTTTTGTAAGCATCAGAAATGGTAAAAACAGGTTTTGCAATCAATCAGATATAGGTTCAAATCCCAGCTCCATCACTTGTTACCTGTGGGTCCCTGGGTAAATACTTAACATCGCTGAGCCTAACAATCCCCACCTCACAGGATTAGCCTGTGTTAGAGTATATTTATATACTCTTTATTTATCTGTCTCTACCATGAGACTGTGAACAGTTTGAGATCAGCAACAGTATTTTAAATCATATATGAGATCCCCTAATACAGTACCTGGCATATAACAGGGGCTTTAGGAAATTGGATGAATGTGCCCACCATGTGTCCAGTCCTATTCTAGGTACTATAAAGGGAACAAAATAGTGATCATAAGAATGCTGAACATAATAATAAAACAAAACAGCAAACATATAGCATTTACTATATGTCAGACACAATTCTAAGTCCTTTAAATATTTTCCTGCTCCCGTATCACACTTATAACAACTTGATAAGGTAGCTATTAGTGTCCCCAGAAAGGCTAAATAATTTGTCCAAGTCCAGAACAGGCAATTCCATAAAGAAAGAAAGTACTTTAGTGTTTACCAGGGACTGAGGGGAGGGGAGAATAAGTGACTGCTAAGAGGTATTTTCTTTATCTCCTGGGATAAAGAAAATGTTCTAAAATTAGATAGAAGTTGTGGATATACATGTCTGTGGATATATGAAAAACTACAAACTATATATTTTAAAAGGGTGTATTTTATGGTATATGAATTACATCTTAATAAAGCTGTTAAAATAAAGCTGTATAAAAAAGAGTTATAGAAGGTCAGAGAGTTAGGAAGGGGCAGATCCAGAATTTTAACCCTTAAAATCAGTGCTTTTAACCATTATTCTACTCTGACCTCTAGGAACTTAAAATCTAGGACTATCTAGTTTTATTACTTACTTATAACATAGGTAGATAGGCAGGTAAAGCTATAGATACTGGAAAGAAAACAAGGCCTGGAACAGCAAGTGTTCAATGTTTAATTGTAAGCTCGTTTATTAATTTAATCCCTGACTTCAAGGCACTCATAGTATAAAACGTGGCCCAGACATGTTAAAATTCCTTGATGTAAGCTAAAAGGAAACATGTACTATGTAAAAGTAATTTCCCTCAGGAAGCATCTGTTGTGAAGAGGTCTGGCAGAGACATTCACTAATCACTGAGTAGCCATGAGTTTCCCCATAGTTCCCAGACTTCTTGAAATTGGGCAGTGCTAATGATCTGTGAACAGAAGTTGACATGTCTCACTTTCAGGCAGAAATATTCAAGAGTCGCTGTATGACCCTCCAGAGTGCTCGAGCTCCCTCTCTCTCTCTCTCTCCCTCTTCTACTCCCTCTCTATCTTTTCTGCAAAGACACCCTGGAAGTCTCTAATGTTGAGATGATGGCATCATTAAGACTGAAGTAGCATACATACCCTAGTCATCATTTCCTGGAGGACAACTGCCCTCTAGAGTTGCCTGGCCCACACTGAAATTCATATGGGCAAAAATTCAACAAATCTTTGTTATATTAGCCACTGAAATCTTGTGGGCAATTTGTTACCACAGCATAGTATTACCCACCCTGACTAATATAAGTATAATATATGACTTTATATGACTTTATATATGACTTTAGATCTATACTCTGCCACTTACTACTGTGGTTAAGTTATTTGAACTCACTGGGCCTTGACTTATTCATCTTTAAAATGAAGGTAGTAACACTGTCTCCTCAAGAGATTCTACAATTAAATAAAATATGTGAACGCACCTGGCATAATGTAGCTGCCTTTGGGGGAAAAAATGTAAGTCTGAATCTGATGGCTGGCTGAGAAATTCTAATAGGAGTCCAAGTTGTCAAAAACAAGAAAGCCATAGCGTTTGGGGCACTATGAAAGTTGGCATTTTGGCTGAGTTCTAAAAATTAGAATCCTCCTAAACCTTCCTCAAAGGTGTCAGGAATTCTGGCCTTTTGGGGAAACATGACAGAGCTCTATAAAAGCAACCTAAAATATAATACAAAGAGCTCTGAATTTGTAGCCGAAAGACCTAAATGTGCTCTGGCTCTGTCCTTTACCAGTTGTGTTACCTCAAGAAAGCTGTTTAACCACCCTGATCTCAATTTCCTCGTCTATAAAATGGGGCACTAGTACCACTTGCCTTACCCAATTGTTGAAAGAATTAAACAACAGATAAATGGTTGAATAAATGGTTAAATGGCTGAGAAAGTGCCTGATAAACTGAGACTGTCGTTAACACATCTCAAAACGAATATCCTTGAGATCAACACCTCTCCATTCCTATACCATGATGGAATAAACTTAAGTTATTTTCAATTTTTAAATTACCACTGGAATTAAATACTGTTAAAATCTGTAGTGTAATTTTTTCTCCATGCCCCTCTCCTCTAAAAGATTTTGAGTGCCTCCAGGTGAAAGATCATGAGCAATTCACCTCTCAGTCAGTGCCTAAGCAATAAATGTCTGTTGAGTCTATAAGTGCATCAGTGGGCCTCTAATACTTTAGAGAAAGTCTGCATGGTAGAAAAATCCTTCATTCATCCAAAAGTACTAAGGGCTTTGAATGTGCCTGGCAATGAAAGAGACTGACATGACCCCTGCCCTCATGGAGCTTACCGTCCAGCAAAGAAGACAAACATGGGACAAACAATTACAAGTATAATGATAAATTATTTCTAAAAACTACAGGTCTCTGGATGCTTAGACAAGGCAAGAGCATGTGGTCACAGAAAATTTAGAGTGTAAGGTGCCTTCAAAGTCAGTCAGTTGAGTCAACATACTTTTTTGTTTTTTTTTAAAGCAACTGAGTAGTGCCCTGGTCAGGTAGCTCAGTTGGCTAGAGCGTCATCCCGATATGGCAAGGTTGCGGGTTCAGTCTCTGGTCAGGGCACATACAAGCAGCAACCAATGAATGCATAAATAAGTGGAACAACAAAGCGATGTTTCTCTCTCCCTTCCTGAAAGAAAGAGAAAGAGAGAGAGAGAGAGAGAGAGAAAGAGAGAGAGAGAGAGAGAAAAAGAAAGAAAGAAAGAAAGAAAGAAAGAAAGAAAGAAAAGAAAAGAAAAGAAAAGAAAAGAAAAGAAAAGAAAAGAAAAGAAAAGAAAAGAAAAGAAAAGAAAAGAAAAGAAAAGAAAGCAAGCAAGCAACTGGGTAGTAAACAATCTCTCCCTATCCCAGTCTCTGCATCATCACCCCTTATGCAGCTAGTCTAGAATCTAGGTCACCTGATTGCTAGAGGCTATTGTTCTTTTTACCATTCCAATTCACAGATTTCTAAACCAAACAGAAATAGATGCTATATATAAACAGTTAAAGAACAGTGTTTATTTGTGGTGGTGGGAGGTCTTAAAAATGTCATGATGGATTATGTTTGCCCATTAGCTCTCTGAGGGTACAACCTGAAATGCAGAAATAAGTATTTCTGTCTCTTGACGAGATCAGGGGAAAACAACAACTCAGAAGTATCTCTTACTTACACTGCAAAACCTTAGTCTTGGCTCAGATATACAAATTCCTTCTTGAAATACCTGACATGACCTTGAGTATTTTTTACCATAAAGGCAATTGCTGTACCTTTTCAACAAAAGATCGGAACCACAAGCTATTAATGTTGGGGTCCGTTACAGAAATAGAAGATCTGGAACAATTTCTTTCAGCATGGGTCTCAACTTAATAATACATGCCTTTGAAAAGGACACTGGGCCCTGGCTGGTGTGGCTCAGTGAACTGAGTGCTGGCCTGCGAACCAAAGGGTCATTGGTTTGATTCCCAGTCATGGCACATGCCTGGGTTGCAGGCCTGGCCCTTCAGTGGGGGGTGCACGAGAGGCAACCACACACTGATATTTCTCTCCCTCTCTCCTTCCTTTCCCCTCTCTAAAAATAAATAAAATCTTAAAAAAAGAAAGAAAGAAAGAAAGAGACACTGGGCCTTAGGAAACTAGGAGAAACAGAGCAAATTAAATCCAAAATAAGCAGAAAAAGAGAAGTAAGAATTAGAGCTATAAACATTGAAAAATGAAAAGAGAGAATATCAAGAGAGAAAAATCAACAAAACCAAAAGTTTGTTCTTGAAAAGATCAATAAAATCAATAAGCCTCTATTCAGGCTAAGAAAAACAGAGAGTAGACACAACTTGCTAAAACTAGAAATGAAAGAGAGGCAATCACTACAGATCCCATGGAAATTAAAAAGATAATGGAGGAATATTATGAACAACTCTAGATGAAATAGGTCAAGTCCTTGAGAGACATCATCTGCCAAAACTCACACGAGAATAAACAGATGATCTGAATAGACATATCTATTAAAGAAATTATGTCAGTAATTAATTATATTCCAAGACAGAAAGTACCAGGTCCAGGTGGGTTCACTGGTGAATTCTACCAAACATTTAAGAAAGAAATTATACCAATTCTCTACAATCTCTTTCAGAGGACAAAAATATAAAGAATAATTCCTAACTCATTCCATGAGTCCAGCATTACCCTAACACCAAAATGAGACAAAGACATTACAAGAAAAGAAAACTACAGGTCAATATCACTCATAAGCACAGATGCAAATATCCTCAACAAAATATTAGCAAATCAAATTTTTAAAAAGTAATACAAAAATTATACACATGACTAACTGGGATTCATCCAAGGTACACAACACTGGTTCAACATTCAAATTCAAAAATCAATTAATATAATCCAACACATCAAGAGACCAAAAGAGAAAAATCACACGATCATATCAATAGATGCAGAAAAAGTCTGACAAGATCTAATACCCTCATGACAAAAATTCTCAGTAAACTAAGAAAGAGAGGAACTTTCTCAACTTGATAAGGACTATAGAAAACATATAGCTAACATCATACTTAATGGTGAGAAACTTAAACTTTTCCCACTAAGATTAGGTACAAGGCAAAGCTCTCCCCTCTCGCCACTCCTTTTAAGTCCTTTCTAAGGCAAGAAGGCAAGAAAAGGAAATAAAAGGTAAACATGTTCCCAGGTGAAATGATCGTCTATGTAGAAAATCCAAAAGAATTGACAAAAAAATAAATTTCCTGAAACTAGTAAGCAATTAGAGCAAGGGTGTAGGATAAAAGGTTAATTACTGAAGTCAATTACTTTTCTACACACATATATTAACTATAAACAAGGAAGAATTTGAAATTTTAAACACAATGCCATTTACATTAGCACTCCCCAAAATGAAATACTTAAGGTATGAAAATAACAAAATATGTACAAGATCTTTATAAGAAAAACTACAAAACTCTGAAGAATGAAATAAAAGAAAAATAAGCAGATATTCCATGTTGAGGAACAGACTTAATAATGTCAAGGTGTCAGTTGTTCCCAACTTGATCTACAGATTCAATACAATCCTAATAAAAATTGCAGCAAGTTATTTTATGGATATTGACAAACATATGGAGAGGCATGAGACCCAAAATGGTCAACACAATTTGAAAGAGAAAACCAAAGTTGAAGGACCAATGCTACTCACTTCAACTTCAAGCCTTACTCTAAAGCTATAGTAATCAAAACAATATGGTACTGATGAAAGAAGAGACAAACAGATCAATGGAATGGAACAGAGAGCCCATAAACAGATCCACATAAATAAAGCCAATTGATCTTTGATGCAGGAGGAAAGGTAATAAAATGGAGCAAGGACAGTCTCTTCAACAAAAATGGTGCTGGTACAATTAGACATCCATATGCAAGCAAAAAAAACCAACAACAACAAAAAACATGAATCTAGACACAGACCATATGCCTTTCACAAAAAAATAACTCAAATGGATTACAGACTTTCATGTAAAACACAAAACTCTAAAACACCTAGAAGATAACACAGGAGGAAACCAAGGTGACCTTGGGTAGTAATGCCTTTTTAGATGGCACCAAAGACATGATCCATGAAATAAATAATTGGGAAGCTGGACTTCATTTGAATTAAAAACCTCTGTTCTGCAGATGACAATATCAAAAGAATTAGAAAATATGCCACAGATTGGGAGACCATGGTTGCAAAAGACACGCTTAATAAAGGACTATTATCCCAAATACAGAAAGAACTTTTAAAACTCAACAACAAAACAAACAATCTGATTAAAAAATGGACCAAAGACCTTAACAGTCACTTGACCAAAGAAGATATACAGATGCAAAATAAGCATATGAAAAGATGCTCCATATCACAGGTCATCAGAGAAATGCAAGTTAAAACAATGAGATACCACCACACACCTTTGGAACTGCCAAAATACAGAATACTGGTAACACCAAATGCTGATGAGGATATGGAGCAACAGGAACTCTCATACCTTGCTGGTGGGAATGCAAAATGGTACGGCCACTTTGGAAGATAGTTTGGCAGTTTCTTATTAAAACTAAACATATTCTTACCATATGAGCCAGCAATCACACTCAAAGGAGCTGAGAACTATCCAAGCAAAAAACTGCACAAGGATGTTTATAGCAGTTTTATTCATAATTGTTAAAACTTCAAAGCAACCAAAAAGTCCTTCAGTAGGTAAATGGATAAATAAACTGTAGTACACCCAGTGCTAAAACGAAATGTGCCATCAAGCCATGAAAATACATGGAAGGACCTTAAATGCATATTACTGACTGAAATAAGACAATCTTAAAAGGCAAGATACTGTATGATTCCAACTATATGACACTGGGAAAAAGTGAAACTATAAAAGACTATAAAAAGATAAGTGGGTGTGGGGAAGGCGGGAGTACAGAATGAACAGGATGCAGAGACAGAGAATTTTTAGGGCAATGAAATGCTCCGTAAGATATTATAATGATGTACATACATCATTATATACTTATCCAAACTATTGAATGTACAACACCAAGAGTGAACCCTGACGTAAACTATGGACTTTGGTTGATTATGATGTGCCCGTGTAAGTATATCCTTGGTAAAAAATATATCATTCTGGTAAGTGATACTGATAATGAAGGAGAGACTATTCATGTGTGGGGGCAGGGGTATATGGGAAATCTCTGTACTTCTCTCTCAATTTTGTTATAAGCCTAAAACTGCTTAAAGAAAATAAAGTCTCTTTTTTTAAAGGCAATAGTTTAGGATTTAGGAGAAAGACTGGGGAGTCCAAGTGATTCCATTTATTGACTGTGTACTTTGGGGGCAGGAGCAAAGGCTGTATGGTTCACTACTGTATTCTCAGTGTGTAATGCCATGGCCAAATCAAAATATAGACAGATCTTGTAGACTGTAGGTTCAGTTCCAGACCACTTGCAATAAAGTGAGTATATCACAATAAAGTGAGCTGTAATCTTTTTGCTGGTGGAAGGTCTTGCCCTCAATTTGTAAAGGAAAAGCACAATATCTGTGAAGCACAATAAAGTAAAGCACAATAAAACAAGGTATGCTTGTACATTTGTTGAAAGCCTGAATGAATGAAGAAACTGCTTACATTTTTTGATAGAACCAGGATCTGAATCTCTGCCTCTCTATACTCCAGGGATATCTGTCCAGGGATGTTAGAGAGTAGTATACAAGAGCTGCATCCATTTCTCAGAGAAGCTATCCAGTACCCAGCTAGGAACTATCTCTTGTGACACTGTAGTTTCCAAAGATTGCTACAACCCCATCAGGAGGTACAGTCTAATTTTTCTCCCCATGTATCTGAACTGGACTAGCCCAACCAATAGGATGCAGTGGAAGTAATGCTGTATGACTTCGAAAGCTAAGCCAAAAATGGCCATTCATCTTTTTTAGCTGGTTCTCCTGAATGTTCCCTAAAAAGAGGAGGCTCCTTCATTCAAGCCTTCAACAAATATTTATCAATTTCTACTATGTGTCAGACTTTAGACATTGTGTTAGGCACTGAGAATGCAATAATGAACCACTCAGCCACTGCCCCTGTCCTCAGAGTTTATACTCTAGAGGAGGAAAGAGATGAAGGGCAGGTGGGACAGACTAATACATCCTATAATTACAATGTGTAAGAGATGCTCATAAAGAAGCAAACATAGAGATTTGCTTGAGAATGGCAAGACAAGTAAGAACACTCTAAGATGGTGACATTTAAACAAGCCTTATATAACAGAGGAGTAGTTAACCATGTTGGAGGGAGGAGTGGGGAAAATGTTAGGGAAAGGAACAGTACGGGCAAAGGCACTGAAACAGAAAAGAACTTGATATACTCTCAGAGGAACTGAGAGACAATGAATGTGGCTGGAACAAGGTGAACAAGGTGAACAATAGCACGAAAACTAGAGCACAGACTTTTGAAGCAATAGTATTGGTTTAATCATAGATCAGTGACCACAGCATATCAGGAGAGTCACCTCTTAAAATTATAATTTAAGTGTTATTTTAAAACCAGATTTACATAACTTTAGATATAAAACAAAAGAATTGAAGTAATAAGTACTGATATTGAATACTGTATGACTAAATGTAGTCACATAACAAGCACAGTATTCAAAAATGGGAATACTTCCAAGACAAAGGAACATATGATTTGAAGGCCTTCCTGTAATTAACCTCTTTAAAATTTCAGGACACATTAAGACAGAACTGACTTTCTCACTGCCTCATTAATGGTGCATTTCATAAATCACGCCTGATTTGACCTAGTTTCTCTAGCAGTCATCTCAAAATGTTTCACTGAAACCATAATCCTTAAACAGGGAGAATGATCAAGCCTGTCACCAAACGATACCCTGTCTAAAAAGGAACAGCCTCTTTATAGAATCCAGAATATCGAAGCGACTCCTTACATACCCTGCCCAAAGGATTTATCCTCTTATCAGACATCAAGCTCCTGATAAAGAAGAAAGGAGCCTTACACATTATTTCACACTGCTGTCAAACATCTGTCCCCGCATCCAAAGACAACTGAAATGAGCTGAAGAAAACATTACTGGCAATGGTTCCCAGAAAGCCACCTTATACAGGCCTGGGACCTACCAACAAACACTATCTTATAACAAGGTTCTTTGGTCTAGAAGGGTATCTCTACACTAGCTGAAACTAGTAAGTTCCAACTTATAAGGGAGCTGATAAAATTTTATTATGGTACAGTAGTTTCAAGAAATATATGTGCTATTATTTTAATAGTAAGACTGATTTTAGTCTTACAATTCAAATGGACTGGTGGCTTTTTCTGTCTGTGTAATCTAGCCTGTGAATGTTGATTACACTCTTGGTGAGAATCATAAAAGGAGGAGCCCTTTAGCCCCCATTCCAGGACAATCTGAATAACAGATACCCCTATATTCTTGTCTGTACTGTTGTTGCAATACCTGTGGAACCCTCTAAAGGGGTGTCTGAAATCACCCCTTTAGAAATCAGACAGCTGAGGCACACCCAGCCCTACCCACCTTCTGGTAGTGAGCCACCAGGCTCCCCTTTCCCTTCCAACTGAGCCCAGGGGTGGCAGGAGACAAAAGTAAAACTCTGTTCTTGTTTTCGTTCATATTTAGTCATGACATTTTCTCTAGTGAATAACAGAGCTCTTGTTTTCATCTTCAGAACTAGGAAATTAGTATTTAACTGGATAAAACAATCATATAGCAGCCTCACCAGTAAGCAGAGAAAACCAAGGGAACCTGCAGCTAACAACTGTGGAGAAGAATGCTTTAATGATAGTAACAGCAGGGAAGGGGATAACCTAGTACTTAAAGTACACCAATAGACCACTGACTCATTCTGAGGCCTTTACTCTGGGTTTGAATCTTGTAGTTGGCACATTAGGGCAAAGAATGACTCTCCAGCACTGGACAATGGCATTCCTCACTGAAAATTCTCATGCATGACGGATGAGGGATAAATCATTTGCAGAAGTGACCCAAAGGACTACCTGTGACAGAGAAAATTTGGGAACACTAGATGTCAAAGAAGGAAATCTCAAAGAAGCTGAAATTGCAGCTGAGAAAGAAAGGAATCCTATGTAATTTGGAAAAGGAAAGAAAAAATAAAAATAAAAAAGAAAGTAATGAAGCAATAGCTTGGATTCAAGTTCTCTGACTCCCATATCTAGGTTGTGACTTTACTCTCTTATGAACAGGAATATTTTGTCAGGGGCCAACAATCAATTTTTAAACTGAAAAAAATATGGGTCCATGCAATTCCTATAAAAGATCTATCCTTAGTCCATCGAAAGAAAAGAAAATGAGCACGGCTGTCGAGCTGGATTTCAAAAAACAGTTTTATGGTTATTTATTACCCCAGCAACAGCCTGGGTCATTAGAAATTAGAACTCTTGTTCACTATGCCAAGCACTTCGCAGCACCCAAGGTGCAGAGGTTGTAACAAACAATTCAACAAATATTGAGAGGGCTCTTTTGGGAGCATTTGTATGAACATCACCAGCAAACACTCCAAGGCAGGGTGGGGCAGAAAGTGCATTGGTGAGAGTCTGAGGGTCACAGATGAAGTCTTGGCTCCTCTAGCTATTCATTCTAAAACTTTAGGTCCATAACTCTCTCAGCCTTATTTCCATGTATGGTAATAACCCTTTACTTCACATGTAAGTACTATAAGGTTTATAACAAAAAAGCAGCAGTCCCCTACCTCACTCCTGATTCCTGTTTCCCAAAGGCAATCATTTTTAACTTTTAGCTTTTTCTCTTAGTATTTATCTCTTTATTTCAAAATAAGGCTTATACTGGCTTTTTGTCAGTTTTAGTCACTACTTATCATCTTTCTGTTATGAGGATTTCTTCTTTTATAACACAATCTCCACCGCCACAACCACCTATACAATACACAGGTACACATACTTCCACTAACATAGTCACAATTTTTAGTTAAATTATTATTTTAGTTAAAATATTTTTAGTTCAATTAATATTTAGGACATACCCATCCCATGGAACATTACTCAGCAATCAAAAGGAATTAACTATTAACGCACACAACCATTTGGATAGATCTCAAGGGCATTATGCTGAATGGAAAAAAAAAGGTCACACACACTATATGATCCCACTGATATACTTATCTTGAAATGACAAAGTAATACAAATGGAAAACAAATCAGTGGTTGTCAGAAGTTAGAGACTGTGTGTGTGTGCGGGGCAGGGGCTGGGGGGCTGCTATGACCACAAAGGAATAGCATGAGGGAAATCAAATATTCTGTATCTTGGTTACTGCGGTGGTTACATAAATCTATACAAGTGACAAAATAACACACTGCACCAATGTCATTCTCCTGGCTTTGATACTGTGCTATAGTTTTAAGATCCAACCATTGGGAAAAACTGGATGAAGGGTATATAGGACCTCCCTGTACTATCTTTGCAACATCCTAAAAATCTATAATTATTTCAAAATAAAATGTTTTGAAAAATTAATATTCACAGCTTACATTATTATGATTTTCACAGCTAAGCTACATAATATATTATGGCTGTACTGCCTTTCCTGGACAACTAGAATTCTAGTTTTTCCTTGAATTAATAGTTGCCTTATTTTTAATTTGTCTGGTTTTAATATCCTTTTAACCCAATTCATCTCCAAATTCCCCAAAATAACGTTAGGGTTCCTTTTAATATGGTCATATATGTCAGATAATTTATTGGTTTCATTTTATCTTTTCTTTAAAACATCTCTCTTGCAGAACTCCAATCTCTTATTCTAAAATGGTCACTATTCTCTAGTTTCTAGGCCTCCTGCATAGCCATGGTCCTGGAATACACCTGAACCATCATTCTGGGATTTCTACTCACTTTTATATATTTGATACCCCTGTTTCCTGGATCCATGCTGTCTTCTTTCTTTTCTATCTCATTATGGTCCATCAAACTACCAAGTTTCCTAAAATAGCATACATAAAGGAAATCTTTTGAGTGATCTGAAAATGTCTTCCCCCAGCCCCACCACATTCATATTTGATTGTTAGTTTGGACGGGGTATAGAATCCTAGGCTAGATATAATTTCTTTCCAGAATACAAGGCAATTCTTCCATTTTCTTCTAGCTTCCAATATTGCTTTTGAGAAGTCTAATGTCTTTATGACCCATTAATTTTATGATATTCTCATTCTACCCAGAATGAAATTTCATCCTGAAATTCCATGATGACATGTTTCTTTTTTTTATTAATTGTACTAAGCACTCAATGGGGTTTTCAACCTAAACACATGTGTACTTAAATTATAGGAAATTATATTATTTCTTTGATGATTTCCTTCACTCTGTGATCCAACATCTATTAGGAGACCCAGAAATTTAAAAGGATAAAAACTAGAGGAATTGAGGAAAAATTATCAAAAAGAATTAAATCAATTTCTTAAATTTAAACAAATCTGAAACTGATCCTAGAGTTTATTTCTACTCCTGTTGTCTACTTCGTTTTTATTCTTTATTTCTGATATATTTTTAAGTGTCCAAAAGTTCTTGTTCTCTGACTATACTTTTTTTAATAGGGCTGTATTATTGTTTCATTTAGGCAAGATCTTCTCTGATCTGAGTTTTTTTCAAATTTTCTTTTGCATTCTATGTTGTCCGTCTTGTGCTCTCCTTCCCCCTGCTCTGTTTTTTGGGGGATGGAGTTCGTTTTAGCTGTTTGTTTTTATTTCTGTTATTCACATTAGAGGCTTTTCTAGTACATCAGGTGATCTTTATTTAGTCTTTGGTATTTAAGAATAAGGTACACACAGATAGACTGTATAAGCAGCAGGGCATATTAACTTCTAGGCTTCACAGTATCAGGAGGAAATGCCAACCCAGTTTTTGTTTTTTTTTAATTGGGGAGGCCCTCAAATGTCTGTGAGTCAGTTTCTGAGAGAGGAATCCTTCAATCTCCCATCTGAGGAGAATAAGCCTGACTACCTATGTCTGGAAGCTAAGAACTGGATGGAGACCTTCACTTAATCTGTTTTTACAATGTCACCTCTCTTCTACTCACAGCTAAAGTTGGGTATTCCCAAATCAAGGGCCTCTCTGATTTTATTTCCTTAGAGAATAAACCTCCAAAGTTCTGTTGAAATAAAGAAAAGATCTGGGAGTTTAATTATTCCTTATATAACCTCTGAATTCCTGTTTTCAGCTCCCCTTTCATCCTAACATTCAAGATGCCAAGACCCTCCAATATCTAGGGCTTTCTAGGGTGCTGCGTCCTAGAAATGGGCTTTGTTCATAGTCACAATTCCCTTGGCAGTCTTGGCTTTCTGCTTTCCCTAATCCACTAAGTCATTCATCACTTGTACCTCTTTTCCATCTTCTACTTTCTTAGCCCTTGTGAGTTAATGCTAGTTTTATTCCATTTCGATGGAGTTTTTAAAAGGAGGTAAAATGTGCATGTTCAAGCTATCTTATTTTTAAATCATAAGCTCCCTCATGAAGCTCCTGAAAGGATAAAAGATAGAAAGAAAGTGAGTTTTCAGAGCACTCATAAAGTAAATGTACAGTAGTAGCATTAGTGGTAGCAACAGTATGCTATTTTTAAAGTGGTTACCCTACTATAAAAAACTTTTCTCTTTGTTCCTTTAGGGAAGCACCAAGTTTTATAAATAAAACATCAAAATATTTGCAGCATATATATATCAAAAGATGAATAACTTTAATATGCTTAGTTAGAGCATTACCCAACCCCCCACACAAAAATGATGAGACAACCTAGCAGAAAATGTACAATAAATGATGCAAAATTCACAAAACTACAAATGATCACTAAACATTAAAAAATATTTAACTTGTAATTAGGGAGATGAAAATTAAAACAATGAAGTGTTTATGTCTCACTGGATTGGCAAAAATTGTAGAGAATGATAATATCCAGGGTTAGCAAAGTGTGACAATGTTCCCAGTGATCATCAAACACCTAAAAAATAAAAATAAAAGGGCCTTCTTGCTCTTTAGTTTTAATTCTGAACTTACCATGGACTCACTATGTGACTCTGAACAAGTCACCTCTCCTCTCTGAGCCTCAATTTCCTCATCAGCTTTTTAAAAAAACAAGAACTAAACCAAAAATCATTCATGAGTATCTGGCTTGCTTCTCTTACAGAACTGTAGTTAAGAAAAAAGCAACACTGGCCATGAAAGAATTCTGTAAACTTTACAGCTCAATACAATCCTGCAGCATTTATGAGAAGGAAAACCAAAGTATTCTAAAAAATTAGCTGGTTATTGTTGGCTAAATATCTGAAATAAAACAGCTACTTAAAAAGAAACAACTGCAGGAAGAGAATTAACAGGAAGAAATCTAGGTCTGGTTTTACAATATAACTTTAAACAAGTCCACTAATCTCTATGTTTCAGCTTTTGAAGATTTCAAAGGATTCTGTAACTCTGTGACAAAAAGAGAAACGAAATGCTTCAACTGGAATCATTGTAATTCAAACTTGCTAGAGTCTCTTGCCTGAAAAGGCTAAGCAGAGATCACTGGTCAGCTTTGCAGGCACATCTAGTTTACTGGTCCATAAAACATTTTTTTTAGAGGCCAACCCTTCTTCTTGGCTTAGAGTTAAAAAAATTTTTAAAAAAGAGAGAGAGAGAGAGATCTTTACTCATTTTTAATGGGGTTGTTTTAGAGTCCTTTGTGTATTTTGAGCAGAACTCTTCTATCAGATATGTGTTTTGGGAGAAAGATTTTCTCCCAGTTTGTAGCATATTTTTTTGGTCTCTGAACAAGTTCTTTTACAGAGTAACTTTTAAGTTTATAAAGCCTAAATTATTAATTTATTTCTTCATTAAACTCCATGTGCACAACTAAAAAAAAGGAAAAGAAATAGCAAAAAATAGCTCAATCACACCTCCTTAAAGGCCTTTGACAATCCCTCCTCAGTCTTGTATACAAAACAATGGACCCAGAAATACAAGCTACTGGAAGTTTTGAACCACAATTCAGCTTTTGTACTCTGCTTTCTTTATAGAGAGTAACTTGGAATAACACAATCAGGACTGCAGCTTGGGAAGGAAACTCTCAGGGGAAATAACTGCATAGTTCTGTCTGTAGACATGATGGGTAACAGAAAGAATACCAGCAGATCAAGTAACACTGTCCATAAAGGAAATGACAAGAGCTCCCCAATTAATGAATTAATCAATGAGTATTTATTAATAAGATCAGGATCTATCCCACAGGAACTATCCTACCCTCAGGAGCCTCTTCCTTCAGATCTCCTAAGAACAGTCATAGCAACTTATTTAACAGTCAGTATAAAAAAATACTATGTGCCAGGCATTCCAATAGACACTTCCATTTACATTAGCCAGTTTCTTTACAAACCAAACCTATTACTGAGGAACTGATGCCTGCATTTATGGATAAATAAATTGAGGTTCAGGGAAATTCACAAACTTACCCCAAATTATGGACCACTATTATTGTCCATCTTATTTATCATTATTCTCATTTAATGATGAGGAAACTAAGGCTCAGACAGGATAACTATTAAGTTACTAAGTAGCAAAATGGGGTTTTGTCCAGGTGGTTTTGCTCTTAAAGCCCATACTAGTTCCACTACACTGCCTTTCCTGTTCAATGCTAAATCACAAAACGAAAGAGCTCAACTCTACTGTGTATGTAGTTAAAAATAAATGACATATTCAGACTCCTTCAGCAGTTCCTTGCAGAGAATAAATGTCATCAATTCTCAAAAGCAGCACAGCAGCAGTGTTTATTACCAGGAAAATCAAAGGAGAAGGTAACTATCCTAAGAGTCAATGATAATAACCAAAGTAACCAAAAGAAACTAAGGAACGGTGACGCTCATCCAAGGGTTTCTCACTGTCATGATGAAATCACACTCCCATGTCAGCCAATCCCAGTGGGCACACCAGATGATAATCACAAAATAACCAGCTGAATAATTTAATTAGCAAATCCTGATGATGTACTGGCTTCTTCAAATGCTTTCAATGCAAAGTTTTTCTCCTTACAGCATCTCTTCTGGGCCATATGCAATACCCTTGACCCTTCAAGCAATGAGACAAACATCAGGGTCCCCAACTCTACCTGGTTGATGACCTGAGAAAGGAATAACTGACTCTCAAGCCTAAATAATTTACTTCAACGCTTTTGTGTGTGCTGGCCCAGAAGCAACAAACGTACCAGCCTCATAAATTTGCTTCCTAATAATAATTAAGTGGTCTATCTAGTTTCAAGTCCTAGAAAAGGAAAGTTACCTACAGGAGTAAGAGAGGAAAGGCTTAATGTTGCAGGGAATGCATCAGAACTCTCTTGTAAGTTGCCAGTGTCAGATAATAAATAGGTAAGCAAACAAACAAATAATAACAACCTGCTGCCAAATAGCAACTGCTTCCCAATAGGGTTTCTGAAACTCAGGCTCAAACTGGCTTATTTTAAATGGCAATTATTAGCAAACACTATCATTGCAAGTGCTGCTAGTTTGCTGTTATGAATAAGCATAAATAAAAGCATTAAAAACATTTATATAGGTACAGAATTAGTGTTACCCATGTATAATGCACATCCCTATTTTCCCCTCAAAAATGTGAGCAAAAAAGTGCATGTTACACACAGCAAAATACAGTATGTGCCCTGACTTGGAATCAAACCCGCAACCATTTGGTGTACAGGACAATGCTCCAGCCAGCTGAGCCACCTGGCCAGGGCTATTTCACGTGAGTATTTACAGAAGAATGTTTTCACTGTCCTCGCTCTAGTATCTAATGCAAGCTATGTACAAGACAGGCACAAGACAGATGGTATTCAATAAGGTTTCAACTGTTACAGAGAATGCCTGGCCCCAATCCCTTCTAAGATAATGAGACTTAAGCCGACCTAGAGAAACACCTAAATTTTTCAATCTTACAAAGACTTTTCTTCATTCAAACAGTATTTTACTGGGCGACTCTGTAGTGCCAGGCTTCTCTGGGGACAATACAGATACAAAGACAAATATGACACTACTTCAGCCACTATTGAGCTCATGGTGCAATGAGGAAGACAAATAACAAAACAGATTATTACAATACACAAATTATAAATTTTTGCCTTAAAGTTCCAAACCAATTCTTCATTGCCCTGCTCTGTGATACTGGACTGGACTCTGCATACTATGCATACTACATTTCTCTTTTCCCAGCTGGTTCAGGTAGGTTCTGCCAATGGAGGGTGCTAGAAGGAGACTACAAGGCTAAGTGAGGAAGAAGAGACTTTTTCCAGTGTTCAGTTTTTCTGTGAGGCAGCAAGTAGCCATGGTAGATTTCAACACAGTGGCTCTCCTGGTTCTAAGGTGACTGCCTTCAAGCCAGTTTCTTCTTCACCACAACAGCAAGCAGTACATTCTTAGGACAGCCACATACTCTCCTCAGAGGTCTGAATCTCAGTCCCTCATGGGGTTCTCTTTTCTCAAGCTTCTAAATTCTTCCTTTGTTCACTTTTCACTCAGTTGTAGAGGTTGATGGTAGTCATTTTCTGCAGTGACCACTCTATTACACCTTAGAGTTCTCCCTTTATCTTTTTCTTCTCCTCCCCATCTATTTTGTATCTGCCACTTATGCTTCTTATTCCCTGTACCTTTAACCTCATTCTCCACCATCCCCCTGCCCACTGATAACCCTCTATGTGATCTCCATTTCTGTGATTCTGTTTCTGTTCTAGCAGCTTCCTTAGTTTGTTTTTGTTTTTTAGGTTCAGTTGTTGATAGTTGTTTGTTGTCACTTTACTGTTCATAGCTCTGATCTTCTTCTTTTTCTTAGATAAGTCCCCTTAATATTTCATTTAATAAGTGATGATGAACTCCTTTAACTTTGCTTTGTCTGAGAAGCACTTTTATCTGCCCTTCCATCCTAAATGATAGCTTTGCCAGATAGAGTATTCTTGGATGTAGGTCCTTGTCTTTCAAGACTTTGGATACTTCTTTCCAGCCCCTTCTTGCCTGAAAGGTTTCTTCTGAGAAATCAGCTGAGAGTCTTACAGGAACTCCTTTGTAGGTAACTGTCTCCTTTTCTCTTACTGCTTTGAAGATTCTCTCATCTTTAATCTTGGGTAATGTAATTATGATGTGCCTTGGTGTGTGCTTCCTTGGGTCCAACTTCTTTGGGGCTCTCTGAGTTTCCTGGACTTCCTGGAAGTCTATTTCCTTTGCTAGACTGGGGAAGTTCTCCATTATTTTTCAAATAAGTTTTCAATGTGGTGCTCTTCCTCTTCTCCTTCTGGCACCCCTATGATTCGGATGTTGGAACATTTAAAGTTGTCCCAGAGGTTCCTTAGCCTCTCATGTTTTTGAATTCTTGTTTCTTCACTCTGTTCTGGTTGAATGTTTATTTCTTCTTTCTGCTCCAAATCATTGATTTGAGTCCCCGTTTCCTTCCCTTCACTGTTGGTTCCCTGTATATTTTGCACTTTTCCCTCCATTTTGCAACCATACCCCACCAATTCTGTGGGTATGCAGATTACCAGTGTTTTGAACTCTGCATCTGTTAGGATGGCTATCTCTTCATTGCTTAGTTCTATTTTTTGGAGCTTTGGTCTATTCTTTCATTTGGGTCATTATTTTTTTGTCTTGGCACACCTATTATGTTGTAAGGGGCAGAGCCTTAGGTATTTGCCAGGGCGGGGCAGCCCACATCACTGCCTTGTGGTACCATATGTGGGGGAGGGGTCAGAGAGGGAACAATGCCACTTGCTTAGCTCTTGGCCGGCTTTCAGTCACTTCCCCCGCTACCCACAAGCAAATTGGGCCCTTCCAGTGCTGATTCCCAGTTGGGTGGGTTTATGTATGTTCTAAGACCCTGTGTGTCTCTCAAATGAGATCTCCTGTGAGACTGGCCATTTCTTCTGCTGCTGCAGCCCCCACACCAAAAGAGGTTTTGAGGCTTTCTTCTCCTGCACCAGAACCCTGGGTTGCATGGTCTCTCTCACTCCCTACTTGTTCCTCCTCGTTTATCCAGACGCAAATGTGGGACCATTATGGTCCGTCAGCCACTGCCTTGCCACATCCTCTCCACCCCAGCTGCCTGTCTCCGCCCCACCTACCAGTCTGAATGAATGTTTCCTCTCCAACTCCTTGACTGTTGGACTTCCATACAGTTCAATTTTCTGGAAGTTCTGGTTATTTTTTGTTTTTAAATTTGTTGTCCTTCTTTTGGTTGTGCGAGGAGACAAAGTGTATCTACCTACGCCTCCCTCTTTTTACCTCTTTTAGTAGTTAACCATTTTTTACCTAGTTAATTCTTTTTTAAAAAAATATTTCACATTTTTTCCTTTTTATATAATTTATTGGGGTGAGACTAGTTAACAAAATTATACAGGTTTCAGGTGCACAATTCTACAACACATCTATATCCTGTGTTGTGTGTTCACTATTACAAGTCAAGTCTCCATCCTTCGCCATTTCTCTCCCCTATACCTCCTCCACCCCCACCCCCACCCCGTAATCACCACATTGTTGTCTGTGTCCATGAGTTTTTTCTTTTTTTCTTTTTGTCTTTTTTTGCTCTATCCCTCCACCCCCCTACCCAGCCCCACCCAGCCCCCAACAGCTATCAGCCTGCTCTCTTATCTATTTTGCTTGTTAGTTTATTTTGTTCATTAGATTCCACATGAGTGAAATCATATGGTACTTATCTTTTTCTGACTGGTTTTTTCATTTAGCATAATGGTCTCCAGGTCCACCCATGCTGTCACAAAAGTTAAGATTTCCTTCTTCTTTTTTTTTTTTTAAAACGGTGAGTAGTATTCTTCTATGTAACTGTACCATCACTTTTTATCCACTCATCTACCGATGGACATTTAGGCTGCTTCCAAATCTTGACTACTGTAAATAATGCAGCAATGAACATAGGGGTGCATATATTCTTTCAAATCAGTGTTTTGGGTTTCTTTGGATATATTCCCAGAAGTGGATTTTGCTGAGTCATAAGGCAGTTCCACCGCAGCTGGTATAGCTCAGTGGATTGAGTGTCGGCCTGTGAACCAAAGGGTTGCCTATTCGATTTCCCAGTCAAGGCACATGCCTGGGTTGCAGGCCAGGTCCCCAGTAGAGGGCACGCAAGAGGCAACTACATATTGTTTCTCTTCCTCTCTTTCTCCTTCCTTCCCCTCTGTTCAAAAATAAAATAAATAAAATCTTTTTTTAAAAAAAGGCAGTTCCATTTTTAATATTTTGAGGACCTTCAATACTGTTTCCACAGTGGCTTCACCAGTGTGCATTCCCACCAACAGTGTACGAGGGTTCCTTTTTTCTCCACATTCCCACCAACATTTGTTATTTGTTCATTAACTGGTAAGAGCTATTCTGACAGGTGTGAGGTAATATCTCATTGTGGTTTTAATTTGCATTTCTCTGATAGTCAGTGATGTTAAATAGTTCTTTGTATTAAATCTTACCTGTTCAAATATTAGGGTGGCTTCTATTGCTTCAGCTGGACCCTGACTACTCTAAGTAGAATAAATGTTATGATACCTGTCTTGGAGTCCAGATGCCATATTTTAGAGGTAAGAAAACTGGAGTTTCAAAGATTGGAAATAATCTCCTGAAGGTCACAGAATGGTAGAACTGAAACTAGAACTCCTGTATCCTGACTCTCAATAAACAATAAACATGCCAAACACTTCTGTGTCCAGGCTCTATGTAAGCAGTTGAAAAAACACAAGAGGTAAACTATACCAACTCCCTGCCCTCAGCGTGGCCAATATCCAGTAGGGGATACAGACACTGGGGAAAAAGAAAGGTGGGGGTTGAGGGGGAGAGAGTTCTAAGGCAGGGTGACCAGCACTAAGACAAAGAGAAAAGGAATTACTAGCTCCAGGAGGGTAAGGAAAAGCTTCCTAGAGGGCTTCATTTCACCACACTTTATTCCCTAAACTGAAGGATTCCTGAGCTGAATAGAAGGTTAAACAACTTCAAGATAAACATATAACCTAGGTTTAAGAAATACAAGCAATCAAACAATAAACTTCCACTCTGGGGATAATCAAAAATATCACTAATAGCAAATCCTTCTAGAATAGGAAGCAATACAGAAACAAATTACGGATGAACACTTGTCAGTATTAACACAGGAGGGAACTGCATTGGCTTACAAAGGGCAACAGGAGTTTGAAGAAGAGAGGTGTCAGAAATAAGCCTGGAAAGCTTTTTAGAGGACAGTAAAATTACCCTAAGCTCTGAAGAAAGGCTCTCAAGACTGGAGGGGAGATGCAGCCTGTTTCAGAGAACACCTGCATATACGTAAGAATACTCCTATGGTGAGCAGATGCTGACACAGCGTAATAGGAAAAGGTCTTGAGAGCTCTGGATGCGAGAAGAGGCCTGGGTTACCTGACTGTCTGGTTCTAACTGAATCAAGCTTCCCATTGATTTCCTCACATAGCAAGTTCTTTCATATTTCTGAGATTTCGCACATACTGTTCCCTGTACCTACAATGCCCCTCATTCCCTGTCTAAAAGCTGTCCTATCCTGTAAGCACGAATCAATCGTCACCTTCACTGTAAAGTTTTCAGTAATCAATCCCCCATCCTTGATCTGGGAACAATTAATCATTCTCTGTTCAGCACTCTTTGTATATCTCTCAATTATAGTACTTTCTTACACTATAATGTAATTATTTTTATAGTGCTTCCCAACTAGACCATGAGATACCTAAGCAGGACATTCCCCAGCATCCATTATTGTTCCTAGTATACAGCAGGAGTTCAACAAATGTATACAGAATTATTCTACTGAACTGTCTAGACAAACTCGGCCTATAAGCTTAAGAACGATTGGATCTTAAAGCCCTAACATTCCCTGATTCATGACGAATCTCTCCTGGGGTCCAGAATATTAGACCAGAAACTAAGTATTTCTTCTTGAGAGCTTTAAGTATTTCCTTGTGCCAAACTGGTAACGCAACTGTGTAACTTTAGTGCTTCCACTAAAGGAATTAAAATTTGTTCCAAGTCCAAACACAACAGTTCTTTATCTTCCTCCTTTATGTAAAATGGAAAAATAGCCTGAGAATTCCAATCAGCTGAAATCTTCCTACGGAAGAGGACTTAGCTGTTTACTAACAGTTCAAACTATTGCTGGCTAATATCCGTGTGGCTGGCATATTTCTCTTTTGGCAGCTCAAATCAAATTTAAAGAGGAAGTCTCATGCACTGCAGTCAGAGAGCAGGATTTGGAGTCAAGGGATACAAATGAGTCCCAGTTCTGCCACCTTTATTTTACCAGAGGACCTTGAACAAGTCAGTTAATCCCTCTGAGCTTCAATTTCCCCAGGTGGGAAACAGGAAAAATACAACCCATCCCACTGTGCTACTGCTATAAGGATCAAATGAGGACTATTATTGCACTGAACTCTAATCTTAGGACTCTGACGTTGTCTGTAGAATGCCACATACAAAGAGGCAAAACAGAGAAGGGACAGAGCACTAAGATTCGAGTCAGACAACCTGACATTAGGCCCAGCTCTACCACTCAATTATGTGATGGGAAAAAGTCATTTAATCATTCTGAACCTCAAATTGCCCTATCTATAAAACAGGAGTAATCTTACCTGCCCTATTACATTGTAGAATTACTATGAAGCTTAAAATAAAAGGAGATGATATGGATGAAAACAATTTACTTGACAAGCCATGAAGTTTTATTATAATACCTCACTCGTATAGAATTCAGCAATCCAATAACCTTGTTGTTCTGGAACAGACAGAAAACTAGGAGGTAATCAAAAAAGGCATCTTCAAAGCCAAAATAACTGTCTTTAATTCTTCACACTTTACTACTAGTAGAGTCCCCAGGGCCTCGCTCTTCCCTTAAAAATGCATCTAATAAACTCAGTAATTTGGGAGTACCTATATGTAGTAGGTGAGAAGTGACAAAGTAAGAAAGGAGAACAATGTTGTTCGTTGTGTTTCACAAACAGCAAGAAGAAAATGCAAAACAGTAATTCCAAAACAATCACAAGAATGTAAAAAACATAGTACTCATCAAAAAGATGGTCCTTAGCTTTTGTTTTTGTTTTAAAATATAGCATATCAAAAGCATAGAATACAATAGCTCCTATGGGCATCAGTGCAACACAGAAGACAGAATAACTGATGTTCAAAATAATGAACTTGAATCCTAAGAAAGATTAAATAATAGTTTGTCTATTCTGAAAAGGGGGGTATGTAATGTATTTTAGACCCTACTTTTGAATTTTTTATAAGGTATAAAACTATAAAAACAAAGAGAAATGGAAAAGACCAATAGCCACAAAACACTGAAAGCTAGAAAGCAAATGAATGAATAGTAACTTGACTTAATCAGATCCAAGAAAGATAACTACTAAGCCAGCATTAAAAAAAATTAAAAAGTAACAATTTAGCCTGTAAAACCCTTCCAAAATTCAGAAACTGGTACCTCTGTGTTTGGGTTTTCTTTTCCCTCTGGAAAGGGTAAAACAGAGGATCTCTAGAAAAAGGGAATAACAGGCACAGCTGAAGACAGGGTTACTACACTGAAAATAAAGAGTCTAAGTGAATTGAATATTGAGGACCTCCTGGCAGTTTTCCTCCCCATTCAGCTTCCAGACCAGTCTTATAACCTCTAGGAAGGTGACTAGAGGATCCTTCCAGAGAACGTGACCCACCCTACTGGAAAGATAAAAATAATGACATTGCGGTTACCCCACAAATAGCAGACCATACAGTGAGATCCACAATCAATATTTAAAATTTCCAATCAGTTTTTTAGTATCCCATTTAAAAATAAGGACACCAAAGATCAACAGACATTTAGGGGATGCTCCAAAATGAAAAACAGAATTCAGGCCCTATTTACACCAGAAGAAATTTAAGGGTCCAAACGAAAACTTATTTGCAAGAAAGCATGAGAGTGAGAGTGAGAGAGTGAGAGAGTGAGAGAGAGAGAGAGAGAGAGAGAGCGCACGAGTAAGTGCATAACAGGTATGCTTCTCTTGACCAAAGTTTGTCAGTGATTTAAAAATCAAATCAGCTGGATCTGTGCGATCAACCTGATAACCAGCTCTTTCCAAATCTCTAATCATTCATTTTATTGATGGGTATTCACTTAATCAGGAACAAGAGGTATAATAAAATATAATTTGCTAAGTCTGGCAAGGTGCTGCATTGTTTCTGCATTTATATTTCTAATTTTTAAAATATCTGTTGTGGGGTATGGTCCGAGCCCTGTCAACAACAAAAAGTACACGGGAGCTGGGTTGTGCATAGACTAGCGCATAAACACCAGCAGGCCCCATGCACCCGAACTTGACCACACACATACCCACCAGCCCTCCACCTATGGCAATGTCCTCACAGTACCACCAGCTGCTGAGTGACTATGAGGCACCATCTCTAGGCTACACCAAGGGAACTAGGAACAGCCAGGTGACGCAAAGCAAATACATGCAGCTCCGGAACATCAAAGAGTTGGGGAAAGAGATCTGAGCCACCTAGGAGGGAAGCCAGAGAGTGATGAAAAAACTAAAACAAGGCATAATTTTCGCTAGAGGGCTGGTTTGAGAATGGTTGGTTTAAGTGGAACAGAATGCTAGATCCTAGCTGCCTTGTTAGCATGGAAGGTTTTCCATCTTCCAAGAAGTTACATTTCATCTGAAACTTGTTTTCAAAATGGTAACAGTTTAGTTTCTACTCCTTGTGCCCTTCCCACAGTTCATTCTTTGGGTTCTGAACCTATGTCTCTAAGATGGAGAAGAGACTGTGCAGTTGACTAGGATTTACATTTTAAACAATTAAGAAGTACACAGGAGTTTTTCTGTTGATGTTTGGTTTGTTTGTTTTAGCACTGCACGTAAAAGTTACCTATCTCACAGCCAACAGTAGTTTGTCACCAAGATACCACTGTTTCTCTGTTGAATACATTTATGTTACACTGTTCTTTGTTTCCCTTCTTAAGCTAATATAGCTCTACAGGTTATATTTTTAGTGCATAATAACAGCACACTTTGCTTTGTAGCCTGTCCCTGGTCCTTTTTGGCCACATAGTACAGATTCTGCTTAATATAACTTCTTTTTTTGCTTAACCATTTGCATGACTATTAGTGCTTTGAAGAGAGAGAAGGGAAGGGAGGAAGAAAGAGAGGTAGAGAACCATCAATGGGTTGTCTCTCCAATGTGTGCTGAGGGTTCTGACCGGGAAGAAAATCACAACCCAGGCATGTGTCCTGACCGGAAATCAAATGAGCGACCTTTTGCTTTGTGGGATGACGCCCATCAAACTGAACCACATTGGTCAGGCTGAAGTCAGTTTTTAAAATGCACAAATTATAAACAGAAAAGAAAAAGCAACTTACCAAACCTCACTTAACAAGGACCCCTCAAATTTTTCCTAAGGCTATATGTAGACATCAGTTTCGCCTTTCCTGTAAGCTGATCCAAACATCTGGAAGAAAATGACTAACAGTGTTTGCATCTTTGTATGTATTTATTACTTGATGTAATGAAGCTTATTTTCAATAGCAAAAAATAAATAAAGGAATCTGTTGTGAATGGACTTACTACATATAGATAAACTAAGTATCTAATGAAGCCACTAAAATAAAATAGCCAATGTATCCTAAACAAAAGCATTAAGAGACATCATTCTGTCTACTAATCACTTAGGCTACAGCATGTAATTAAGAGTACAAAATTCTAGATGAACCTAGAGGAAAGAAGTCTCTCATTCCATGGCACCTCACCTGCAGAAGCCAGGGAGGACCTCACAGAAAACATGGTGCTTAAGAGTTTTTGTTTTTTTTTAAATTATCAATTTATATTTAGAGAGAGGAAGGGAGCGAGGAAAGGAGGGAGAGAAATACTGATGCAAGGGAGAAACATTGATCAGCTGCCTCTCACACGTGCCATGACTGGGGGGTACCGAACCTGCAACCCATGCATGTGCCCACCAGGAATCAAACCCCCCATCCTTTCAGTTTTCAGGAGAACGTTCCAGCCACCTGAGCCACACCAGCCAGGGCCAATGAAGAGTTTTAACAGCAAATTAAGATGATCAGATTTGAATGTTGGAATAGACCATTTGCTGATGTCATAACAGATTGGGGGGCGGGAGGCTGGTGACTAAAATCTTCAAGCTATGTACTAACTGTTCCTAAAAGGTAGTTCTCATGCTTATAAACCCCAGGTCCTCCCTCAGTTAACTGTGAGGCATATTATTCTATCCCTAGGATACCATTAGCTACCAGAGACACTAATGGTCCCCTCTGAGTAAACCAGAATCACAAGGTCTCCACCACCAGGTTCTTTCTGTTTCCCTCCAAGGTCTTTAGAACAAAGACTGTGTTATGTTACCTTATCAGAGTATATCTCTCAGCCTGGTTTCAAGGAAGACAGGCATCCACCCCAAACCCTCACCCTCCCAATTCCCAATGACCATGGCAAATTCCAGCTACTTCTCAGAGTTACATTAAATCAGGACACATGCATGCACACACACATACACTCACTTGTATACATGTCTGATTTCCCCATATACACTCCTTAAGGTGATGGGAAGAAAGATGGAAAGGAATATTTAATAAGCACCAACTTAATGCTTGATTCTTTCCCACATAGTTTTTCATTTAATCCTCACCATAACGTTGAACAAGGTAGATATTTATATTCCCACTTTTAGAGATAAAGAAACTATGGCTCAAAGAGATTAAATGATTTACCCATGATCATAAAGCCAGTATAAGGCAAAGCTGAGACCTCACACCACATGTCTATCGGTTTACCAAGACTTTTCCACTACCTCACACTAGGTTTCCCTTATTTTATTCATTACTGAATCTTCACTTTAATCATTCTGCTGAACTGCATTACACGAAGCCACTCACTGAACAGAACAGTTACCTGGGAAAACAAAGTGCCAGTGGAAAACTTGGACAATCAATGCAGGTGAAGAAGAGGGAGGGAGGGAGGGAGGAAGGAAGGAAGGGTAGCAATCCCAACAAGCTCTTTTAGAGCCCTAGCTGATATTGGCAAGGATAGAAATAGCCAAAACCTATGTTGAGAGAACTCAACTCCAACATTTTATCTCCTCCTCAGCCAGCCCCAGCGGAGTTCCTGGTAAAAATACTGCCTAGCCAGGCATACATCACAAATGAATTCCAATAAGCAGATGGAATCTCCCTCCCTGCGGCCTACCCACTCTTACAAAACCACCATTAATTTAAGAAAGCTTTTCTTCTCCATTTGACCAACTGCCTGCAAGTCCTTGGTGGTAAATGGAAACTGGGTTTGAGAAGCAGATGGCTTATCCAAAAGCCAAAACCTAAGGTGAAACGGAAGCAATTTACTAAAACCAAACATTCCAAAAGAGAAACTACACTTCTCTGAGGTGATGAAGAGTGCTGTCATAGTCATGATTTGCCCTCCAATCTGGGGGTCCTGAAATCACCTTGCAGGAGGGGCAGAAGTCAAGAGTCACAGACTAGCTCTAGCTGCATTGGTCCATAGATTTATACTAGATATCACCACAGGTTCAAACTAAACTCTTAACACTAGATTTTTCTAAAAGTAAGCATCACTTGTTTGCAACAACAGTGTTTGGTTATGAAGATTCAACTATGGAAGGATTTTATCATGTAACAAAAAGTATTATTGTACCAATCAGGCCCTCAACATAATAAGAGGAGAGAGAAAGAAACTTAAAAGGTTAAACAAGACAATTTAGCCCTGGCTGGTGTGGCTCAGTGGATTGAGCACCAGACTGAAAACCAAAGGGTTGCCAGCTGGATTCTCAGGGCACATGCCTGAGTTGCAGGCCAGCTTCTCCAGTAGGGGGTGCTCGAGATGCAACCACACACTGATGTTTCTCTCCCCCTCTCCCTTCCTTCCTCTCTCTAAAAATAAGTAAATAAAATCTTTTTTTTAAAAAAAGATAATTTAAGTAAAGAACCTAGAAACTGAGCTGGCACAAGGTAGATGTTTATTCAATGTTGAATCAATTAAACTGAAGAAGTGGTTAGCATTTATTTAGTTCTGATCATCAAAAATGACCTAAGCGGTTTTCACATAATCTATCTCATTTAATCCTCAAAACAATTCAGAGCAAGTGTCAATTATCCTCATTTTATATATAAGAACAGAGGTTCACTGCATAACAAAATACGTGAAAGCAAGCACTGGGCGAGGAATTGGAATACCTGATTTCTACCCTCAGCTGTGTCAAACTGCTATGTAGCTTAAACTAAGTCCCTTCCCTTCTCTGGATTTTAATTTTCTCATCTAACTCAAGAGTAGTACAACATTTATATCTCAAAACTCCAGAAATAAAGAATATACAATCAAAACTCTACTGGACAAGAAATTCTCCCTTATTGCCCAGTGTTCATTCTGCTCTTCCCCTGGCTATACTCTCAGGACCAACAGCTTACCTCCACCTGTCCATAAGCTATTTCTAAAGCCAGAAGCATCCTTTCCGGTGCAGCTCACCACCTGTGCTGGTTGCTTCATTAAGTGTAATGCTGATACTGTATTTAGCTGGAAGGCTGGTGCACAAATGTTACCTGGAGATGAATAAATCATTCCAGTTGTGTTGGGTTGCAATTGTAAGGGCAGCAGCTGTGGGTCTGAAAACAGATGGTCTTATAGGGATGGAGGACTTGGCTCCTATCTGATTTTCCTAAGGCAAGCAGGTTTGGGTCAGTAGGAAGCCTGGCTGGTAAGTGCCTGCATATAGCTAGTATCCAGTGATGAGGAAAGATGACAGAAGTGCACATGCAGTTCCTTTCCATAATAATGAATATATTAAAGGCTACAGTTAACCAAAATTGGAAGCCCTTACTTTTATACCTACTCATCAATGTTTAAATCATTTTCTTTTCAGTCCAACATTTCCTTCCTTGATTTCAGTAGAAAGGTGAGCTCAGGGAGAGTGCTTAGCACAGCCTAGGCACAAAAACAGAACTTTAATATCTGCTGACTAAAATAAATTGAAAAAGCGGAGAAAAACTGATCTTGCTGGATGACAGTATAATATATACCTAGGACACAGTCAATAACAGTAGTGTACAGCAAACATATGTTTAACATAGTAATATGTCAGGCAACACTCTAGGTGTTTTACATACATTCTCATTTAATTCTCAAGACAGCCTTTATTTTATTATCTCCATCTTATAGATAAGGAAATTAAAACTCAGAAAAGCCATACACTCTGCCCAGAGTCACACAGCAAATTAAGTGAAGGGAGTCAGAACTGACCCCCCTGGGCTTAATGACTCCAAACCTCTATACATTTTATTGACCTCCTCTCCTTCTTGCTGTTCCTCAAACACATCCAGCTCATTCCTACCTCTGAACCTTTCTTCTGGTTTCCTCTATCACATTTCACATGCCTTTCTATTTTAGATCATTCAGGTCTCTGCTCAAATGCCATCTCTTCAGAGAGGCTTTCTTGATCATCCCCTAACATACTCTATTCCCTTACCTTGCTTTATTTTTTATTATGACACTAACATTATATTATTTATTAACTTTGTTTATTGTCAGTCTCCCCCACTAGAATGAAAGATCTCTGAGGACAAGAACTTTGTCTAAGTCACAGTTGTATCTCCAGGACTTAGTGAATAGTACACTGCAGGTACTCAACACAGATTCAATGAATGAATGAATAAACGAAGTACATGTGATCAAAATCACAGAGTTCTAGAACATTAATACAGCACATAACTGTTACATAGGATAAAGAGCACAGGCTTTGAGAACAAGCAGATCATGACTATGTGACTTTGGACAAGTCTCTAAACTTCTTTAATCTTCCCTCTGTTAAATGAGTATAAAAACATTAAGTCACATAGATTTGTTATAATTCAATGTGATAAATACACAGAAATGCTTTGTGCAAACTATTAGGTGTTATATAAATGTTTATTATGATGGTGGGGGAAAGTTTAGAAACAATCTTATACTTTATACATCATGCCAAGGCCCAAAAATGTAAAGCGAACTGTCAATTGTCGCAGTTATTTAGAACCAAACCATGATTAAACAACAGGACTATGGGCAACCTAGCCAGGACACTTCCTATTACCCCCACAAACTACTTGGCCTCTGGTACTTCTCTTCTTTTACCTCATTAGATACTCCTTTGACCTTCTCAATCTCCCAGTATCAGAGTGTCTCCACTGTTAGATCTCTTTGCTCTATCTACACCCATTTCTTAGGTGATCACATCTACTCCATGGTTTTACATATACTAATGACTCCCAGATTTATATCTCCAACCTGGATTTCTCTGAATTCCAGACTTGTATATCTACCGGCCTACCTGACATTTCCTTAAATTTGTCTAAAACCAAACACTTCACCCCTTCCTACAAACTTGCTCCTCCCAATCTTTCCCATCTCCATATATGACAACTCCAATCTTAAGAGCTGCTCAAGGAAAAAACCTTCCATCGACCACTTTCTTACTCTCATAATCCTCATCTAATTACCAGCTGATTCTGTCAGCTCTACTTTCAAAGCATCCTGATTCCAACAATTTATTACCAACTCTGCTGCTACCACACTGGCTCAAGCTTTCTTTATCTTATTCCCTAACTCTTTTAACAGCTTCCTAAATTCAATTCAGATCACCTCACTCCACTCTGTTCAAAACCCTGCAACAGCTTCTCATCTCACTCAAAATAAAAATACAAGATCATTACCATGGCCTACAAACACCATGTAAGCTGCCTTCCTTCTACCTATCTGGTCCTACTACCTGCCGTTGTTTTCTTTGCTCATTATACTTCAGCTACACTGCAGTAAAATTAAATTTTAACACCAACACTCATGTTGTTTGGAAACACTCTGAGATGGCCAAAAGCAAAGGCTAAGAAGAGCACACAAGCCTCAGATTCCTTAATGTAAACAGCAGGAACATTCTTTCCCTTATTGTTGTTCACTGATAAGCTGAGCACAACCCCACCTCAGGGATTTAGAGCACTCAGACTTTCTCTATGACTAAAGCATTCTTCCCTCCAATTAGCAATATGACTTGTTCCTTTATTGCATTAAGATCTGTACTCAAATTTTACCTCACCGCAGAGGCACAGATTAACCAATCATTATCTTAAAAAGCCCCCTCCTTTCAATAACTCTCTTTCCCCATACACTGCCCAATTTTTCATGTCTCTGCCTAGTAGAGTGCATCTCAAAACTGGGACTTTAATTTGTTCGCTGATGTATCCCCAGTGCCAAAACCAAATTGTAAGTGCTCTATAATCAATACCAGTAATCCAGTAATCAATTCAGCCATTAATTACTCTTTAATTAATATCTTATGTCCTCAATCTGATCCTCCCTTAAACAGACTAAATAGTACTTGAAAATTTCTCTTTTCTGGATATCCTCTCTGAGGACTTTCAATTCAACTAGTGACAGAAGTAACTAAAAAAGGAGAAAATGATATGATGAAGTGATATTTTTCTTCTTCTGGGATCCTCTTATAACCAACTAACAAATTGGTAAGTATTAATAAGCAACTATGGCTATAGAGCACCATCCTATTAAAGAAGGATATCACACAGCTCAGTAACTAAAACAAAGAGATACTTAAAATAGCAACAAGATGGGCCATAAGTATATTAAAAGATGCTTCGTATCATTAGCCATTGGGGAAATGCAAATCAAATCACAATGAGATGTCACTCCACATTCACTAGGATGACTAAAATCAAAAAGACAAGTCATGGAGAGGATGTGGAAAAATTGGAACCTTCACATTTGCTTGTGGGAATATTAAATGGTGCAGTCATTTTGGAAAATACTGGAGTTCCCCAAAAGGTAAAACATAAAGTTACCAATTACCCAGCATTTCCACTCCTTAGAATTCATTTCCTCTACCTACAAAAGACGAAAACATATACCCACACAAAAACTTACATAAGAATGTTCATAGTGGCATTACTCCTAAGAACCAAAACGTAAAAACCACCCAAATATCTATTAACCAATGAACAGGTAAACCTGTTCTATCCATACAGTGGAATATTCAGCAATAAAAATGAATGAAGTATTGGTACATGCTACAACATTAATGAACAACATGTGATAAATGAAAGAAGCCTGTTTACAAAAGGTTATGTATTATAAGATAACATCAATATGAAATATTCAGAATAGGCAAAATCTACTGTAGAAAATAGATTGGAAGGGTTGGCGAAGATAGGTGAAGTATGGTGTGACTGCTAAAGTACTGGTTTCTCTTTGGAATAATAAAAAATGTTCACAATCCTATAAATATATTAAAAGCCATTGGCTTGTATGGCATGTGGATTGTAGCTCAATATGGCTGTTATTTTTAAAAACTTTAAAACATATAATCTGGGTTTATTCAGCCTTCATTTATGAACATTCTTACCATTCACATTCAATTTAACATTTACTGAATGTTAGATAATGCTCACCTTATTTAACTTAATATTCACAAATAGCCTAGTGCAGGTAAGAAACATACGGCTCATGATTTAAGATCTATAGTAAATCACAAGAGCTAGAAGTTGGTCCTGCAGTCACCCTCCAAATCTAGGGGCTCTTTCTCACCTTTCCTCCCCAACTTCTTACTAGCAAGCATAATTAAGACCTAACTGTAACACTTATAAGAACTATGAATTAATAAACCAAGGACTAAGTGACCGTAAGAACACAGATTTATAACCACAGATTAAGACAATGATTACCAAAACTATGTATCATAAAATCCAACATCCCTGCATTTATTACTTGTCCACAGTGCTCTAATACATGAAAAGAGGGGCATATGCCCTGGACAGGTGGTTCAGTTTGGTAGTGTGAACCAAAAAGTTGCAGGTTTGATCCCAGGTCAGTATGCTAACAGGAGTCAACTGATCCATGTTTCTCTCTCACATTGATGTCTCCCCTCCACCTTCCTCTCTAAAATCAACAAACAAATCCATGGATGAGGGTTAAAAAAAAAGAGGGACACAGAACTAACTTTCTCACAATCAGTGCCTCCTATTCAAGGAAGGTCAGTGAATGCTCCTCAGTACATGCATTTCTCTCTCTCCTTTAGCTTCTATCAAATAAGCATAATACACTATATAATAAATATACTGTTAACTGAATTAAACCCCTGGCCACATTTCTTAATTCTCCATATTCCTTTGTAAAAATTTCTTAAGTCTTTCCAGGAATTTTAATTCTTTCCTTAAAAGAAATCCCTGATTAAACAAAATAGGATCACATTAAACCAAACTTAACTAACCATCTTCTATGCTTCTTTAAGTATATTTTATTGATTATGCTATTACAGTTGTCCCATTTTTCTCTCCCCTTTATGTCCCTACGCCCTGCACAACCCCCCTACCCCATCAGCATTCCCCCTCTTCGTTCATGTTCATGGGTCGTACATATAAGTTCCTTGGCTTCTCCATTTCCTGTACTATTCTTAACCTTCCCCTGTTTATTTTGTGCCTACCAATTATGCTTCTTATTCCCTGTACCTTTAACCCCATTCTCCCCGCAACCCCTCCCCACTGATAACCCTCCATGTGATCTCCATTTCTGTGATTCTGCTCCTGTTTTAGATGTTTGCTTAGTTTGTTTTTTAGGTTCAGTTGTTGATAGTTGTGAGTTTACTGTCATTTTATTGTTCATAGTTTTGATCATCTTCTTTTTCTTAGATAAGTCCCTTTAACATTTCATGTAATAAGGGCTTGGTGATGATGAACTCCTTTAACTTTACCTTATCTGGGAAGTACTTTATCTGCCCTACCATTCTAAATGACAGCTTGGCTGGACACAGTATTCTTGGATGTAGGTCTTTGCCTTTTGTGACTTTGAGTACTTCTTTCCAGTCCCTTCTTGCCTGTAAGGTTTCTTTTGAGAAATCAGCTAATAGTCTATGGGAACGCCTTTGTAGGTAACTCTCTCCATTTTCTCTTGCTGCTCTTAAGATTCTCTCCTTATCTTCAATCTTGGGTAATTTATTTATGATGTGTCTTGGTGTGTTCCTCCTCAAATCCAATTTCTTCAGGACTCCCTGGGCTTCCTGGACTTCCTGGAAGTCTACTTCCTTTGCCAGATTGGGAAAGTTCTCCTTCATTATTTGTTCAAATAAGTTTTCAATTTCTTGCTCTTCATCTTTTCCTTCTGGCACCCCTATGATTTGGATGTTAGAATGTTTAATGTTGTCCCAGAGGTTCCTAAGCTTCTCCTCATTTTTTTGAATTCTTGTTTCTTCATTCTGTTCTGGTTGAATGCTTATTTCTTCCTTCTCCTTCTGTTCCAAATGGCTGATTAGAGTCCTGGTTTCCTTCCCTTCACTGTTGGTTCCCTGTATATTTTTCTTTATTCACTTTGCATAGCCTTCACTTTTCCCTCTACTTGCGACCATACTCAACTATTTCTGTGAGCATCCTGATTACCAGTGTTTTGAACTCTGCAGCTTATAAGTTGGCTACCTCCTCATGGCTTAGTTGTTTTTCTGGAGTTTTTATCTGTTCTTTCATTTGGGCCATATTTCTTTGTCTCAGTGCACCTGTTATGTTGCAAGGGGAGGAGTCTTAGGTGTTCGCCAGGGCAGGGCAACACACCTGGCTGAGTTAGTGGTGCTATATGTGCTGGAGGGGTCTGAGAGGGAACAATGACACTTGCTCCACTCTTGCGCCACTTTTGGTCACTTCCCCCACTACCCACAAGCAAACTGGGCCTTTTTGGTGCTGATTCCCGAGTGGATGGGTTTGTGTACATTCTGGGACCCTGTGGATCTCCCCAACGAACTCTCCTGTAAGTCTGGGAATTTCTCCTGCCACCGTAACCCCCACAGGTTTTTACAGCCGCAAGTTCTGAGGCTTTATTTTCCCCGTGCTCGATCCCTAGGTTGTGTGGTTTGTCTTGTTTCCCAGTTGTTCATTCTGGCTTATCTGCACATGAATGTGGGACCATTGGGTCCTACGGACACTGCCTTGTCACACATCCTGCCACTCCAGCTGCCCTTCTCCACCCTTCCTACCAGTCTGGATGAATGTTTCTTCTTTAACTCCTTAGTTGTCTGACTTCATTTGATTTTCTGGCAGCTCTGGTTGTTTTTAAATTTGTTGTTGTCCTTCTTTGGTTGTGTAGGGAAGCAAAGCATATCTACCGATGCCTCCATCTTGGCCAGGAGTCTAACTTCTGTACTTCTCAATAGATTTCTTCATAGGGGGTTTTCATTTAATCCTCAAAAAGAATCCTTAAGTATTATTGGCTGCCACCCTTCCTCATTTTCTTTAACCACCAAGTGAGAATCATAGTTAAAATAACTTGCAAAGGTTTCACAACTAAAAAGGGGGGAAAAAGAGGAGCCAGAATTCAAACTAAGACCCTCTGTCTCACCTTTCTCAACTTCAATTTCCTCCTCTGCAAAAGGAAAATAATATTATCCACCTTCAAGGGTCAATGTAGGAAGTACTACCTGCAAAGCAGCCAGATCAGTGGCTGCTCCTCAACAGACATTAGTTCTTTTCCTTTCTTCCTCCATATTTGAATTGCCTGATTTGTTGGCTTATTCCAAACAAAAAGCAATTTTTGAAGTTGACACTTCATTTTTCTCTTAGGTATTGTATAACTATTACCTATCATAATGTGTGGTGACCCAGGAGCAATTCTGGCTCACCTAGCAGTTGGGATGCCTGCAGCAGAGCTCTCATTGCTCAGAGACTTGCATAAGACTACTTCCTCTCCTCTATTCTCCCTTAGACAAACATACATAGGCAGGTGGAAATTTTCTGAAAGCCATGATTAACCTAATTAACATAGAGTGATAGAAATAGAAAAGGCCACAGTGTTCTAGCCAGGCTGCAGGGCAAACAAGAATTCTCTGGCTGGAAAAGTGAGGGGAGAAAGCATCTACTGGGGAGAAAAAGCAGTCATGGCTGCATGGCAGAAACTGAGGAATGTCTAAAATGTAGAGTCAGCACCCCCCCACCAGGGCCCTCATCCCTATTCCCCAGGATGGATTGGGGTGTCCCTGATTTATCAAATAAGAACTCACACTAGACAAAAGTCAAATTATGAGCTTCTTGGGGGCTGAAACTACAAATTACATCTAGAACCCCAGGGCACAAAACCTGGCAACAGACAGGCACTCATATTTGTTGAATATATAAATAATGGGTAAATGAATAAAGTCAGATTAAAAGAGTTTCTCTATCCTTTCCAGTGTACTATTACTATATACAGTGTTCTTATCATCACCCACCATGCAATCCATAACTCTTCATAAATACCCACACACAAAGCACAGTAAATCTATAGGCCACCTCCCCAAGAGTTCTAGATAACCCGCATTGCTTCTGAAAAAAAGTGACAACAAATCCCAAATAAAACTTTCAAACAACACTGGCTGGTGTGGCTCAACACATTGAGTGCCGGCCTGCAAACCAAAGGGTGTTGGTTTGATTCCTGGTCTAGGGCACACGCCTGGATTGTGGGCCAGATCCCCAGCAGGGAGCGCATGAGAGACAACCACATATTGATGTTTCTCTCCCTCTCTTTCTCCCTCCTTTCCCCTCTCTAAAAATAAATAAATACATACATACATATATACATACATACATACATACCAAAAAAATCAAACAGCTCCCCACTACCTTCAGAATAAAGTCTATACATTTACTATATAAATAAGGTTCTTTTGCAAATTGGTTCTTGCCTTTCTTTCCAAATATGTCTTTTCAAGAACTCTAAATACTTGCCAAATATGAACCCACTGCCCCTTACATATGCCCTGCTCCTGCTTTAGCAACTTTAGAAGCCACATTTCACGAGATTCATAACCATAAAAATTTGGTTTACGTAAGTTCTATCTACCTTTCATGGAACAAATCAGGTCCCATCCATTTTACAAACTCTATTTTAACTGTCCCAAAGCAGTGTTCATTTCCTTTCCTGTCTTAAGGTAGTCTTGTCCATAGCACTCTCCTACATTCAATGATAGCATGTTGTTGTTTTTGTACAGACATACACCCACATAGAGATTAATACAGGGTATGGTATGCTCCTCCAACCAGTAAATCTCCTAATAGCCAGAACACACTTATGTTACACTAGTGCCAGTGGCTAGAAAATTAGTCTATATCTTGTAAGTGCTACTTGTTTGTGCAAATATTGAACATTTTTTTCCATTTTAAAATGCAAGTGCCAACTCATATCTTTTATTATATTTTAAAAAGGGATTTTCAACTTACCAGTGTTCTCATCAACTTTATATAGTAATATTGGTAGTGAAAACAGAACCAGATGTTAAACTGGCAGAGTTAGACTAGCCCTAGGTTCAGCAACTTCAATACATGAGTTCTGGCTAAGAAAGAATTCAGAGCCAAGAGAAAGTTTAGAAAGTCAGAGAAGCAGAAGAAGTGAGCCATGGAAGAAATGGACCCAGGAAACAAGTTACAGAGGTAAAAAAAGGGGCCTTGGAGCCCAGGAGAAAGAGAGACAAGGAAAACATGGGGAAAGGCTCAGCCTTGCTCAAAATAAAGAGCCTCACTGGGCCCTCCACCTTGAGGGTATTTAGGGGATTTATCTGGAGGTCTCAGAAGGGGATCCCTATAGAACATTCATCAGTATTCCAGGTGTGTCCTTTCAGGTTCATGGTCTCTAATGATTGGTCAGCACCGGGGCAAGGGGTCACTAGGCAATGCAGTTGGTCCTGATGCCAGCCATAGCATTGCTTGTCTGGTTTTGCTGCTTTTCTGGGCCTGGAGCTGAAAAACAACTGAGGCCAAGATGTATCTGATGCAGGTCAGAACCCCATTGGTCTGGGAGCTTAATGCTTAAGGGGCTATTCTCCAGCCCCCTAGTTCATTCCTCCCCTACGGGGGGTCTAATCCATATGACTAGCAACATGCCAGGGGAGGGTCCAAACTGCATGAGCAAAGATATGAAAGGTCAGGGGGTCTAAACCATGTGACCAGCAATATGCTAGAAGAGGAGTGGTCACCCTGGGGGCAACACCCTTGTTTTCCCAGTTTTGCCCATTGATAGGCACCCTGGGCTTTCCACCCTGGTGACCTTCTGTACCTGGCCCATCTTCCTGGCTCTGTTCATATCAGACTAAATACCTACCACAGTAAGTGCTCTAATAACTAGTAACATTTATTAATTCCTACGTTCCTTTCTGAATCAAAGATAAGACTATATCATGTATAGTGAGGTTTTAGGAGTAACTATGTTTTATTGTATCTTGATTCTTGAAAAACTGGTCACCTGTGAACGCTCTGACACTGGTAACTCTTTAGGCTAACATTATGTGACAATCAGATATACCTACGCATCTGTTAAGACACACAAAGTTATGGCACTTTCTTGACTCCCTCTTCCACTTCCACTTCTTTTGGGTTCCATTTTCCCCCAGATACATCTGACCCAATCCTAGATAGAACCCTAGATATACTTCTACCATAGCACCTGTTACACTTTACCACACTTTCTTATTTACAGGTCTGTCTCCCTACTGATTTGCCCCTCTAGATCTGTGCTTTCCAATATAGTAGCCACTAGACACATGTAGTTACTTAAATTCAAATTTATGCTAATTGAAGTTAAATGAAATTTAAAATTCAGTTCCTTGGTCTCACTAGCCACATTTCAAGCACTCAAGAGCCACATACGGTGGCTGACTACCACATTGGATAGCACAGATGTAGAACATTTCTATCATTGCTGTGTCTACGTTGCATATGTTTTCTGAGGCACACACAGTCTAGCAGGCAGTCTGGCAGGGGCTATGACTAATTTATTTCTTTATCCCAGCACTCAGCATTTAGTAAATGTCTCTTAGGAATGACATTGGGTAACAGAGAGACTGTGGTACCTTTCTTATTGTCACACACCACCAGGGTTTCTACTCCATATATTCAATGTCCCTTATAAACTAGAATCAGTGTATTAATCCACCATCATCCCAACTTGTAGAAAGAGGTAGGAACCACAACAGTTAGAAGATAATCAGGAAGCCTTTGCTTGGTCCCTCTCTCCCCCAAACAAAGCTCCAATAGTTATGTGAGATGATCAAGAAGAGGTCTTTCTCCCCACCCCCGCCCCAGGTTTACATATAACTACATTGGAGGTGATTCTAAAAGGAACTTTTTTTCAAATATTGAAGCAAATACAACTCGGCAGAAATAAAAACAGGAAGACACTGTTAGAAATTTATCACACTTTTTGGGACTCCATGAGTTAATATATCCTCAGTGTGCTCTTTACATAAAAAAGAAATAGTAATTTGGCACACATTTTCTGAGGATCTATTAAGGGCTAAGAGCTAAAGAGAAATAAATAAATTCTAATGGAAGATAGAAAGGTATCTTGGCATAACACAAAATGCTAAGTGTTCTATGATAAGGGGAACTATGAAGAACACAAAAGAGAGGCTCAGAACCCAGTGATAAACTGCAGTAGGGGCAATAGTGGCAAGAAACCACAGGAAAGCTGATCAGAAATGAGTCCGAGCTATGTCTTAAAGGGTAATTAAAATGTTGGGAGATGACAAAAGGATGGGAGGGTGTCACAAACAGAGGCAATGGTACTGATGAAGGTCCAGGAATGTCACCTGGACAGTAAATGCCAAGTGGTTCAGTCTGACTAGAACAACATGAAAAAGTAGTAAGATTTCAGATAAATGAGGCAGGCACAGGCCAAATCATTAAAACAAAAAACAAAAAAGCTTTGTACGTTAAACTAAGGGGTTTGAATTTCATCTTCAAAACTATAGGAAACCTATAAAGGTTTTAAAGCAGAAAAAAGGAGTACAATATATATTTAACCAAGCTCACAGAGAAGCAGTATGAAGGATGATCTGGGGGAGGTGAGACAGGAACACAGGGAGATCAGTCAGGAAGTTGCTGCACAAAGTAAAGAGACAGTATATTTTACCACAATAAAAAAAAGTGATAAGACAGCGCTCATCTGACGCAAATAGTTTTAAACACAATCTATTTTTAATGGGTCTTTCTCCATTAGTCTATGCTTCTCAAAGCTGTAACACCATGATTTAATTATATGGCACAACTACAAAAGCAACTATTAAAGTCAATTAAATTAGCACTAAAACATTACACTGCACTCTTATTCAATAGCCACTCTGGACTTCAAACTAAAACTGCACATTTTTCTCTTTTCCACTGCACACAATTTTGGGAAAACACTTCAGCCAGCTGAGGACGTCTGTGCAGTGCGCAACAAGTATAAACAATTTAACAGGAATTTAATGAAACATTTCCTATTCTTTATTAGAGAGAAAAAAATTAGAAAATTCTAACATGGCAGTATCAGGTTGCAAATTGACATTTTTAAATTAAGTTTTGTTTGGTTCTTTTTTTAAATACGAACATGCCAGTTTTAAAGCCCATCTGGTTGCATGGTGCAGCTGTCCTGAATGAACATATAGCATTTTCAGTTAGTAGGCACTTGGCTAAAGCATTCGGAACTGCCATGTGCCTGCCATCAACAGCAAGAGCCACGAGTACGGCACTCAGGAAGCACCTACACATTCAAGCCAGTGTGAGAGGATTTCCAGTCTGTCCTAGGGAGGAGAAGACACTGGGGACATGGAAGGTACAATCTCACAATTTAAAGAAAACTCTGGTAGCACTGATCCCTAGCCTAGAGAGTTTTATCTACCAAAATCTGAAGAACCAAGGCTTTGAAACTGGACTGAAACTGGGTTCAATGCCGACTCTGCCTTTTACAAACTATATGAACTTAACACATTGCTTAACCTTCCTGAGACTATTTCTTCATGTGTAAAATAATACCTAACCTTGTAGAGTCGAGGTGAGGATGAAAGCAAGTGCACATAAAAAATATATAGGACATCTGGTTCATGTGGGCATTCAATAAATTCTAACTATTTTTACACTCTCTTTGTACTTCACTGTAATTTCTGTAACAGTAATTATGCACCTACCTTAAAAGTTCATGAGGATTAAGTGAATCAATATAGGTAAAGGGTTGAATGACTGGTGGAATGAATAATAGATGAATGGTTGAATGAAGATATCGCAGTTCTGTGACGAGGAATACCTCTCTGAATTTATTATACAGTCTTCCCACAGTACCCATTCAGTAAGAATGTATTGTTTTGTGAGTTGAGGAATTCTATCAAGCCTGTGTGGTAAGTAGGAAAAGTATTCTTGTAGCCCTGTTGTACAGGTAAGAGGCAGAGTCCCAGACAGATTAAAGATTAAGATCACTCAGCTAGGACAGGATCTAGAATCCCCTTTGGTCTCAGAAACTATTTCTAGATTTTTTTCTACTAGGGTTTGCTCTCTCTCTCCATATTCTAAACATTAACTATGGGATCAGTCAAGTTTTTCTACATCTGTGGTTGCGAAGAGTCAGGAGATACTACCAATGAATGATGTTAAGGTGAAAAAAGAAAGTGACCAAATAAGGAAAAAGTCCATGTTTCTTTGAGAGAGAAGAAGCAAAGCACTGATTTTATTTGGTCTGAACATAGAGAAAGCAATTAAATCTGAAACTAACAAGAGGATAAAGTCCTAACTATGAACAAATGAGGACAGAGGATACTGAGAGGGTCAAATATGAAAGAAGGTATGACAGTTATAGGCACTCATCCTCTCGTGTAGAAAGCATGACTAGGTACAGTCTTTCTGGGGGGGGGTATTTATTCTTTCACTGACCAAATACTTAATACTAAGTCCCTACAATGAACGAGGAGAACTCAACAGCATGCAGCAAGAGTCTTAAAAAATTTAGACTTTTACTCTAATTACAGTATTCCTAAATTCCATCAAAAGAAAGCTATCAAAAAATACAGACCAAAATTTACAACCAAAGATGCTCATCAGAGTGTTATTTATAACATTTTAAAAAAATGGAAAACAACCTAGATGTTATGACTAAATAAATCATATCATGCAATGCAATAGTATAGTCATTAAAACTGATGCTTAGTAAAAAATTTCAATGACACTGTAAAATGCTTATGATCTAAAGTTAAATTAAAAAGCACTCCACAAAACTGTCTATAGTATGATCTTTATATAAAAAAAATGGGGAAAAAATTTTTAAATCCTAAAATTTTTAAAAGTTAATCTCTCATGGTAGGATATAGGGAAGATACAGTAAGGATAGGCTATAGGGAGACACTGGCCAAGTTTTCTAATTTTCTGTAAGAGGCATTTTCAAGAAGCCACAAGGTGAAGTAGGTTTACAGAAGAAAAACAAGGATATTAAATACCATCAGAATTGATCAAGATCTTTGGAATCTGCTAGATGAGAAGGATATAAAAGGGATATTATCTTTATACAAAAGGATTATGTTAATCCTAGTGAGAACCGACACAACTTCAAGGGTGAAACACAAAGGGAGGCCAATAAAGAAGAAGTCCAATCAGATTCCCAGGAGGTCACTTTCATTCCAGAAAGTCTGTCAACAGCAAAACCAGGTTCAATGAGTAAAGATGGCAGAAACCTAGTGCTAAAATCGGTGAGTTCCTTGAGAGTATGGAGCCTGTCAATTACTACACAGTGTGACAAAGACAATATGAAGGCAGCAGCAAGAACGTGGCAAAATAGTCTAGAAAAGGTCCCAGACAGCTTCGTGGAAGATGACTGATTTCAAGGAGAAAGGTGTGAACCTGAAGAAAAGGGAGAAGGGCATTCTAAGAAAAAGGGACAGCCCAGAGAATAGAAACAATTTAACATGTCTGGAGAAATGACATTCATTGCAGTGTTGCTAAAATATAAAGGGCAAGCAGGCAAGCAGTGGTGAAAGCTGTGGTTGCAGAAGTCAGTCATCAGGGGTTTGTCCCGGAGGACCCGAATGCCTCATGTACTGTTAGTCAAGCAGCTGCGTGTGAATCAATCAGTAAGGGCACCAGCCCAGAACGAGCACACTCCAGCAGAAGAGGCAGGCAGCACAATGGAAAAGATAAATGAAGGTGGTTAGCACAGAGAAAGAGCAAGCAATCCATCCTGAGGCCTCATAAAAGACCTCTGAGAGAAGGTGTCAAAGTTGAGACACAAAGGAAAGTTGAAGTAAGCTCAGTGACATCCAAAATGGTAGCACACTATTGCTACATGTCTGGACACAAACCCTGCAAATCAGGGAACCAGGACCCTGGAAAGGCTTCCAAAGAGGATACCATTCTCATTACCAGAATGTGAGCTCCAAAAATCTCATTTATCTTGGTCACTTCCATGTCTCCAATACTAAAAATAGTGAGCACAAAGAAGCTGCCCTATAGATATTTATGAATAAGAAGAAAAAGAAAAAGAGAGAGGGGCTTGCTGTTATATTACAAAGCAATGGGGAATTCGAAATTGCCAAGAGATAGAAGGAATCCAAGTGTTCAACAGATGAATGAATTTTTTTAATGTTGTATATGTACATACAATGGAATACTATTATTCAGCCTTAAAAAGGAAGGAAATTCTGACACATAACAAAGACATTATGCTAAGTGAAAAAAGTCAGTCATAAAAAAAAATACTGTATGATTCCACTCATATGAGGTACTCAGAATACTCAAATTCATAATAACAGAATTAAAATAGTGGTTCCTGGGGGCTAGGAGGAGAAGGAAATGAGCAGTTACTGTTTAATGAATACATAGTTCAGTTGTACAACATGAAAAAAGTTCTGGAAATGGATGGTGGGATGGTTGCACAACAAAGTTAGTGTACTTAATGTCACTGAACTGTACATTTTAGAACAGCTAAAATGGTAAATTTTATATTTACACATATTTACCACTACTGTAAAAAAAATTACAAAACACACCAAAAAAGTTACTTAAAAAGAAAGCAATGGGCCCTGGCTGGTGTGGTTCAGTGGACTGAGTGCCGGCCTGTAAACCAGGGAGTCGCCGGTTCAATTCCCAGTCAGGGTACATGCCTGGGTCTGGGTCGTGGGTCAGGTTCCTAGTTGGTGGCATGCAAGAGGCAACCACACACTGATGTTTCTCTCCCTCTCTTTCTCCCTTCCTTCCCCTCTAAAAATAAATAAATAGAATCTTTTTTTAAAAAGAAAAGACAGCAATGGGTAAACAAAAAGAAATGGAAAAAAGAATGAAGTAAGACTCACTCTGAAGTCTAAGGTCAATCCTTAGAAGTTAGAGCCACAGGCAAATAGCAATGGCTCCTCTATCTCTCCTTTCAACTGCCATTTCCAGCCACGTCCAATTTAGTAATTTTACATGTAGTTGAGTACCAATTAAAACAAATACTAAATGCAGAATCCCCAAGGGGTCACAAACAAGGAAATCCATGAGTAATGTGATAGATGTGTTATGAAAGCAGAGTCTCACTGACTTTATCTCATTATTGTTAGTAACAGTGAAACACGTATCATTTATTTGAACACCTAATATGTATGGAGCACTATAGCTGGAGCTTTGTAAATGTTCTAATGATAGCAGTAACACTGAAAGGTAATTCTGTATTTTCATACTAACTCATCTACGCTGATACAGATATAAATGGTAAATTTGACATCTGAATCTAGATCTGAATCCGAAAACCTCATGGAGTGATCAGTTGTTGTCTCAAAAGCACTGGCTTCCTTGCTCTCCAACCAGGTACCTCTCTGTGCTACTACTCAGGTCTTGGCCCCTGATTTGTCCTCCCCTCCAGCTCTGCTAGAAGTTATCAGTTGGGAGTACCTATATTGACTCATTACCAAATACCTTTCTAGGCAATAGCCAATGGCCAGAGATGGGGGCGTTCTGGGCATGAAGCCACTGGAGGAAGACAGAGGTATGGCTCACCAAGGGTCTCTCAGACTCCAAACTGACCAAGCAGGATGAAGGCAGACACTTAAAATATTTGTAACAACATTTCCTCCAGAAGGGCACTCCACTGGCACTGCTGCTGCTTAACTATACTTCATCAATTAATAGTCTTCACTCCCTTTCCTCCCCTAGACAAGACCTGGAAATCATTACCTTCTAGCCCATTTTCCCTCAGCCTCTCCCACTCCCATTTGTACCACTCCTAAATCCACCAAATCCACTGCTCCGTTAAGCTCTGCTAAGTGATATCTACTATCCAATGAACTAATAGTATCTGTACAGTTCTCAGACACTCCCAAATATTGAATCATATATTCCTTACAACATAGGTATTAATATCTTTAGTTGACCAAACTGGCTCTGTTTAGTCTAAGTAAATAAATAAGTAGTGGAAAATACCCATCAGAAAAAGAGGCTACCTTTCTTGTTTTTTGTTTTGTTTTATTTTTTGAGCCAAGAACCTTTCTCAAAAGCCTCCAGGTGTATTCTCGTTATGTCTCACTGGCTAGACTTTGGGCACATACCCATTCCTAAATCATTCATTGGCATGGGGCATGGAATTACTAATTGACTTAAACTAATTCCTTAGGACGGAATGGAAGTTGGCAAAAAAACACACCACCACAGTGCTCATCACCTCAAGGATACTGACACAAAACAACGAAGGAAGCAGATTGCCTCCAGGCCCCTTCTTATATGTTTCTTTCTTGTCAGAGGGACCCTGAAGACTCAAGGAGTGAGAACTGCTGGCCCTGGGAAAAGAGAACAGACATTCCATAGAGTTGAGCCCGTCAAGAGCACTCAGGAAGATGATCTAGAGGCCTTAGTGCTAATAATAGTACTACACTAATACTACTGGGTTGGCCAAAAAGTTTATTTTTTTTTCTGTAAAATAAAAAGACACATTTTTCATTTTCACAAATAACTTCATTGATTTGGATATTCTGAGTGTGTCAGCTATCTCCCGCTATTGGCTTCTAGTAGGTCGAGGCCAGGGGTGCTGCCAAACATTTTCCAATACATGAGACACAGCAAAGAATTATTTGTCCAAAATACCAATAGTACCAAGAAACTGTGCAAACCACTTTTAACATGTTTGATCAATCACAACACTTTCTCCATATACTGCACAAATCTTTTTTTGCATTTCAGTTGCCTTTTTACCTTTCTTGAATAAAGCATAATATGCCAAAAATGTTGCTTACTTTCTTTCACCTTTGACATTAAAATGGCTGCACAAAAATTCACCAGCTTTGAAAAGTTTTTTTTTAAATGTACGCTGATATGACAGTTGTCGCAATACAATCTAACAAAATTATTTCAAATGAAGTTGAAGACAACTAAGCACTACTAGAGCCATCTTATGGAAAAAACTAAATGAACTTTTTGGCCAACCCAAGAGTTCTAAACTTAAAGCCTCCTGTGCATGCTTTACTAAGAGACCCTTTCCTCAACTCCTCAGATTCCCCTTCAGTAATAAGAGACCACCTAAACAGTGTTTTCAAAATGGTCTTCAGAGAATTAAGGGTTATCAAAGATATCCAGGACTAGAAGTAAACAGAAAGGGGATACAAAGCAGCATTATAAGCCCCACTTCAATCAGAGCAGTTCCCATTTGATCTCTTTGCACAAAACCTCATGTAGCATTTGGAAGAGGAAAAGTTCTAGCATTTTAAATTTTCTTTTCCAATCCACTAAAACAGATGATAATATCCCTTCCAGATTAACATTCTATTTTTCAATTAAAGATATCAGCCCAACAATCCCCCATTAATCACTTTACTGTATTTCCTAAGGTTATGAAGGACCTTCATGCTGATAAACCCAGTGGACACTGCCTTTATTTTTATGTGATCTCAAATATAAATGTAGCTTTAATCAAAGAAAACCTGAAAGAAGTACTGCATGTCTATTAAAATAGCCCAAATAAATACAGTGATAATACTAAATGCTGGCAGGGATGCAGAAAAACTGGATTTCTTATACATTGCTAGTAGGAATATGAAAGTTATAGCAACCTGGAAAAATGTTTCACAGGTTCTTGTAAAACTAAACATACACTTACTATACAACCCAGCAATTGCACTCTTGGGTATTTATCCTAGAGAAATAAAAACATAAAAACCTGTACAGAAATGCTTATAACAGCTTACCTGTAATAGCGAAAACCTGGAAACAACCCAAATGTCCTTTAACAGGTGAATGGTTACATAAATACTGATACATCCTTATGATGGAATTCTACTTAGCAAAAAAGAGAACAAAACGTTGATACATGCAACGATCTGGATGAATCTCAAGGGAATTATACTTAGTGAGGTCAATCACAAAAGGTTATATACTATATGATTCCATTTATGCATCATTCCTAAAATAACTAAACTACATAGACGGAGAACAGATTAGTGACTGTCAGGGGACAGTGACAGGAACAGGTTCGTAAAGAGAGGGAGGTATGTGCATAAACATGAAGGGAGGTGGGTAGTACAAGGCAATCCCTTTGTGGTGATGAAATAGCTTTGCATCTTTATTGTGGAGCTAATATCACACAAATCTATATACATGGGATAAAATCACAGAGAACTATACACATAAACAAAAGAATGCACGGATGTAAAAAAGTTAAAATGAATGAATAAAGTCTGTAGCCTAGTTAATATATGGTACCACTATCAATCGCCTGGTTTTGCTGTTGTTCTACATTATACAAGACGTCACCACTGGGGCAAGTCAGAAGAAGAATACACAGGAGTCAGTTTATTTTTTGCAACTTCCTGTGATGTTATAATTATTTCAAAATAAAAACCTTTTTTTAAGCAAAACGATTCAACAAATGCTCACTAAGTATCTACAATATGTTGGGTACTGTGTAAGGTGTTTCATAATGGAATGTTATTCATCCAAAAAATTACATAATACATGTTGTATAAAACTAAATATTTTTTCCAATTTTGATATCTGTGGTTTATCCACTTTAAAAATTAAGATACTTTTTGCTAAGACTACTCTATTAACTCTTTTCTCTAATATGGCAACTATCATAACCTGAATTTATTATTAACATACTTATAAAGTACATCATTATTTTTACATGCCAGAAAGCACATTTTTTTACATCATTAACAAATATATCAAGAGCTCAGAATGTATCACCAGCTCTCCTTTTTACAGCATAAAAAGAGGCTGAAAGATGCAAAAATATGTGAGATGGAAGAAAAAAGGTCATTTAGGAAAAAAACTGAAAGAAGAGCAAATATGTCTGAACATATACCAGGATAGGAGGAAAAGTACTGTGTTGGCCAAAAAGTCCATTTAGTTATTTTCTGTAAAATAAAATACAGATTTTTCTTTTTCATGAATACCTTTACTGATATGGATATTCTGAGTATGTCAACTATCTGTTGCTATTTATTGGCTTCTAGTGGGCAGAGGCCAGGGGTACTGCTAAACATCTTCCAATACATAAGGCAGCCCCGCAGCAGAGAACTATTTGTCAATAGTACCAAAAGCTTAGCAAGGCACTTTTGACATGTTTGCTCAGTTACAGCACCTTCTCCATATGCTGCACAAATCTTTTTTTCCATTTCAGTTGTGTTTTTACCTTTCTTGAAATAATAAAGCATAAATGCCAAAAATGTTGCATATTTTCTTCCATCTTCAATATTAAAATGGCTGCACAAATATTCACCAATTCTGATGTTTTTTTTAAATGCATGCTGTCATGATAACTGTCACAATACAATCTAACAAACCTGTTTCAAATAAAGTTAAAGACAACTAAGTGTACTAGAACCACTGGAAAAAATGAAACAAACTTTTTGGCTAACCCAATAGCTTATTAAGGTATATCCAACCTGAGAAATGGAATTAAACCAGACCACAAAGGAAGGCCCTGGCAGAAGGTATAACTGGTATAGAGAAATGAGGAGCCCCGGAGTCCCCAGGAAGGGGCAAGAGGTTGACATCTATCCTGCAACTGGAGTCTCTGGATGCCTATAATGTGTGTGGATGGTCTGGGCTCCTACACAAAGTTCTGATTCCAGCCAAATGAGCCTACAGGTTTTTCCCACTATCCAAAAGTAGGGCATTCCTATGAAATCTTCCATAAGCCAAAATGCCATAAAGTGAAGAAGCAATTACCATTAATTTACATGAAAAAAATTTTGGGCATTCCCAGACCCAGAATTCAATGTACACACAATGCCTCAATTTTGCTCACCACTTCAAAACATTTCATTATGTCCAGTTTTATGCTAAGTATAACAACACCCTTATAAGCTCCCTTAGGCTTTTCTGATACCTTAGCACATTGCTAACAGATGCACAAAACATTATAAATCGAGATAAAGAACAGATGCTCACAGGCACAGTTCAAAGCTATGGCATCTTGATGCTGGGACACTGAGTGTAGTTCCATGGAAAGGAGCTTGGCAGTGCCACCCTTGCTGCTTGAGTACGAGCTGCCTCTGTAACAGCTTGCTGCAAAACAAACACTGAACACTATTTTTGCTTTTGGTCTTTTTTCATAAAAGCAAAAATCCAAAAGAAATTCAAATTTCTTTTGGTTAGCAAAACAGTACTAATATAGGTCCTCTGTAAAAGTGAAGCAGAATAAAATAAACTTCTGAAAAATAGAGCTGCCTATACATGCACATATTTCTCTGCTGGGAAGTCTCTTCTAGTTACCCAGGCCAAAAATGGTCTCCCGCTCTTCTGAGCTCCTACAATCACAGAAGTGTAGATTAAGTCCCACCTCTGGGAACTATACAGCTTTAAACTGTAGCTTGTACATTTTAATCCTCCCCTTGTGAGTAGGACCTTATAAAAAGGCACTGTTTTAAACAGTATAAAACATATCAACAAAGAGCATTTGGTTCAGGTTTTAAGCCAACATAGGTATGCCCATGCTGTTCCCTACACATGAATGATATATTCAGTTAAATGTTAAATTGCTTTCCCAGAGGAACTGTCTTGTTTTCTCCATTTAAAAGTCATAATTCTCCCTTAGATTTCTAAGAAATTCAGGGGTAAATTTGTAGTTAGCCTACAGCAAGTGGGGAGACATTTATTATTCTATGTTCATTAGTACTGAAAAAAAAATTTATATTATTTTATTGTTACTGTTGTAATCTACCCTAAATCCTTTGTGGAATACACCAAAGTCACACAAATTTGGTATATCTTACTATATCCCTAATTAAGTGTATTAAAATTATGACATATAAGACTGAAAATAATATAACCATTCACTTTTTTAAAAAATCCACAAACCACCCTGGCCAGTGTGGCTCACTTGGTTGGAACATCATCACATAAACTGAAAGTCTGTGGGTTCGATTTCTCATCAGGGCATATGCCTGGGTTGCAGGTTCGTCCCTGGTCAGGGTACATACTAGAGGTCCCTGGTCAGGACCCATATGAGACGCAGTGGGGTCGATGTTTCTCTCTCAAATGGATGTTTCTTCTCTCCTTCTCTCTCTCCCTCCCTTCCCCTCTCTCTAAAATCCATGACCATGTCCTCAGGTGAGGATAAAAAAAAATTTAATCCATAAACCAATGTCTTTATCAGGACTTCTTCCATTACTGAAATTATTTTATTTTTATATCTGTATCATTTAACTAAGGGGTAAAAAGTGACACTTCACTCACTTTGGACAATAAAAATTTTTTGGATAAGTATCCTCTTCTATATGATTCTTGATCTTGAGGTTCAATGCTACAATCTTAGAAAAGACTGTGATTTAAAACATTACAGGGGAATATTTACAGCTGTATGGCCTCTTTATCTCTGTGACCCTCATTATAACTGGGGAAAGTAATTCTTACCCTGAGGGCTCTTAGCGATTATATAAAACAATATTAAGTAAATCATGTAGCAGGTCCTCAGTATCATCTGATTCAGACCTTGGTCTACAATCCAGATAATCTTGCTTCAAGATGAAAGTGTTTTCCACCATAGAATGAAGTCTATAATGCTAGTTAGACTTTTTCCATTTGATTTCTAGTTTAATCTGATTTCTAACTTTAAAGCCCAATAAAGAGCTAAAGGTTTCCTACTAACAGGGTGGTTCTGCCCAGAAGCTGGTCAAAATATTCCCTTGGCACCAGTTAAGCATTAATATATGTTAATGTTTAATTAAGCAAGGTATTAATTCACAAGGGATCCAGGGAGGGGACATTTACTGAGCTATTCAAGGAGGCATCACCATCCTATACACTATCCTTGTGACCAGGATTTCTAATGCCACTACTCTCTACATCTTTTTATCATTTAACACCAATGCAATGGATTGGTGAAATCAATGAAACTATGGCAAGAAAAGGTTCACAGGTGGCTTTTCTAAGTAATTCCAGATCAAGATTTCATTCCTATTAGGTACTTACTTTAATGTTCATCTCTTTCACCTAAGCGAGATACCTCAAATATTCCTAGCAGATCCTTGAATGTCATTTCATTGAAGTTGTTTTATTGCAGTGGTAATGAGATGCTCTGTGAATTTCACTTTTGTTTATATCAATTAACCTACAGTAAATTGGTTTTGTTATACATTATTTCACTTAAAGTTACAGGACCTATCAATGATGTTGAGAACTAACTGTATGCTCTAGAAGGCTCAGTCACATTTATTTTCTCTCATTACTCAACCAGTAACGTCAGCTCTCTCACTTAACTGTATAACCTAAACTCTGAAGACAACACTATACTTTTCTAATAGCTATCTAACAGGTATTAGTTAAATAAAGATTAGAGATAACTTATGTGGAATGCCTACACGATGTCTGGTCCAAAGGAAGTAATACAATAAATTATAGCTGCTATTGTCATCATTAATAAGTATTCATGAATGGTCACTATTTTCCCAACACTGTACTAAGTACTAGGGGGAAACAATAGGTATAGATGTAGTCCCATTATTAGAAGGTATACAATCTATTTGAGAAAAAACAAGTTAACCACTATATATAATTACATAGTTAAATGGTGATTGTTTGGCATAGACCAAGTGCAGAAGGAGACCAGAAAACTTTTCCTTCCATTAATTCACAAAAATTCGAGTCAGGCAGAGCAGAAATTATTATTTTCATTTTACAGAAAAAGAAACTGAGACTAAGAAAGAAAACATGTTCACAGAAATCATTTACACATTTAACAAAATCTAGGTCACGCACTATGATAGGTAGAGAAGAGGAACAGATAGATCAGTCAGGACTCTTTCCATTGTAAATGACAGAAAACTTAATTCGAACTAGTTTAAGCAGAAAGTCTAATTACTGGCTTAATTATGTGAAGTCCAAGATTTGGGAAGACTAGGCAGGAGGCTCAATTATGAGCTGAAAGTTACCAACTCCATCTCTTTAGCCTTACTTCCTCAATGTTGGTTCTCTCGTGAGCCAGAGTCTGCTCTTACGGTGGCGAAACACTTTAGCAGCTTCGAGTCCTTCTAGAAGCTTACACCCTTCTAGTCCAGCAGGGCTGGGAGAGGGTCTTTTGCAGTGGCTCCCACAAAAGTTCATCCTTAACATCCAGTGCATACCAGCTTAGAACATATATTTACCCCTGGTTCAGATATACCAGAGCTCAGAGGTTCCTACCCAAATCACAGGGGACAAAGAGGGAGGAGGTGTGGTTCCCAAAACCAACATCTGAGGCTATTACTAAGATAAGAGAGAGACTAAGGAAACAAATTACGAATGTTTACCACAGGAGCCCTATGGCTGTGCACTCGTGGAACACAGAGCTTAGGGCAATGATTACTCACAAGAATAGATGTCTGGTAGAAAAGGGGGTTAGAGGTACAGTTCTAATGAGAAAGAACCGTAACTGCAGTAAACAGTAGTAAGTTCAACTACAGTGAATATGTTAAAGTGTCACAGCATCCACAAATAAAAAGGCACTAAAGCCACCCAGAGGACTCAGGAAGTCTTCATAGGGGCGGTACTGACCAAACTCAGTCCTGAAGAGAACAGGTCAAATAGAAAATCCCCCAGCTACACCAGTAAAACCAAGGTTTCCAGATTCCCTGCCAAGAGCTTTTTCCACTACTAAGACCTAAGGAGAGGAAAACAAGCACTGGGGCATTGAGGTGACTGCTACAGAAGCTCATTTAGGCCAGCTGTCAAAACTGCTCAGCACTTAAAAGGGCTGGTCCACATAAGCAGCAGAACCACAAATACCCTGCCAACCCTACAGAAAGAGATTTCAGCTAAATACGGTCATGATCCAAACATGAAATTGGACAAGCCATCCTTCTCCAGCACTTTAGCTTCTTCACCTGCTACCATACTGCCTCTTTCCACTATACGTAAGGGTTGAAAGCTCAAAGAGAAAAGTACCAAGCACACTAAGCTGAGACCACATATCGTATGACAAAATGTTAAAACAAAACAAAACACATTTCTACACATGCAGTTTATGCTCACTGAAATAGCATGATGTACCAAAAAGGAGGTAAAGTTTGGGGTCTTCATAGTCTCCACTACTTACTAACTGTGGAACCTTGGGCAAGTCACTCTTCTGACCCTCAGTTTTCTCACCAGTAAAATGGAAAACATAAGTGTGACACCTTTCTTCATAAAGTTATAGAAAAAAACAACATAACGTAAGGGAAAAGACTTGATCAAATTATAAAACATCATGTTAACATTACTTATATTCTTTAACTCTGCAGAAAGATATTTCAAAGTAAATTATATGACTTCTACTTTTATGAAGAGAAAAATCCTCAATGCTCCAAAACATAGGGACTACATTTCCTTTTGGATTTGAAGAAAATCAAAACTGTTTCCAGGGAAGGCTTATAAAAACAATACTGCATTAAACATCGGTGATTTGTTTTAAGAGTTGGTACACAATTAAGATTCCACTGTTTTACCAGGCTCTTATGGCATCCAATTAAGTAATAATGTGAGAAAGGAGCTCTTAATTATGGAGGAAAACTTCCACAAGCCAGTGACAGGTGTGCAGGCTCACGCTGAGATCAAAATAGTTGACTACAGCATTAATCCCACTTTCCTTTTTCCCAAAGACAGTTAAGTGAAAAGTAAACCAGACCAATGGACAGCCATACTTCAAACTTATTACCTTTATCACATTAATATCCACCAATTGAGTTTTAAAGGATTAACACCAAAACAGATGGTTTAAACCCATAATAAGCGAGCTTCAGTGATCAGAAATGATAATGACCAAGTTGAATTTACACTCATCACTAAGATGTTACCATATCTCCCTAAACTGCGCATATTGTTTTTCACTTTCATATACTTTGCAAATAACTTCAATAAAACATCGTTGTTGTTGTTGTTTTTAAGATTTTATTGGTTTATTTCTAGAGAGAGGGGAAGGGAGAGAGAACGGGAAGGAGAAAAACATCAGTGTGTGGTTGCCTCTTGCATGCCCCCAACTGGGAACCTGGCCAGCAACCCAGACATGTTCCCTGACTGGGAATTGAACTGGCAACCCTTTGGATCACAGGCCAGCACTCAACTCACTGAGCCACACCAGCCAGGGATAAGCCATCTTTAAGTGGATGCATTTTTTTTTTTAATTTGCCTACCTCTCCTCCAAAATGCATAGCAAACCCCTTTGTCCCTTGATTTAATCAATAAAAATTAAAGTCAGGCATCCAACATTTATTTTGCAGATTACAGACAACTGTTTTAGCAGCACCTACATAAAAGCCAAATTAAGCATATCCCCAAAATCCCAATGGAAAAATAATTTTCCCACCGGTTTGATTATTCTAATGTAAAAGTGTGACCTTCAAAGAGATGGGCTTTTACAAACTAAAGAGTTTAAGTGAACTCTAAACACGTGACAGGGCAATAACTATGCCCCAAAAGTACTCATTTGTTGAAATAGCCCTTTTCGAGCAGGGTTACTTACTCCTGGATGCCAAATAAAAGAGCTCCAAGAAGATCAGCTCACCCACCAAATGTGGTACTGGGAAGCAATTTCCAAGAAATATGTACATACTTACATAGGACAAGTCATTATGAAAAGAAAAACACAGGATTTGGATTCAAGTAACAATAGTCTAGTCACATACTCCAGTTATTCAAGCAATTATTGAGTAGCTGCTCTCTACCAGGTACCATATTGAATGCTGATGCTATAAGGAAGACACATATCAAATTAGTATAATAAAGTGACAGGCATCAACATAAGAGAAGCATGAAGAGAAAACAGTCAATTCTATCTAGAAAAGAAAGTAACAGCTTTATAGAAGAAGTGATGTTGGTGCTAATTTTTTTTTAAAGGTTGCATTTGCCAAATTGAGAAGAAAGAAAGGACCATTTAAACAGAAGAAACAACATGAGTAAAGGTTTGGCAGTATAAAAGCATATGGTAAATCCCAGAGAATGCAAGTGGTTTGACAGGGTCAGGCTGAGAAGAGGTCAAAAGAGGTGACCCTGGCAGCAGAGGAAAGAATGGAGGCTACTGTCTGGGCAAGAGATGCTGAGAGTCTGAGCTAAGACAGAAGCTGTGGGGATGGAGAGAAAGGTATAGATTTGAGAAATGTTAAGGTGATAATATCTACACAGCTTAGTGACTGCAGGAGGATGGGAAGATAAGAAAATACCAAGTTTCTAGCTTGTGTGACTGAGAGAACGGTGGTGTCATTCACTGAGACAGCACAAGAGAAGGTTTGAGAAAGAAGATGAGTTCAGTTGTGAGTCAAACATGTGACTTTGAACCAATCACTTAATACCTCAAAATCAAAATGGTTATAATAACACCTACCTTAAACGTCATGATGAGGATTAAATATTATAGAATAACGGATGGGGGAGGGCTATATTACTACTACCCTCTATCTATGACTCTGTGAAGGGACTACTAATAGTATCCATCTTCCCTTTCTTTCTTTTAGTACAGATATTCCCCACCTTGCTTTCTGCCAAGATTTAACTGAGGTACCTGTAACCCAGCTGGAATCTACACTTCTCAGTGTAAAGCTCTTTTTTTTAAAAGACTTTTATTTATATACTTTTAGAGAGAGGGGAAAAGAGGGAGAAAGAAAGGGAGAGAAACATCGATGTGAGAAACAGCAATCAGCTGCTTCTTGCACACACCCCGACCAGGGACTGAACCTGCAACCCAGGCATGTGCCCTGATTGAGAACCAGGGCTAGCAATCTTTCACTTTGTGGGATGATGCCCTGTCAGCTGAGCCACATTGGTCAGGGCTCCAATTGTTTTTTTTAAGGAAACTATGTGCCCTCTATATTCTCTCTTCTTCCTTCTCATGAACTAGAAGGTGGACGTGTTAATAAGCTGTCTTTGAGCATGCAGCTGAGGATACCATCTGGAAGAGCAACAAAATAAAAGGTATCTGGACCTGGATGATTTCATAGAGAATCTCTGCCCTACCTGGTTATACCAGACCTAACTCTAAATTTACATAAGAGATAAAGATCTATGTTGTTGTTTGAGCCACTGAAGTTTTGAGTCTCTCTGCTTCAGTAGCTATACTGTACACTTTTTACCCTCCAAGCTTGTAAAAACCTCCAAGGAAACTGTGCAAGACGAATTTCAAGGCCCTAAAAATCTACTAGATATTGGTAGTACCTTTAAGATCAGAGAGGGGAACATTCATGTGTTTATATGCACACGTGCACTCATAGACAAAGTGAGAAACGAGTTGGAATGATGTGTGCCAAGTGACAGAGCAGGACCAGGTCTGTAGCCAACTAAGCAAAACTAAAAATTCTAATTTTTCATCTCATACAATTTCCACATTAAAACAACTCTTAAAAGGTCCAGTAATATGTACTTACTACCTGACACTCAACTCTACAATCTGGAACAATGGAATCAATTATGACATTCTCAGGTGAAGAATAATTTGTACGAACATAACAACCACATCAGACTAATATAAGAGGAGGGGCTTAGGAATTCTCAAACATTTTAAACTATAATTATATACAAAAATAAGGCAGGGAAATAAATCTGGAAAACCAAATAGGCTACAAGTATGACTGTATTTGAATATATTGCCTAGAAGCAAAGCTGGCTTCTTCTCAAGGACTTGGAAGAAAGCTATCAATGGAACTAGCTCCTTGATCTATTTACTATTAGGATGCTCTTATCAAAAGCCACACTTTCTTTGTTTTCTTTTCTGTCTTTCTTCCTTTCTTTCTTTCATCTTTTTTTCTTTCATCTATTTAATTTATTTATTTGCAGGATAGATGAGCAAAAACACTTTAGCTTGTGGCTTTGGCCATGTGACACCCCTTTAGATCAACATGTGGCTTCAAAATTGCCAAGGTAAGAAAATAGTTTGTAAAAGAAAGAGTGCTATTGCAAAAACAGAGAAACCTAGGTTCCAGTCCCAAATTTTCACATTTTCAAACTGTATGACCTTTAATAAATCAACTGATTTCCCTGGGTTTCCAGGTCCTTATCTGTAATACAGAAGAGGGTGAGAGTAAAGCATATAATGATCTCTTCCAGGTCCACTAAGTTCCAAAGTTTGTAAATCTTCTAATGATATATTAGGTTAGCCAAAAAGCTCATTTAATTTTTTCCAAAAGATGGCTCTAGTAACGCTTAGTTGTCTTCCACATCACTCTAAACAATTTTCTGGGATTGTACTGTGACAGCTGTCATATCAGAGTGCATTTAAAAAAAAATCAAAATTGGTGAATTTTTGTGTAGTCAGTTTAATATTGAAGATGAATGATAATACGCAACATTTTTGGCATATTATACTTTACTATTTCAAGAAAAATAAAAACACAACTGAAATGCAAAAAACATTTGTGCAGTGTATGGACTGACTGAACATGTCAAAAGTGGTTTACGAAGTTTCGTGCTGGAGACTTTTTGCTGGACAATGCTCCACTATTGGGTAGACCAGTGAAGTTGATAGCGATCAAACTGAGACATTAACTGAGAACAATCAATGTTCTACCAGGTGGGAGATAACCAACATACTCAAAATATCCAATCAATAAAGTTATTGGTGAAAATGAAAAATATGTCTTTTATTTTACAGAAAAAATGTAATGGATTTTTTGGGCAACCCAATACTACTGAGTTAGCCTCCTATTATTTTAATGTCAGTATTTCAATGTAAAAAAAGATAAGTCATAATATAGCATCACTTCAATTTATTTAAAATACATACTTTAAGAAAAAAAAATCTGACAAGTCAATCAAAGAGTCCAATACAATTAAGTTTACCCAGACATCTAAAAAATTGCTTCTTCAGGTATTACAAATGCATAACTGCAATCCTTCTCTTATATGAAGGCAGTTACCATACACTGGCTCAACGTATTAAATGGCACTATAGTGTTATTGTAACTGTCAAACATAATCCAATAGTGGCCAAGTATGAAGCAATCAGGAGAAAGCATAGGATATAAAACTAGCGCCCCTCTCTAATAACACTAGACTGAGCAAGAGAGAGAGAGCAAGTTAGTTATCCAATTCACTCTCAAGTAGTTCTCACAGTCTACCTACCAGGGAATTTTTCTCCTGGTATCTGGCGGGGAGGGGGAAGCACACAGATTTTTTTTTCAAGGTTGCCTCTTATCTTCAGGTAGTCTACAAAAAGGAATCTATTTTCCACATCTAAAAAGATTATTGTGCATTCCTAAGAAAACACTCTACCAATAGCTATAGCATGATAGAGGGAAAAAATATGGGAGTTGGAGTCAAGAGACCTGGGAGTTGGAGTCCAGATTCTGCCACTCAGCAAAATGTATAATCCTATATAATTAGTTCACTTCACTTTCTCTCACCTATAAAATGGATACAGCATAATACCTGCTTCACAGAGTTTTAAAATTCAAATAAGATAGATAATATACTCTTACAAATAAACCTACATATTCTTACAAACTGTTTCTAGGTATGTTAGGCTCTGAAGTCAGGTTACTTGGATACTAATCACAGATGCATCCTTTCATTAGTTGTGAGACTGAGCAAATTACTTCCTTTTACTGAGTCTTAGTTTTCTCTTCTATAAAATGGGAATAATGAGCCCTGGCAGGTGTGGTTCAACGGATTGAGTGCCAGCCTGCGAACCAGAGACGACAGTTCGATTCCCAGTCAGGGCACATGCCTGGATCATGGGCCAGGTCCCCAGTTGTGGGCGCACAAGAGGCAACCACACACTGATGTTTCTCTCCCTCTCTCCCTCCCTTCCCCCTCTCTAAAAATAAATAAAATCTTTAAAAAAAAAAGAATAAAATGGAATAATGAGAATTAAAACAAATATTGCACTTGGCACAATCCCTGATACAGAGTTTGCTAGCATCACCATCATTATTAGCTCTGTGCTGAATACAGTGAATACAAAGATGAAAACATGCATTGTCCTGCCCAAAAGAGCTACCATTTAGTGCAAAAAAAAACCTCGGTAAAGATAAAAATTTTATATATTTTTAAAGATTTTATTTATTTTTAGGCAGGGGGGAGGGAGAGAGAAAGAGAGGGAGAAAAACATCAATGTGTGGTTGCCTCTCATGTGCCCCCCACAGGGGACCTGGCCTGCAACCCAGGCATGTGCCCTGACTGGGAATCAAACCAGTGACTCTTTGGTTCACAGGCCGGCACTCAATCCACTGAGCCACACCAGTCAGGGCAAGGGGAAAAATTTTAAATAATATAAAATACTTTACAAAGAAAGAATTATGTAGCTATCTGTTGACATTGTTACATATGAAGTTAATAGGATAAAGTAACTCAGACTAATTCTGAATGGGGCTTATGCAAATTCGACTCCTACCTAATCACTGCAACATCTTCATACTGGAAAACAAAAGGGGCAGAAGAACCATAAGAGTATTCTTACAGCCCTGGCTGGTGTGGCTCACTGGATTGAGCGCCGGCCTACGGACTGAAAAGTCACCAGTTCAGTTCCCAATCAGGACACCCGCCTGGGTTGTAGGCCAGGTCTCCAGCTGGGGGCATAGGAGAGGCAACCAGCCAATGTATCTCTCTCACGTGGATACTTCGCGCTCTCTCTCTCTCCCTTCCTGTCTCTCTAAAATACGTAAATAAAATCTTTATTTAAAAAAAGAATATTCTTATAATTGAGTAAAATGGAGACTTTGAAAGTGTCCTGAACAACTATTCTACCTCAATAATCAATAAAGAAGGCAATGATTCAGATTACATAATGCAATCACTTGTAGTAAAGAAAAACCTACATCCCCCTGAAAGAAAAATAAAACTAGTGTAGTACCAAAATTCAGAGCCAGAAGCCTCTCTTCACATGAGAAAAATCTTTAACCAATATACTGCAGGATTCCGATACATCAATAATTAAACACATTAAAAATTATGGCTGATGTTTCACTTAGGAAAAATACCATCTGTATTACTGAAATACTGTAAACAGAATTTTCAGGGAAGAGATAACCCGAATATGATGACTGCATAAAATTAAGCTTTCTATCTGTGAAAGCAGACCCCTGCTTGCCACTCTCCTGCACCTCTTTAAATGAAAACATGCCTAGCATTTTTCAATTTAAAAGGTTTTTTCACATCCATTATCTCGTCTGATCCTCATGACAGGTGAGAAGATCAGCTCTTGGATCCCAATTCCAAGTCTCACCCAGAGAAAGTCAGTTGTCTCAAGAAACTCAGCTACTAAGGAGGAAAGCTGGAACTCCGACCAAGTTTGTATGGTCAGAAATCCAATGCCCTTTCCACATATGCACTCATTTTTTTAACCATTAGAGTGTGAACAATGAACAATCTGCCTAAATATCCCTTAAACAAAGTACCTAGTTTGGTCAGTAAGTTTCTAGAGAAAAAGGAACTCAGTCAATTTAACAGCATCAACATGAAATGCAACATAATGGCACTGGAAATTGGCCATCTTTTAATAAATCCTATGGCCAATGATGACAGAAGCATCAAATTATCTAAACAGTTCACTAATAGTAGAGTTAGTTAAGACGGAAGGAAATCACCATTTATTGATCCCTATATATGCAACAAGGCATATATGAGGCACTATCACATACATTAATACTAACATCCCTTTAAAATGGGTATCATATTCCCACTTTGCAGATGAGCAAAATAAAACTTACCCAAAGGCAAAGGGTTATCCAGCGAGAGTTAAGAGTTTTATTCAAGATCACCCAATAAGTGGTAGTGCCAAGATTTTAAAACCCCCAACTCCAAATCTAGGCTACTGTCTGTGACTATATCATGCTTTGGTTCCTTTAAAAGAAATCTCAAAACCATGTATGTCTGGAATGCCTTTAACTTCGGTAAGATTATCAAAACAGTCCATGTACCTTACTGCTATAAGACTAGATGATATAAAGAATAATCAGACATATGAGATCTGTCAGGAAAAAAATCCAGCCATTATTAATATAACAAGAACTGTCTGCACGACATCGATGTAACCTGTAAGAGTGAACTGGAATGTACATGTGTGAACAATGACAACTTCACTGTACTAGTCAGTGGGGGTGGTAGATGCTGTTGAGTGAGCATGTGTACTGTGTGTCATTCACACTCAAAATGACTGAATAGAGCAACAAATCTGCATCAAATTTTGCCTTACACTTGAACATTCCTCCATGGAAACTATTCAGATGATTCAGAAGGCCGCAGCTATGGGCAACTGGTGACTGACAGCTTCATCACAACAATGCACCTGATCATGTAGCACGTTTCCTCTCGTGCAGAGTTTTTTGGTGAAACATCAAATCACCCAGGTGACTCAGCAACCCTACAGCCCAGATTTGGTGCCCTGCGACTTCTATCTTTTCCCAAAGCTAAAATCACCTTTGAAAAGGAAGAAATTTCAGACAGTCAATGAGATTCAGGAAACACGACTGGGCAGCTGACAGCGACTGAGAGAACTGTGAGATCCCAAGGAGTCTACTTTGAAGGGAACTGAAGCATCATTGTCCTATGTACAGTGTTTCTTGTATCTTGTATCTTCTTCAGTAAATGTCTCTATTTTTTAAACTACATTTCATTGATTATGCTATTACAGTTGTCCTGATTTTTCCCCCTTTTCCCCCCTCCACCCAGCAACCCCACTCCCTCAGGCAACCCCCACACCACTGTTCATGTCCATGGGTCATACATGTAAGTTCTTTGGCTACTCCATTTCCTACACTGTACTTCACCTCCCCACGGTTATTCTGTAACTACCTATTTGTACTTCTTAATCCCCTCACCTTTTCACCCGTCCCCCCATACCTCCTTCCCAACTGGCAATCATCAAAACACTCCCTGTATCCATGATTCTGTTTCTGTTTTTGTTTGCTTAATTTGTTTTTTTAGATTCAATTGTTGATAGATCTGTATTTTTTGCCATTTTATTGTTCATAGTTTTGATCTTCTTTTTCTTAAATAAGTCCCTTTAACATTTCTTATAATAAAGGTTTGGTGATGATGAACTACTTTAGTTTTCTCTCATCTGGGAAGTTCTTTATGTGTCCTGCAGTTCTAAATGATATCTTTGCAGGGTAGAGCAACCTTGGTTGTAGGTCCTTGCTTTTTACAACTTTGAATATTTCTTGCCAATCCTTTCTACGAGAAGTAGCTACACCTCTTTTCTCTTGCTGCTTTTATCTTTATCTTTAACCTCTGGTATTTTTTCTGTTAAGATTTTATTTATTTTTAGAGAGGGGGGAAGGGAGAGAAACACTGCTGTGTGAGAGACTGGTTGCCTCTCGTACACCCCCAACCAGAGCCCTGGCCCTCAACCCAGGTATGCACCCTGACTGGCACTTAAAACAGCAACCTTTCGGTTCACAGGCCAGCACTCAATCCGCTGAGCCACACTAGCCAGAGCTGGCATTTTAATTATGATGTGTCTCAGAGTGGACCTCTTTGCATCCATCATGTTTGGGACTCTGTGCTTCCTGTACCTGCATGCTTGTTTCCTTCGCCAAATTAGGGAAGTTTTATTTCATTATTTTTTCAGATAGATTTCCAATTTCTTGCTCTTTCTCTTCTTCTGGCACCCGTATGTTGCAAATGTTCGACTTCTAAAAGTTGTCCCACAGGCTGCTTATACTATCCTTGTTTTCTTGAATTCCTTTTTCTTCTCATTGGTCTGATTGGTTGTTTTTTGCTTCCCTGTGTTCCAGTTCATTGATTTGAATCTTGGCTTCAACCACTACTGTTGTTTCCCTGTAAACTGTTCTTTATTTCAATTAATGTTTCCTTTGTTTCTGACTGGATCTTTTTTATGTTGCTGAGGTCGTCACTAAGTTCCTTGAGCATCTTTATAACCAGTGTTTTGAACTCTGCATCTGATAGATTGCTTATCTCCACTTCATTTAGCTCTTTTGCTGGAGTTTTGATCTGTTTTTTCTTTGGGTCATGTTTCTTTGTCTCATTTTGGCAGCTTCCCTGTGTTTGTTTCTATGTATTAGGTAGAGCTGCTTTGACTTCCTGTTTTGGTAGTGTGGCCTAATGTAGTAGGCGTCCTGTAGGGTACAATGGCACAGCCTCCCCTATCACTTAAGCTGGGTACTCGAGATATGCCTTTTGTGTGGGCTGAGTAGAGCCTCCTCTTGTAGTTGAGCCTTGGTTGCTGTTTGAAGATCAATAGGACAGATTTACCCAGGCCAGTCAGCTGCAACGATGGGCTGTGACTGCTTACTACCAACCTCTGCCCTCCGTGGAAGACCAGGTTTTGCAGGGGCAGGTTGGTAGTGCTCCAACATGGTCTGTAGCTGTCCACTGGGTCCACTGGCACTCGGGTTTCCTGGGTAAATGTCTCTATTTTTTACATTATGTGGCTGGATACCTTCTGGACAGGCCTCATGTACATCTAATAAGTACGAAGTCATGTATAATTCATTACTGAGCCAATCACTGAAATATCTAAGAGCATAATAGAAACTTTAATATATCTTGAGAATGTCTTATACTATAATTGAAAATCTAGTATGAGTTTTTAATCTGGTAAGCTGCCTATCATTTACTAGCTGAGATACCTTAATATGGTTACCTAATTTTTCTGAATTTAAGTTTCCACATATGAAAAATGGAAATAATACCTACCTCTCAGGGTTCTAATTAAGATTTAGAGATAATGTATGTAAAACACCTAGGGCAATGTCTAGCATGAGGTAGCTATTATCATCCTTTGACCTCTGTGGATATTCCCAACAAAACCATGTAGATAAAAATTAAAAACTCAAATGATTTTCCAAATGTAATTGAATGTATGGTGCTATTGAAAATAAACATTCGGATGACTTCAGTTTTTTATTTTCATCCAGATATTTTGACATTGGGTAGACAAAACCTTTTTTAAAATCTCAGATGACAATCAAAACGAAATTCAGGTATTTTGCCTTGAATCCCTAAGCAGAATTTCTTCTCAGTTCAGAAGATCCTCTAGTTACCTAGTAACCACCTGCCAGCCCCAAACTAAAGAAAATTGGCTCTGCAATGGGCTAATTACCCAACCAGCCTGAACAATCTAAAATGAAGTCTAGAATAAAGGGAATTGTCAGCCAGAATGTTAGTGAAATTATCCACAACAGGAGACCTGAGAATCCAAATACCACCGGGCAGTTATTTCCATGAGAATAAAATCACAATTTATGAGCCCTGCAAATTATACCATTATTAAAACAAACATCCCATTGAGGCTACAGCTATCAGATAAATGGCTTTATTGTCCCCATTGTTTCATCCACTGCAGCAAAGAGGTGCAAACTGAATGAGTGGTTACCAGAAGCAGCAATTTCTAGGAAATTACAACACAGACCTCCATCTTAAGGCTCCCTTTGTGCTGGGCTGTAAATGCTCTGGAGAGGAAGAGGAGAGCAGGGAATCAACACTTGTCCACCACCCCCAAACTCACAGACCCTGACAACTTTTCAAGCAGAACTCACCAGTTACCCCCACATTTTCCTATTTGTTTTCCCCCCAAGTAGGTCATTACTGGTCTCACTCAGAAGGAAGAATCTGAACTCGGCAAATTCACATTTTTCACTGAGAAACCATTACACAATTTTCCAACCCAAATAAACACAAACAGAAGAGACAAAGAAATGTGCCATGTCGTCCCCCCACCCACCGTCTCCCTGGCTCCCACAATACAAAGTACCTCCAGCTACAGCAATGAGAACTAATGAGAAAGTACAAAACCATAGCATTAGCTCTTCCATTTAGGAAAAAAAAAATCCCTTTACAATAACTGTTAGCATCATAAACCTCTGCATTTTCAGACTAAATGGGAAATCTGAGACACTACCTAACAGCTATCCTGGGCCAAACTGCATCATGGAATGGGGAAGGCAAAAGTAATCCCTTCAGTGATAGCTCACTGAACTCCACAAATCTGCCAATTTTGGAAATGGAAGAAAGGAAACTAGCATCACTGGGTATCTGCTATATAACAACTACTATACGCACATTATTTCTAATTCTCACACCAACCCTCTGAGATAGACTAGATATCCCTTACTGACAGGTGAGAATTTAAGGCTCAGAGAAATTAAATAATTTGCCTAAGGTCACACAACTACTAAGTTAAATTTTGACTTAAACTTTCTCTGACTTTAAATTCTAAGCACTTTTAACCTTTGGTTTTTGCTTTTTTGTGCTACCTGTTAGTAGGGCCTAATAAAATGGACTTTAAAAAAATCTAACACATCAAATTTAAATGCTACCTGGACCTTTTGCAAAGTTCTAATGTTACAAGACAGTCATAGGATGATGCAGATGAACGATGACTTCATCATATAATTCATCTTTAAAATTCTCCTTTGATCCTCTCAACAAATTATGTGGTATGAGCTCCCTGACTTTATATGTGAGAAAACTGAGACTCAGAATTTATGATTTGCCCAAAGCAGCATGGAAACTAAACCCAGAACACTGACTACAAGCTCTGCTTATGCAGCTTTATCACAATGCCAGACTTAAACATAGGCATACAAAATTTTTAAATCTGCTATGGCATTCTTTGCTTATTTATGAAGAAACATCTGTTCATAATTAATAGCATGTGAAACATCGGGCATGGAGGAGGAAATGAAGGAGTACCAGAAAACCCTTTAGGGCCTCAAGCTGCCTAAACCTAAACTTTTCTGTTTCAAGAACACTAATAGCTCATTCACTGGGAGGGGACACGAGATCTAGGTGATAAAAAAGCATTTTGGAGCTGTGAACTGTGGAATACCAACGAAATGTTGACTGGTAATATTGACTCCCAGGGACTGAAGGCCTGTTTTGTGTCAGGCACCCTGCTAGGGTCCTTCTATACATTGTTCCTATCTTCTGGTCCTTTGAGAAGGTGATAGAATTCCTGGTAGGATTCCTATTTTACAGATTAGTAAACTAGGCTGAGAGCTGAAATGACTTCTTCAAAGTTGCTGAACTAACACAGTGGCAGACTAGGGATCTGAATCTTGACTGGTCTGACTTCAAAACTATTGTTTAAACTATAGTAATAGAAATTAAATCAATGGTTGCTTGCATGGGGAATCACAGAGGGCAGGAAGAGGTATTACAGAGGGATACCAGGAAACTCATGGGAGCTGATATATAGATAGATAGATAGATAGATAGATAGATAGACAGATAGACAGACAGATGGATATTCACTATCTGAATTCTGGTGATGATTTCACAGGCGTGTATATACATCTCAAAATTTAGCAAGCTGCATTAAATTTGAGTCACTTATTGTTTTAGGAAGGGAAAAAAAAAAACACTGTTCTTTTACAAACCACTAACCAGGACCCCAAAATATCTGCCCTTCAAATATGTCTGATCACAGGGACCAGGACAAAGAGTTCCTTCTCAAACCAATTAAGTTCTGAGTTTGTGTAAATTATGAGTAAACATCAATGAAAAGTTTTAAGTACCTAAGAGTAACAAATTATTTTCAAACACTCTACAGCACTTCAGAATACATTTACATACAAATGAAATGCTAATTACAAAAATGTAGGCTGGTAAAAAGAGCAGCAATTTTCAACCTGTGTGTTGCAAGAATTTTTAAAACATGCAATATCAGAGGTACTGACCTCTTTTCCCTTAGATTGTCAAATTTAAAAAATGACCACAGCGAACATGACAATAGCGGGCCGGTGTAAATATATTAAAATACCTTTTTTATGTCAGGTTGGCAAAAAATACATTTTTTGGTGTGCCTCAGGATTTTACTAATTACTTTATGTGTGCCATGAGATGAAAAAGGTTGAAAATCACTGGGACAGTAAAGGCTTTAGTATCACACAAACCTGGACTGAATCCCATCCTTGGTTCTTTAAAGTGAATCCAGTCAGGCTGCTACATCTGTTATCCAGTTCCTCACTTATAAAATGGAATTGTAATAACAATGTTACCATTTACTGAAATTGTTACAGGACAGATCTGGCAAGATCACTGGGGAGCAGGAAGGGACCCCAAAGGCGCGCAAGAGCCTGCGCTCCCCAGAGGAGGGAATGGTCGGGAAAAATGCGGAGGTGGCATAGTTGAAGCACTTCTGCTGCCCCACCCTTGCCCGGTTGGGAACCGGCTGGGGATGGGTTGCACCACGCTGGCCGCAGCCTGCCTGAAGCCCGCACCACAGAAGTCCGGGACTGCACCCCTTCTGTCACTCTGAGATCAGTGCACAGACATGGGGGCCGGAGTGCTCACTAGCTTCAGGGGCGCCAGCAGTCTCAGGTGCCGGGGCGGGGGCGGCCACAAACAGTGCTCCCCTACACCACCAGCTGCAGTGGTCTGGCAATGGCCCTGGCCCTGGGAGAGGGAAGAAGCTGCAGTGAGGCAATGGTGGCACTGCACCCACAAGTATGCACTCCAGGAAGGGAACCTGAAAATGGAGAGCTGTTCACATAACAGCCTTGGGCCCCAGAAGAATATATAAGATGGAGAGGTGTTTCTGGACACTGGCTCTGGTTCTGGGGGTGGTTGGGGTCCTTCTGTGTTTTGTGAAAAAAAAATTGGCCTGGAGCTGGGGAGTCCCTAGCTTCTCCAAATTGGGCAACCTTTTAATAAAGGCTTTTTTCCTTCTCCATCAATCTTTGTGTTATGCCTGTATCCACCGGCAGGTGCCGAATCCCACTTCATTCAATAACAAAATCATACTATGTGCCAAATTATCCTCCCAACAACTATATACTGTAAATACCACTATATCTCCATGTCATAGATGAAAACAAGTTATAAAAAAAATAAGTGACTTTGAAGCTCACACGGTCAAGTACGTGCAAGAACTGAGATTTACACTCACCTTACAAAATTATTTGAAGAAATAAACTTGAAGAAGGAAGTAAAATACTATCAGTGTCAACAGAGTAAAAATGATAGAATGCCCCTTCTATTCTTTAAAGCAAAGTTCTCCAAAGAAGTCTATGGTGCTACAAGGAGAAAACATTTTTTAAATATTCTAAAAATGGAACACTTAATTGATTAAGGCTAGTGGTATGCACTTTATCCAATTTATCCCTAACTTTCAATCTGCAAAGTAACTATTATTTTTCTCTGTTTTACTGATTGGGAAAACGTAATTCTGAAATGTTAAATAAACTTCAATGGTGGCACAGACAAAAGTCCTCCGACAAGAAATGGAGCTCCTAGTTTGGGTGTTGCCATCCAAGCCACTTGTAACCACATTCAATATTTTTTGAGACCACTCCTTAAGCATCGTAAGCAGTATCTTCCATTATAGCATAGAACTAAGGTATCGTAGACTCTGAACTTAAAACTCTTCACCCTAATTCATGATGTTAGCATGTCATAAATGACATCTATACCCTAATATACCCAATCTTTTTCTCTTATTGGCTAGTTTGGGTAAGAAAACTGATGCTCCAATCTGTCAAAATATTGTTATTAATGAATACATAAAAACAAAAACCAGAATATAAAATTTGTATAGCACATTTATGAACTTCTTTGTCATGAATAAAATACTTGCAACTTTCAAAGGTCGATATAAACATGATTATTCTCACTTTACAGGGGGAAAAAATGAGGGTCAGAGTGCTTAACTTGATCCAAGCCAGAAAGCTAGTGAGTGGCTGAGCTGAGGTTCAAATCCAGGTCTTCTGACTTTACATCCAGAATCTTCCACACACAAGACCTTGGTCTTTCAGAAGTAAGCTCAGGTGTCTATTCCTCAAAAAACATATTTTAAGGTGTCTACTCCTGAAAAGCGTATTAACACCTCCCTCTCTGCTACTTATTTTACAGTGTCTATAACAGACTGAACTTTAATATATTTGTTTATACCTTCTTCCTTGCACCTAGGAGCTCCTTAGAAAAAGGCTACATTTTACTCATCACTGTGTATCATCAAAATCTACCTAGCGCAGAATCTGATAACTCATGTTAACTACATAAACACATGCACAAATGATTATTTTTGCCTGGTACTAAGGCTCCAGCAAAATATTTTTTGGAAGCCATAATTTAAATAACCTGTCAGAACTACTAAGGGCTTAAGAGGGCAGTCATAAATACCCCACTTTTTTTTAACTGAGAGTTGACATACATACCCCACATTTCTTAAAAGTGTGTCACCCCACTACCATACAAGTAAGTCGGATCCTCTATTTAGGTACAAAAAATCAAATGCACAAGCAAGAGTACTAATACAATGACTCTGTAGCATTCATTTTATGTTTTCTAAAAGTTAAAACTGAGCAAAAGGTTAATAAAAAAATTGGAAGCAGAGAAAACAACCAAGAGTTAGAAAAGCAATCGTAAGATCCCAACTTCTCCATTTACCAATGTGACCTTCCTTCATTCATTCCAAGCGAGATTTCATTCTGAGTATCTATGTGAGTATCTACTGCACACACATCTCCAATGATCCAGGTATGGACAAAAAATATTGGAAAGCTTCATGAGAGTGGACTGAAAGTGTAGTGGAGACAACACTAGGGGGGTTGGAGGGAAGTGCAATGGCTGTGACAAAAAAGCCATTCTACTAAAACTCGGCCTAGAACAACACACAGTAACTGCAACTGGTTGGGAAATTACAGCTGCTAGCGGCAGACCTGCCTGAAACTATAAATTAGCTCAACAAGATGCCTATCCTTTCTGATTCCTATTCTGTACAAGGTCCAAAAATGGGCTCTTGAGAAAAAAAGAGTGATCAGATGCAATTCCTACCCACTGCAAGTGGAGAAGACCAATAAATAATAAATAAACAGACAATTACAATAAGAGGAACCAAGAGAAGAGGCACCCAATCCCAACCTGGGAAAGTCAAGAAAAGCTTTCTGGAAAAAGTTAATTCCTAGGCTGACTCTTAAAGGCAGAGTAAGAGACCAATGAACAGTTACAAAGAGATATCCAGGCCCCGAGAGAAGCATCTATAAAGACACTAAACCATGAGACATGGCACAGCTGAAGAAATGCAAATACAGTCAATGCATGTACACTTTATTAGTACTAGAAGCAAAATGTGAAAGCTGGAAGGTTAGACAAACAATGAATGACACTGGAGAGGGACTAAGTGAAAGGATACTGAACTGCCTTACATACCATACTAGGGAATCTAGATATAATTTCAACGATCTTCAACAATACCCACTTTCAACTTTCTGATCTTAAGTATTCAAGAGTTATATGCTAACTTCCATCTAGGAGACAGTGTACCTACAATGACACTTGGATGAAAGGTAGGCAGGTTTTCAGGTATGATCATTTAGAATGGATAGGTGGTTTTCTGCTCCATAACTCCATGTATCTTGATCAAAATGTACTATCAAAGCCATAAGCCTCAAAAATATACATAATATTACCACTAACATAAATAAATGTAGAAAATTTAAAAATACACTCCTCCTTTGGTTCTGGGGCAGCATATTATGGAGAAATATTGGATCCTCTCAGTGATGACTAGCGTAGTTATAAAAAAATTAGAAAGACATGTTTCTAACATTCACTGACATTGTTAATTCAGAAAGAACTATCAACCTCCATGAACTGTCCAGGGCAATCTAGCCTGTTTCATCTAGACAACAAAGTTTAAAAAGTTGGGAAAGCCTTTGGGCTATACCAGACCTGCATTGGTTCACCAAGAAATCTGGGAAAACAGCCAAAATTAGAGCTTTATTGCCATGAAAATCAAGTAAATTACAATCTGAAAACAAATTCCAAAATACAAAAACCAAAAAATTCAGTGCTTTATTTCTCTAACAAAAATGCTTTAAAAGCCAAACCACTGTTTCTTCTTTGCACGCTCAAAATCACATTAAATCCCACACTTCATTCAAGGAGGATAATGTGACCTTGGCTGGTGTGGCTCAGTGGATTGAGCACTGGCCTACACACCAAAAAGTCACCGGTTGAATTCCCAGTCAGGGCACACGTCTAGGTTGCAGGACAGGTCCCCAGCTCGGGGCATGGAAGAGGCAACTCAATGTTTCTCTGTGTTTGATCAATGTTTCTCTCCCTCTCTTTCTTCCTTCCTTCCCTCTCTCTAAAATATAAATAAAATCTTTTTTTAAATGTAACCAAAGAAAAGGATAATATGAATAATAGCTACCATTTACAGTGGAACCTCAGTTCTCAAACTTAAGCCTTTCCAAAAAACTGTGCAAGAAGCAATTTGTTTGATAACTGAATCTCTGTTGCTTGAGGTGCATGACTGATCATACAGGTGTCAGCATGAAAGGGTTGTTGGGTAGAACATCGAGACCCAGTTTTGCTGGACAACCAAGACATTTTTTCCATGAACAACTTAGTTGAGAACTGAACTGTTCAAGAAACAAGAAATCTGACCCTGTCTGGTGTAGCTCAGTGGATTGAGCATCGTCCTGTGAACCAAACGGTTGCTGGTTCAATTCCCCCATCAGGGCACAGGCCTGGGTTGCAGGCTGGGTCCCCAGTAGGGGTGGTGCGAGAGGCAACCACACATTGATGTTTCTCTACTTCTCTTTCTCCCTCCATTCCCCTCTGTGTAAAAATAAAATAAAAAAAATTTTTTTAAGTACACTAGATAATCAGAGATTCCAACTATGCAAATTATTTCTTTAAAAAACAAAGGAAAAAAAAGAAACAAGATATTTGAAAACCAAGGTTTGACTATATTAATTACATATGCCAAACACTATAGTAAATTCTTTATATGAGTTATCTCATTCAATCCTCACAACAACCTAGGAATTATGTACTATGATTACTGTCCTTCCCTTTTTAAAGATTAAAAAAAGACACAGAAAAAGTGAAGTAACTTGCCCAAGATCTCATAGTTAGTGAATGGGAAAACATGGGCAAAACAGATATATCACCTATTTCTGAAGAGATCACTAACACTCTAAAGACAATACATCCCATTAGATCTTTTCAATTCCTAAAAATCCAAATTATTTTAAACAGTTTTATAGTTTATCATTAAGCAGACTGATCCTTTCCCTACAGCAACAAATGGTGACCAGACCTACTATGTAACTTTGCTATGCTACTTATGTAGCACCAATCTACATAGTAGCCCAGAGGAGTTAGGTTATATCCTACTCTGTAAAAACTGGTTCATTCATTTAGCACAGACTCAATTATTCAACAAGAATGTACTAAGTCCTACTAGGTTCCAGGTACCAAGGATACACAAATAATCAGTGAAACAGCGTTGCTGAAAGACAGCACAACAAGTAGGAAAGAGCACTCACAGGCTCTGGAGGAAGAAAAGTAAGGGGATAAATCCGAGCAGGCTCCAGATCTCTGCGCTTAAATTATCTCACAAATAAATTTAAATAATTATGACCACCTTACAAGATAACTGCCAGTTTAAATAAGATAACACATATAATGGGTGTAGCACACTGTAGGCACACAATAAATGTTAACTCTCCCTCCAGAACTAAGGTTCCAGGCTATATAAAGGGTGCTGGCTGAGAGGTAAAATAATGCTTAGTACTGACTTACCTAGCCTACTTCCTCCATTCTCCACTACCCAATCATGAAGGAAAATCAAAGTTATTACACAAGATTACTTGTCTGTGGCTTCATCTGCATTTTTTTTCCCCTACAGCAAACACTCCAGGTTAAGAATAGGAGGACCCAATATACCTAGAGAACCACTTTTATGCACACATATGCACAGTTCCCTAAAGGCCACTTCATACTGTTCCTTCACCACAAGGTAGTGAAGAATAAGCACCAAGCCCAGTGATTGTCTAAAATCATGACAAAGTAGTAAAACTGCTAACTCTAAAGTGTTTTGGTTCTACTGGTTTGGCCAAAAAGTCTGTTTAGTTTTTTCTATAAAATAAAAGACATTTTTCATTTTCACCAATAACTTTACTGATTTGGATATTTTGAGGATGTCAGCTATGTACTGCATATAGAATAGTGATTACTCTCAATTAATGTCTCAATTTGATAGCTATCAACTTCAACTGGTCTACCCAACCATGGAGCAAGGTCCAGGGAGAAATCGCCAACATGAAACGTCACAAAACACTTCTGACATATTTAATCAGTCACAGCACCCTCTCCATATACTGCACAAATCTTTTTTTGCATTTCAGTTGCATTTTTACCTTTCTTGAAATAATAAAGCATAATATGCAGAAAATGCCACTTATTTTCTTCCACCTTCATTATTAAAATGACTACACAAAAATTCACCAATTTTGATGGGTTTTTTAATGCATGCTGATATGACAGCTGTCACAATACAATCAAACAAAATTCTTTTGAATGAAGATAAAGGCAACTAAGCACTACTAGAGCCGTCTTATGGAAAAAAACCAAACTTTTTGGCCAAGCCAATACTAAGCCAAGGAAAATGCAACAGCACTCATGTTGACTTTCAAAACAGTGTAACAAAACTACCTTTTCCTCTAATACGAAGTAAGTGAAGACTAGGAACATAATCATAGTAATAAATAAAAATTCATCTTGTAGTGAATCAAGGCAGTGACACCAAACTTCACTCTTCATAGACATACACACACATAAACACACAAAAGAAGCTAGTTTCAGTTTCACTAAAGAATGTTCTTCATTGAGACAAAAAAAGAAAAACCACACTCAAAGAGTTCATCACCACCAAACCAGTATCACAAGAAATGTGAAAGAGGTTTCTTTAAGAAGAAAACAAAGATCAAAAATACTAATAATAAAATGGCAATATCTACATGTCTATCAATAATAATCCCTGTACAAGTAAATGGATTAAATGCTCCAATCAAAAGATACAGGGTGACTGAATGGATAAGAAAACAAGACCCACCTCAGATCAAAAGACACATAGACTGAAAGCAGAGGTGGAAAAAGGTATTTCATGAAAATGTAAAAGAAAAAAGAGGGGGTAGTAATACTTGTATCAGACAAAAGAGACTTTAAATCAGAGGCTGTAACAGCCCTGGCTGACGTGGCTCAACTGGTTGGGGCATCATCCGTAAACTGCAGGGTTGTAGTTCGATTCTCAGTCAGGGCACATGCCTGGATTGCAGGTTTGGTTCCACGTCAGGCCACAGTTTGGGGGCAACCGATTGACATTTTTATTTCTACCTCCCTTCCTCTCTCTCTAGAATATATCCTCAGATGAGAATTTAAAAAAAAAACACAAAAAAAAACCCCATACACACAAAGCCTATAACAAGAGATAAAGAAAGATCCAGCAATTCCACTTCTCCATATTTATCCAAAGAAACCGAAAACAGATTAAAAAAGACATATTCATCCCTATGTTCACTGAAGCATTACTTACAACAGCCAAGTATGGAAACAACAGAAGTGTCCATCAAAAGAAAAATATAGAACTTCTGGTCAGGATGGCAGCACAGGTAAACACGGCTTGCCTCCTCACACATCCACATCAAAATTACAACTAAATTATAGAATAACCATCATTCAGAACCAACAGAAATCAACTTGAATGGAAGTCTGATGACTACAGAATTAAAGAAACCACATCCATCCAGACTGGTGTGGGGGACTGGGGGTGGAGATGCGGAACAGGCTGGTACCACATCCACGTGGGGTGGATAAAAATTCCAGAGGGGTATCTTAGGAGTGAGGAGTCCCAGCCCCACACCAGGCACCCCAGACCAGGGTTCCAGTGCCAGGAACATAAATCCCCATAACTTCTGGCTGCAAAAACCAGCAGGGATTGAGTTGGTAGAAGAAACTTATGGAGTCCCAAACAGTTCCTCTTAAAGAACCCACAAATGGACTACTCAGACTCACTCCCTCTGAGCTCCAGCACTGGGGTAGCAGTTTGAAAGGCACCAGTGGCATACAGGGAGGAACCGAAGTGTCTGGCATCAAGGCAGGGGCTAGGGGACAGCTTTCTCCCAGACAGAAAGGTAAACAGAGGCCACTGTCCCTTTTCTTGAGCCCTCCCCCCACAGAGCCACAGAGCTGGCAGGTGGGTGCCATAGGAGCTTCCATCAACCTGGCTATCACTGTCTGTCCTGCCCTGGACATCCCCTGAGGCTCCATCACACCCAATGTACAGCTGTTAACAGTAGCTTTTCCATGTGAATGGCTAGCCCTGGTTCCTGCTTCACAACTTCCTAAATCCTTTCAAACAAGCAACAGCTAGCCTCAGTGAGCCCCGTCCCCTGTACCTCTTGCTAACTGGCCCTGGGTACAGTACTAGCAGCAGCCAGCCTAGATTCACAGGCTTGGTTTCACCTAAGAAACTACAAGCCCAGCACAAGTAGCAGCCATCTCACATTGCTTTATGGTTCATGCAGTGTAGCCCCAGGCAAAACAGACAGGGGCTGACCTTGGCCTGTACCATCCAGGGAAACCCCAGGGAATGAGTACCCAGTGGACAGCAACAGACCACATCGGAGCCCCACCACCCTGCCCCTGCACAGCTGATCCTCCACGAAGGGTGGAGGTTAGTGGTCAGTGGTCACGGCCAGTCCTTGCAGCTGACTGGCTTGGGTAAATCCCTCCCACTTACCTGCCAACAGTAACCAAGGCTCAACTTCAAGAAAAATGTGTACTCAGCCTACACAAAAGGCACACCTAGAGTTCCCAGCTTGGGTGATAGGGGAGTCTGTGCCACTGGAACCTACAGGACACCTACTACATTAGCTACACTACCAATACAGGGAGTCATGGCAGCTCTACCTAACACATAGAAACAAACACATGGAGGCTGCCAAAATGAGGAGACAAAGAAACATGACCCAAATGAAAGAAAAGATAAAAACTCCAGAAAAAGAACTAAAAAAAATGGAGATAAGCAATCTATCAGATGCAGAGTTCAAAACACTGGTTATAAGGATGCTCAAGGAACTCTGTAAGGACCTAAAAAGCATTAAAAAGATCCAGTCATAATGAAAAAAACCCTAATTGAAATAAAGAACAATTTATGGGGAAACAACAGTAGAATGGATGAAGCCAAGAATCAAATCAATGAACTGAAACATAAGGAAGCAAAAAATAACCAATCGGAACAACAAGAAAGAATAAAGAATCCAAAAAAAACAAGGACAGTATAAGCAGCCTTGGGGGCAACATCAGCTTTCCAACATTTGTATCATAGAAGTGCCAGGAGGAGAAGAGAAAGAGCAAGAAATTGGAAATCCATTTGAAAAAATAATGAAAGAAAACTTCCCTAATCTGGTGAAGGAAATAGACATGCAAGCCCAGGAAGCACAGAGTCCCAAACAAGGTGGATACAAAGAGGCCTACTCCAAGACACACCATAATTAAAATACAAAGGTTAAAGACAGAGAATCTTAAGCACAAGAAAAAAGAAGTTAGTTACCTTATAGGGGAATTTCCATAAGACCATCAGCTTATTTCTCAAAAGAACCTTTGCAGGTTAGAAGGGATTGGCAAGAAATATTCTAAGTCATGAAAAGCAGGGACCTACAGTTAAGATTGCTGTACCCAACAAAGATATCATTTAGAATCAAAGGGCAGATAAAGAGCTTCCCAGAAGAGAAAAAAACTAAAGGAGTCCATCATCACCAAACCATTATTATATGAAATGTTAAAGGGACTCATTTAAGAAAAAGAAGGTAAAAACTATGAACAATAAAAATGGCAATAAATACATACCTACCAACAACTGAATCTAAAAAACAAACTTAGCTAACAAGAAGAACAGAGACGGAATCATGGATATGGAGAGTGTTTGATGGTTTCCAGATGGGAGGTGGGTATAGGGGAATGGGTGAAGAGGTGAGGGGATTAAGAAGTACAAATAGATAGTTACGGAATAGCCATGGGGATATAAAGTACAGTATAGGAAATGGAGTAGCCAAAGAACTTACATATGACCTATGGACATGAATACGGTGTGGGGTTGCCTGAGGGATCGGGGGGTGTTAAGTGGTAGGGGGGACAAAGGCGGGAAAATTGGGTTAATTGCAATAGCATAATCAATAAAATATATTTTAAAAAATGTATAAAGATGTGGTACATAGATAAAATGGAGTATTACTCAGCCATAAAAAAGTGAAATTTTACCATCTGCAGTAACATCGGTGGACCTAGAGGGAGGGCCTATTATATATGCTAAGTGAAATAAGCCAGAGAAAGACAAATACCATATGATTTCATCTATACGTGGAATCTAAAAAAACAAAATAAACAAACAAACAAAAGAGCAACAAACTCATACATACAGAGAATAAACTGATGGTTGCCAGGTGGGAGTGGGGTGGAGGCTGAATGAAAAAGGTAAAGGAATTAAGAAGTACAAAATGGCAGTTACAAAACAGTGATGGATATATAAAGTACAGCATAGGGAATATAGTTGATAATAGCGTAATAACTATGCACAGTGCCGAGGGATACTAGACTTATCAGGGGGAATCACTTCGAAGTCATATAAATGTCTAACTACTATGCTGTATACCTGAAACTAATATAATATTGAATGTCAACTGTAATTGAAAATTTAAAAAATATAGTTTTTAAAATGTTCTTCATTAAGCCACATAAATTATTAATTTTATCAAATCTCAATCCTCAACTACACATCTTTTGAATAGTCTGCAATACGGGAAGTACACAGAAAGCACTTCTCCTGCATACCAGACTACAAGAGTTATCTCAAGGAAAAGCACTAAAAGCACTTGTGCAATTGAGTTGCAAGCTAAGCTAGCTGCTCTTTTCATAAAACACTATTTTTACTTGAAAGAACGACTGGCAGACAAACTATGATTATTCAGACTTAGATGTTTGGCAGACATTTTTTCAAAAATGAACAATGTGAGATTGTCACTTCAAGGAAAACAACTGTCAGTATTTGTTCCAATGATAAAATTTGAGCTTTCAAGCAAAAATTAGAAAAGACTTATCTGATGAGATTGATGGTGATAGTTAACAAATGGGATTTTTTGACATTGTATAATAGAATATGTCAACATACAGTAGGTCTGCATAATTTAGTAAACCAGTATTTTCCAAATGACCAATGCATGATGTTATAATATTATGCATGCGTAGAAGATCCATTAAAAGCAAAAAACACACTAATGGATTTTAATGTAACAGAATACGAAACAGTCATTGATATAGTTTCAGGCTCCACAAGGAAATGGACCTTTAAGAAACTAACAGTTGTCAAGTTTTGATATAATATCTTTTAAAAAATCCACAATTATTTTAAAAAGCAATTAAAACATTCCTCCCTTTTCTGGCCACATACATATGAGACTGCATTTTTCTTTATATACTACAAGCAAAACAACTAACTGCAGCATATTGAATGTAAAAGCAGATATGTATCCGATCAGACAGTAAAGAGATTTGAAAAATATTTAAATTATTATTATTCTAATTTTTTTTTGCCTCGTAATACAGTTATTTTCATAAAACTATGTCAACATTTAATAGGGTTATTTTAAATAAATATTTCAAAATCTTGTTTTAATTTTTAATACAATAAATATTAATAAATATAACCCACAAACAGAAGCTCTTTGGGGTCTTTAATAATTAGTAAGAGTGAAGACACCAAAATGTTTGAAAAGTATTGTTACAAAGCAATGAGCAAAAACGAACTACTGCTACACACAAAAACATAAATGAATCTCACGAATAAAGTTGAGTGCAAAAAGCCCGTCACACCTTACACGTAAGTTCATAAACAGACAAAAATAACCTATGGTATTGGAAATCAGAATACTGGTTACCTTGTAGGGAGGTGTAACGTTTTCTTTCTTGAATGTGGTTACACTTTCTGCGCACTTTTTTCTACATGTTATATATCCCTCAATACAATTCCTTTTTATTTTATATTTCTGTATAAACATAAACCCATACACACACCTGCCTTAGGCTCACCCACTGAAGTTCTGTTAACACAGCTCTGTTAGAACTAGAACATGGCCTTTTTCTTAAAACAGACCTGCAGGTGATGCTAATGGATAGCCAAGATACTACTCATAGACAAGAGTTTAACACCAGGGAGCTTTCTGTATAGCACTGTAAAAAGAACAAGAGCTTTGAAGCAAGGCAGATCAGGTTTTTAACACAAGCACCTCTTCTCTTACTAGCTATGCAGCCAAATGCAAGTTACTTAATCCCTACAGGATTCAGTTGCTTTGGTTTCCTCATCTGTAAAATGGGCATAATGTCCTATACAGTGCAAATGTGAGAATCAAATTATATAAGGAGAGAAAGCATCCAGCATATTGCCTAACACTTAAATATTATGTCCCTTTTGTCTTCCATCCTCATTCTCTACTAATCCTAAAGCATGAAACAAATACCCCTCTTGAGTCTTTATTACTTCATCCTTAAAATGAAAATCATAACCAACCTATATACTAAAAACAGTATATTTTTATTTGCAGAAGTATAAATAATGTAACTATACATACAGATAGGGTTTTTTGCTATAAACTCAAAAGAGGAAGAACACATTAGAAAACTAGAATATATAGAAAAATTATAAAGCAGAGGCTAGAAAATATGAGTATCAGCAGCAACTGTCAAAATTGAAGGATATGATCAGAAGGCAAATCAAGATAATGTCAATTCAGCCAGGGACTGACATTTACTATGAAAAATGTATCAGCCCAAAGTTCCTTCTAACTGTCTGTATTTAAGAAAAAAAGCACAGTCTATATCATCAGAAAAACAGGCATATTCTGTAATGATCGAGACACCCATCTAAATGTAGAGTAGAGGGACAGTTGTGTTGGAGCTTTATAAACTAAGGTGTTCTTACAGCATCTTCATACAGAGATCAATGGTCCTTTTAATAAAATGTTAAACTTTTACATAAATGGAACAGTTTGACAAAAAAGATTCTATGCAATTGTTTTCAATACTAAACATATGCCTAACTGCCCAAGGAACTAAATTTTATAATAAATAAAACAAGAAATATAAACTTGCTTTAGTTTCTTTGCTTTTCAATATTCTACAACTTCAAGTTTGATTTCTGATAACGTACCAGAGACTGTCAAGTTATGGCATACCCATGGTCTGTTTTTGTATGGCCTATGAGCTAAAAATGAAACTTACGGAGGAGGGAAGAAGGGGGATGATAAGGAGGGATAAAATGTGAAGGAGAAAAAGGAAAAAATAACAGAGACTGTATGTGGCCCGCAAAGCCTAAAATATTTTTTATGGAAAGCATAAGCCAAAACCTGAGCACACCATCTTGCTGTCTTTTATTTTTGAACCTCGTGCTATACAACATCATCATCAAAGCCTTTATCGATCCAATTAAATTCTAACTTCCTTTTTAAATAAATAAAAACCTACATCTAGAAAAACACATATCACCTTACTCATTAGAATATCATACTACTGATTTGTCATCTACCCTTACTAAGTTCAGTTCAAAAACTAACCATTTACAAGGCACCCTCCAGGAGGAGTTAGGACCATAAAGATTACAAAGGCATACATAGTCCCTGCCCCAAGAAAGTGAAGGAGCAAACACTTAATCTTTCTAAAACAGGGCAAGTATTGTAACAGAGACATGCACTGGATGCCCCCTGTGAACAAAATGGGTACACTTAAGACAACCTTCAGAGTTCTGAAAGGTTTCTTCGGGGAGAGGCACTCAACCCAGAGGATGAATAAAAGGAGAAAGGGCAAAGGTGTTCTTTGCTCTTTCTGTAGAAGCTACACGCTGCTCAGTATTATCAGTAATGGCAGATCAGGCAAGAGTAAATTAGGGACAGGTCACAGAAGGCCTAATATGTCATGGCAAGGAGCTTAGACTTTAGAATCAATGAAGGGATTTAAGGAGGGGAGTGACAAAGACATTTATACCTATTGGGCAGATGCTCTGGCTGCTGTGTAGAAGATAGGTTTACTATATGAGTGGTCCAGAAACCAGTTAGGAGGCTAGTGCACTTGTCCAGGTGAGGTTAGAGTCTGAACTAAGTTGGTAATAGTAGGAAAGGGGAGATGAGTTGCAGGAAGATTTATTTTTGACTGAGAGAGAAGGGAGAAGAGAAGACTAATGGCACAGATTCACATCTTGAATGATGGGATGGATGGTAATACTATTAAGTTAGGACAAAACTACAGAAAGAGATGATTTTAACTTTTTGTGTGGGAAGGGGTACAAAGTGGGGGAGGTCAAACTAAGTAGATGGGGAAAATGAGTTCTGTTTTGCACCTACTGAATTTGAGAATCACCGAAATGGATGCATATGGGTGACCAGTAGCCAGTAAGATATACAAGTCCAGAGCTCAGGAGAGAGCTCTGAGCTGGACACAGAAATTTGAGAGTTCTCAGCATGAAGGTGGCAGTTAAAGCCAATAGAGTGGGCAAGACTACTGAAGGAAAGAACCTTTAAAAGCCCAGTGAGCTAAGGAGCCAACCCCCAGTAATATCAACATTTACTAAGAAATCAGAATCAATAAAGATCTCTTCTTAAATTTCTGCTAGATTTAAGAGCTTCGAAAATCTTTTCTTGCTAAACAACAAATTGAAAAGAACAAAAACCATGAAATATGTTCATTAGTACACTTCATCTCAAAGACAAAGTGAAGATTAAGGAATTAAGTAGGGAGAGGGTTTTCCAGGTGTAAGGCACAGCATATGGAAAGAGTAGGAGCATGACAGTACAGCATTATTCTGGTATTTGCTTATTTGGTTTTTACAGTAGGTATGTATGTCAGAAAGGCCTTTAAAAAAGGTATAAACCAAGGCCTACAAGAATACTGGCAGGAAACAATCAAGAAAGGTTGTGCTGTTGACAACATGAACCATTTTTAACTTCTCCTTACCCAGCACATCCACATACTCTTCAGGTCTCAGCTCAAGCATTAATTCCTTCATGCGTCTCTTTCCTGCTCCCAGAGGCAGATCAGGTCAAGCCAACCTCCATCTTGCCCACGCCACTTGCCCATGCCCCCACTGCAGCATTTTATCACACTATGCTACAATTACCTGTGATATGTCTGTCTCCCCACTAGACTGATTACAAGCTCCTTAACAGCAGGGAATTTTAATTTTTGTATCCCATACTCCCAGCACTCCCTTACTATGAATCTAATAATCACTAGATAGATATTTGTTGAATAGATGTCCTAAACATATCTGTGACACCTAAGACTACAAGCTCCTTAGCCTTGGACTGCATTGCAGTTGTAGATTTATGTTCTTTATTTTACTTTACTTACGATATTAAAATAAATCTATGAACAAATGCAAAATGAGTAAGGGGAGAGATAGACCAGGAAAATAATAAATAACAAAAGAATATCCCAGAGGAAAAACTAGCTCTAAACAATTCATAAGTAGAATAAAAATAATACTTGTAGCTACCATATTAAGCACAAACTAGTTATGTGCCAGTCAATGTTCTAGGTTCTTTGTCCCTCTTACCTCTTTAATCCACACAACCCAACAACAGAGTATTATCTTCCTTTTAAGACATATGCACAAATAATCCATCTCACTTTACTCTGTAATAAGTTACAGACAGAAAACTAACAAGGAATTGACTGTATTTGTATACTGCATCCTCCACTTCAATAGCTTCATTTTCAGCTAATCAATACAATTAATGTGGAACCAGGTCCCAAAAATTCACTAGGAAAAAGTCCTTTAGCACCTTCTCCATCCCACTATATCCAACATCTTCAAGTTTTAAGGGAGAAACTGTGAACTAACTATAACTCGCTCCTCCACTGGTAAAATCCTTCGGAAAGGTTTTTCACCTGTGGGGTGCACTCCCTGATTTGTTCTATCTTAATATTTATTTACTTCTTTGTTTAAAGAGAGGGCAAAGGGGGTAAGAAGAAAGGGAGAGAGACATCAACGTGAGAAAAAAACATTAATCAGTTGCCTCTGACACACGCCCTGACCTGGGACTGAACCCACAACCTAGGTATGTGCCCTGACTGGGAAATGAACCCATGGCCTTTCACTTTGTGGGACAACACCCAATCACTTGAGCCACACCAGTCAGGACCTCCCTGATTTGTTTTATAAACGAGGAGGGGGAAAAAACAAAACAAAACCCACTAACACTGATATAGTACTATGCAGTTTATACTATTTTACAGATGATATTTATGTCATCTGAGCCTGATTTTACAGATAAGTAAACTGAAGCTCCAACAGGTAATGAATTTGGATTTCAAATCTCAGACAAAAAATTCTTGGTGTTTGGGTTTCTAAGCTTATATCAGATAACAGATCCTCCTGCACAATCAGGTATGAATGAATGTACCAGACTATTTTTTGCAAAAAGAAAGATGCACAAAAATTTTGACCGAAGGACTTATCAAAACATGATATGAATCTCTAAGCTGGTGTAACAAAGAATTAGTTTCTAGTAAATAAAGAACTCCTGCCAATGAGAAAAAAGCTCTAAGACAGTGCTCTTCCACCGCTCACAAAGGCTGTTGCTACTCCCTCTGATTCATATTTCCAAGTATGATTGATCCATATCTGGATAATCTGATCATTCATAAATGCAAACTGGCTTCCCCTTGCTATCTATATTAAGAAGTGTTACTGGGTAATGGAACTACAGTCAATAATTTTGCTCCCCTTTACTTTGTTGTAATTTCCAATTTCTACCATAGCATGTTATTTTAACAGTGGAAGAAATAATGTTCTTTTAAAGTTAAAAAATAAGAAAAAAGCAAGTCACATAAGAATACTTACACTATAATTGTACTTACGTTAAAGTTGCAAAGGTAAAAAAATATATTGGTTAGGGTATGTACTTGTTTGCTAAAACTATAAAGAAGAGCAAGGGAATGGTTTACACGAAATTCAGAAAATTGGTTACTTCTGAGGGATTAAGGAGAGAGATTCAATCACGCAGGGAACTGCAAGAGCCAAAATGTACTAGAAATCTCCCTTTCGTTAAGCTGGTAGTAAAAACAGGCCTTCAATTTATCATTCTTTACGTTGAAGGTGTATGTTATATGAACTTTTATACATACAGCTTCTTTCACAATTTAAAAAGGAGATATAAACAGGGTTGAGGAATCAGAAGTTGTGAACTGAAATCCACTCTTCCACTTACTGACTCTAACCTTAGGCAAGTCATTTAACCTCTAAGAGGAGTCTTTTCTTCTTATTTGAGCTAACAAGTAATATAAGTTTAGTACACTTCTGTTTAAAGTTCCTAGACTACAGTAAGACGTGCAAATAAAGCCCTGGCTGGTGCGGCTCAGTGGATTGAGCGCAGGCCTGCAGGCCAAAGGGTTGACTCCTGGTCAGGGCACATGCCTGGGTTGCAGGCCAGGTCCCCACCTGAGGGTGAGTGGGAGGCAATGGATCGATGTTTTTCTCCCTCTTTTTCTCCCTCTCCTCCTCTCTCTAAAAATAAGTAAATAAAATCTTATTTTTAAAAAAGATATGCAAATAAAATGATGATACAAAGTTAATAACCTCCTTAATAAATAGCAGATCATAATATTGTACTAAGAACTCAATGATAAGATACTGCAAGGCTATTAACATTGTAGTCTCTTCCTATCTAATAATGGCAACAGCTAATATTTTTTAATGTGTACTATGTAACACACTGTGTCAAATGCTTTCTACGGATTATTCTCATACTCAAAACAACTTTATCAGATTAGGTCTCTCATGCCCACTTTACAAATAAAACCACTGTGTCCAAGATCACACAACTAGTAGTAAATGGTAGACAGACCTCAGGACCCATACTCTTTACCACATTAGTTTTGCCTCACTTCTCTCACTGTATTTTAAATCATCTGTCTCTCCCACTACGTGAAAGCTGTTTTTTGTTCATTTGCATTTCCCCTGGACTTAGCAGGCAATAATAAATAAACATTGAGCAAATATTTCATATATGCAGTGTTTTCAGGACATAAAAAGTTATTTCAGGACATGAACTGATTTGTACCCCTTGACAGCTTTGTGAAGTATGAAAGTGTTTTTTTTTAACCACTTTAACCATATTTAAGTGTACAATTCAGTAGAAGTAAGTACAGTCACAATGTTATATAACCATTACCACTAAGTATGAAAGGTTTTTAATGACTTTACTAAAATCACTCAGCTATCAAATTCTGGAATGGGGATTTGAACCCAGGACTCTCAGCCCCTAAATTCACTGGTATTCATGCTACCAAGGAGCCTATCTACCAATATGTCCATCTGCTCTCCCCTTCTTATCAGAATATTGGGAGAATCAAATGACATAAAGATATTAAAATACTTTATACACATTTCTACAGCACAGATGATCACAGTTGTGAGGAGGGGGAAATCCACCAAGATATTTCTCCCAGACTATTATTTTTCACTTTGAGCTTCCAAAAGCTAGAAAAATATAAAATATCCCACCTGTAGAACAAGCCTGCAGATCCACAAAAGCAATGTCAGAACCCCAAAGTAAAGTTATAAGGATAATGCTTACATTAATTAGATTACACTCTCATCAAATGACAGGTAACTGCTCAAACCTGATTTTTATTATAATAAAGCTTTCTAATTAAATTGTTTTTAAAGTACTTTCATTCTGAGAACAAATCCAATTGTCCATCATTCTGACCATTTTGAAAATATTGAAAAAAAAAGTATTGTAAATGTTGGGTATTTTTACGTACTCAACTGTGAAAGCCAAGGAAAATGATTTGTTTGTAAGCTAAACATTGAAGCTTAAACAAAATAATAATAATAATAATAATATTTTGATCCCGTTGGTGCCAATTTTATCCTCTTTACACCCCTCCCAATCTTTTTTCTCAGTTTTAACTCTAAAATCAACAGCCACTTCTTTAACATATCATAGTTAATGCAATTCAGTCCAGAGTACTTTTTCCCAAAGATGTTTCTTCCGTGCACACCCCTCCCTACCTCCTGGCATCAATATTCTGCCATGAGAAAAGCATATTATTAAGTTTTAAATAAAATTGGAGATATTGTTTATGTAGTTAATGTAATGTGTGTACATCAATGCCATCCTCTAAAAAATAAAATAAAATGATCCTATATGCTTTATTTATCCACATCTGATAGAATTCTGACCACCTGAATTCCTTCAGAAGAAAATTCAATCTATAGAAAGAGTCCAATTATTATAAATCTTATCAAGTAATGTCAAAAGAGAATCAAATGAAACTCCATCAATACCAAACCATCTCACCAATGAATATTTATGACACTTCCATATTTCCTGTCCTCTCTGTTTACATAAAGCAGTGATGCCAAGATTCATCTCAGGATTATTAGCCTGCAATACAATGATGGGCCTAATTGCCTTGCAAACCAGGACACCAATAAATGGAGTCTTCAAGCAATCAATTTTAAGGCAAAAAAAAAAAAAAAGGCCTAAGCTCTTTCTGCATACATGCACGCTACCTGACTAGGAAATAAATTCAGCCTCCTATTTTTCAGTCTCATTCATCAGTTCTCGAGCAAGGAATGCTACCTCAAGCCCATCGAATCTATTTAATTCAAATTCCAGGACTAATTTTTAAACACACAAGGGGGAAGGGGGAAAGGAGAAGGCAGAGACATCATATAGAAAGATATCCGTCACATTCCAGTTTTATCTTCTTCACTTTAGTTTGGGACTGGGTTTTTTCTCCCAACTTTCTTGTTATATGAACACAGACATACCTCATTTTATTGCACTTTGCTTAATTACACTTCACAGATGGTGCAGTTTTTACAAATTTAATACAAAACCTTCCACCACAATAAGATCCCAACTCACTTGATTCTAATGCTCGCTTTATTACTGTGGTCTGGACCCCAATGCACTATCTCCAAGGTGTGCCTCTAATAGAAGACAATTCTGTTCCTCTCAACTTTACCCTTTGGATTGATTTACTTCCAAATATGATGCTAACATAAATGAAAAAAAAAACAAAAAGATTAAACTAACAGCTTAAGATGTCCTCTAGGAAAAAGAATCTTTAATATGTCTTCTCCCTCCCCTATAAAGGCCCTTCTGATTACTGTCTCTCCCCAAACCACAGCCGCCAAAGCAGTCCATTTAAGTCCAACCCTTTACCCTCTTCTGTCTCTTGGAGGCCATTGAAATCCTTCCTTTTCATTCAGTCCACTTCCTCCCAGCACTGCTCATCCTCTCCATCCTCTCTGCCCCATCCACACCAACTCCATGTCTCCCACACCTTAAATAAGCCCTGTCACCTCACCATCAGCAATCGCCTCTTCCGTCCTACCAGTTCACCTCAGGCATTCTTTCTCCAAAACTCCCTCTGCCACCTTGACCAAGGGACATGTTCTTCAATACACCATCCCCCAACCTTGCTCACCACCTGCCACTATTCTTTCAGTGAGTCCAGCTCAGCAGCGTCTTCTGTGCCCTCTGCCTTGACCCTGCACCCTGGGAGCTACCAATGCCCCTTCCAGTGGTTCTAAGATCGCCCTAAATCTCATCCCACTGTGCCCCACCCCCACTTCAATACTTGTCTGCCTACCTGGGGCCTGATATCTAATTTAACCCCTCTTGCCAGTTTACCATCACACTCCCCTCACTGAAAGTCCCATCCCCACCAGCTCCTATTCCAACCTCATAAACGCTCCCCAGGAAAGCCCCGAATTCTACCTCCTCTGCTCTCCTAATCCACGCTATTCCATAAGTCTCCACAAATTCCACCACCCCTAAATGGCAAACGCCCACTTCAAGCTCAGGTCTCAACCCATGCCAAGCCCCTCACCCGCAGCTCCTACCACCTCTATCGGCCTGCCCTAGGTCCACCCCAAATTCCACCCTCCTTAATTAACACCCCCCCCCAAGGGTCCTATCCAGCCTCACAGTCCCACTCTCTATTGAAATTACCCCCTACTCCGCATCCCAGCTCGGATCCCAAAGTGTCAACTGGTCCAAGCCAACCCGAAATCCACCACCCTCATTCAGTCCCCTCCCCCATTAAAAGCCATCCCACTCCAGTCTAATCATCCAGCTCGCCCTCAAACCATCCCGAATTCTACCTCAACCTCCCCAACCCAAAGCTCCTGTCCCAGGTCCGGTTATCCCCCACTAAAAGTCCCCTTCCCCTGTCGCCCCCACCCCCAACCTGCTTGGGTCCCACCCTCACCCCACCCCCAGCCCGCGCCTGGACAAGTCTCCTCTGCCAGCCCGCCGTTCCATCGCGACCTCACCCCCCTTCCCCCAACCCGCGCTCCACAGTCTCCACTCTCATTCTCCCCAGTACCACCGGCCCAGGATCAGGACAAACGGACCGGGGGGGGTGGGGGCTCTCCTCACCGGCGAGCCGCTGCAGGAGAAAACGGCGGCGGCGACTGAGACGGTGATGCCCTTGTCTTCTCGGGAGGCTACAGAGGCGACGCTCTCGCTCCCTTGCCCGTGTCCAGTAAGGTGGCGGATGGCGCGCAGGGACCCGGAGCCTCCTCCTCCTCAGCGACTCCGCTCTGAATCCTCTGCAGTAGCTGCCGAGAAGCCCCACGGGTGGGGGAGGGGACGCTCCGCTGCGGGCGAGGGAGGAGGAGACGAAGGGAGGGAGAGGGGGACCTCTAAGAAGGGCGGGGAAGGAGGAGCCGGCGCAGCGCCGCGACACGTCCCACAGCTTCAGCGTGCCGGGACCACAACTCCCGGCATGCCTTGCTCCGCCCCGCGCGCGGCCTGAGCTTGCCGCCGCGCGCCCAATGCAGAGGGGCCGCGCCTTCCACAGTCACGGACAATGGAATAAAGCCAGCCATCCACGGGCGGCTTTTGTAGACTCAGAGCCCACATGTGAGAACAGTTAGGTAGCCCCACGGCCTCATCCCCAGGTGGCGATGTTCTCAGTATCTCCAACCTCTTTGGGCGCGCGGGCGCGCGCGCGTACACACACGCCACCACCACCACACATTACACACACACACACGCACACACACACGCACGCTCACCACCCCCACCCCACTCCTCTGGCCGCCGCGGCCGCCGCCACCCTACCACCCACACCGATTTCTCGGCTCACTGGACTACATTTTCCAGCATGCGCCACAGTATCCTGCCTTCCTTCCGGTCCCTGCGAAATGCTGGGAGGCTCAGTTCACAGTCTGCCTCCATGTTAAGAAAAAGAAGTGAAGGCGAGGAACAAGGAAAGGAATGTGCCAACCCACCGAGGACAGGCCTAAATGGATTAGCTCACCTGTAAAGACGGCGCTCTCTTCGCCATCCCCGCTGCCACTGTCTCACAAAACTAATGCAGCAGCTTCCTCCTGGTCTCCCTGAAAATTCGAGGACGATTTGGCAACTTGAATCCAGATGTAAAAAAGGGCATAATTCTTGATCTAGCTCCATTACTTTTTAAAATTCACCGTAAAAAGATAATAGGACAATTTGAAAAAGATGAATGCCCGAGGTTGTCATATGAGGTTGTTGATAATGTGGGGAAAAACGGAAATGTCCATCAACAGGAGCTGACTGAATTATATATACAAACAATGCGGTGTTAAGCAGCCTTTTAACATAATGATGTAGATCTATTTATTGACATGAAAAGCTATTCACATTTTACTCTCTAGGGGAAAAAGAATTTGATTACAGAACAGCATGTTTAGAATGGTCCAACTTATGGGAAATTTGAGACAATATTCTATAATCATAGAGACATTCCGGGAAAGAGGTTCCTCAAAATACTATCAGTGATTATCTTGGAGGAAAGGGTATGAGATTTCAAGTAATTTGAATTTTCTATTGCCTGAATTGTTTAAAGGGAGCACATGATTTCTTAAGCTATAATATTATTTTCAAAAATACAATTTCTATACCCAACAACCATACCTTTGGTGCCTAAAAACTTTCCATGGCTTCCTATCGCCCTCCGTGGTGGTCTAGGACTAGGCCTGTCTTGTTTTTCTGGAAGCTCAACAGTTCCATCATCAAGACAAGTGATTGGCCCCGGCTGATGTAGCCTAGTGGATTGAGGGCTAGCTGGTGAACCAAAGGGTCACTGGTTTGGTTCCCAGTCAGGGCACATGCATACATTGATGTTTCTCTCTTTCTCCTTCCCCTCTCTCTAAAAATAATCTAAAAACAAGTTTTCTTTAAAACAAACACACAAATAATGGTCCCTAACCTGGTGGTTCAGTTGGAACATTGTCTCTAGGTTGCAGGTTAGGTCTCCTGTCAGGGGGCACATGGGAGGCAACCGATCGATGTTTCTCTCTCTCCCTTCCTCTCTCTATAAAATCAATAAAAACATCCTAGGGTGTGGATTTAAAAATAATAATAATGGCATTCACTTAAAATTCACATAAGAACATTACATGAGAACTGAAATTTTTCTCAATTTTCTCATTTTTTTAATCGGTGATTTTTTAAAAGATTTTATTTATTTATTTTTAGAGACGGGGGAAGGGAAGGGGAAAGAGAGGGAGAGAAACATCAACTGGCTGCCTTTCATAAACCTCCAACCAGTTGCCTCCCATATGTCCCCAACCAGGGACCTGGCCTGCAACCCAGGCATGCGCCCTGACAGGAATCAAGCTTACGACCTTTCATTTTGCAGGACAATGCCCAACCCACTGAACCACACCGATCAGAGCAGAATTTTCTCAATTTTTATTATCTCTTCTCAAATTTTTCCTTCTTCTGGTCTTTCCACACCCATTGCTCCTTAACGCCTACTTAATTCTGAAGCTCAAGACAAAGTCCTGCCTTCCCTAGAACACATTTTAGGCACTGATTTTTCCTTATATCTGAACTGTTATAGCAGTGGTTTCTAATCTGTGGACCAGAGGTCACTGTGGGAAAGGGGGAGTGAGGCAGGGGGAACAGAGTTACGGGTCTACAAAGCTCTACTTAACAAAGCATTGTTTATAGACAATAAATGTCTTACACTTAAAAATCTTTTTCCTTCTGTGTCCAGTTCTCTTAGAATATGTAACATGGTATCAGATAATCTCTAATTTAACATAAATCTTGTATTCAAATACAGTATTTCATATGTCATTGTTCCATGGTGTCATACAAGAGCCACCGGAACTTTGAGCCCTGCTGGCCTGCCCACAGGAGAACTGCAGGCCTACCAGGAAAAGCCCAGACTGCCTAGATCATAGCTTAACAGTCCTGCTGCAGCATATTCATCAGCTTCATCCCACCTACATCTAGTTACATTCCTATCCCTTAGGAATCACTTTCTCGAAATACATCAGGCACTGTCTTTTCCAAACTGCATGTCCAGTTTTCATCCTGTTCTCTCGGCTTTAAAATCCCACTCCTGCCCCCAAAAAACATCTGATTCCTCTGTTCTTCCTTCTTAGAATAGTCAGACAAGCACCTAGGACAAGTTAGCTATGTCCCTTCCTCTCTCTCAGTTGAATTGGCCATCCCCTCTCCTAAACCCTTTTCACTCCTCCTCCTTTTGCCTACTCCCCCTAATGGCAGAAAGTGGGGGCTAGGTAATCAAAATTAGAAGGAGTCTTTGTCCTGTGAGTAAAGGATTATCTGAATTAGGGGAATCTATGAGGAAGCTTACTGGCCTAGGAATCTGGGAATCTGATCCTAAATTAGACCTTGCCATGAACGTGCTGGGTGACCTTTAGTAAATCCTTTTCTGAACCTCAGTGTTTACATCTGTGAATGGAAGGAATGACTCCTGACCTGTCACCTCATAAAGTTATTAGTAGAATTCAATAAAGCAGTATGTATGAAAGTGTTTTGAATATTGTAAAGTGCCATTTATAGTCCAAACCTTTCATGTAATTAAGAGAATTATCTCTCCAAATCCCTGCCAAGCCTTGGCATGTATGCTCTTTACTCAGAATTAAATCATTATTAATGAATTTATTAAAGTATTTAAGGAATTAACTCCATTAATCCAATTTAATTCCTTGATACATTTTCTATATAGCACAGTTAAACAATTTCTAACTTTTCTAGATTTTCTATATTGAATTTTCAATAAGATATATGCTTTTCTCTATCAATTTTACAAGACAAATTGGATTCATCAAACAGCTACCTTTTGCAACTCTTACTGATTATTGCTTCGGCCATTACAAAATTTCTAGTTATGATTTCCACCAACTCCATCTTTTCCTTGGAGCAATTTGAACCATTGTCAGTTTTATTTTGTGTTGATTATTTCTACCAAGTGGAATTTTCCCAAGAGTCAACTCTGCAATGTTCAATGCCATCAACAAAGATGGGATCATTCAGTTTGCTTTTCCATCCATAATAAATTTTTACAACGTGTAGTTTTTAGCCATTGTCAGTTTTATTTTGTGTTGATTATTTCTACCACATCCAATTTTTTTTCTGCAACACAGCTAAAACAAACTCAGGGGCAAAATGACAATGTCAAACACTATCCTTTGCCTGTAACTATCTGATTAATGAGAACTGAGATGGTTTTGTCCCAGCTATGGTAATGAACTGGTGTTGAATGCTCCCTCTCAAAGCATCTCTTTAGGATTCTTGGCACAAGTGTGGGCTAGAGTATTACCTTAAGAATTGATTTAGAATTGCAGGAAAATGAACATTAGAGACCATGTTAGAAGAACCAATCTTTAATAGCCAGGTGCTGGGCTGGTGTCTAAGATCCATTATCTCATTTAATTCTTCAGCCTAAATGTCCTTCATGTGGCCATTTTTTTAGTAGAAGAAATTGAAACCCAGACAGAGGAAGGGTTTAGCCAAATTAGGATCAGAAACCAGACCCTGGTTTAATTCTCGGTTAGTGCAATTTGAATATTTCTAAGTTCCAAAGTTATCTAATTTAATTTTTAAAGTTTCAATATAATCTTGTTGGAAAATTAAATTATAACTTTTGAGTTTAGCTAAGATATGAAATAAGAAAAATATATGCATATAAACAAAGCATTCTCAACTAGCTTTTTGTAACAGCAAATGATACAAAGAGTCTAAAATGTTTTGTAAATGACCCAACACTGGGCAAATGAATGTTTCTGCCATTTGTGATAAAAGTTGTTAAATAAACCTGCTATGCTAGCTTGACAGAGTGCTAGAAAACTAATAATACACAACTAACATAGGCATCAAATGCCCAGCCTAATATTTAATTCTAATAGCCAATATTAAAGGGATATAATTACATCCTGCCTATCCTTTAAGACCTAAGTCAGTCATCAGGAAGCCTCTCCTGACCCTTGCTTAGGTTAGGAGCCCACTTTGTTCCCACAGCCCGCTCACACTATTGCGTTCATTGTCTATTTACTGCCCTCAGGGACAAGGACCAAGGTGATTCGGTTCATCTCTGTCGTCAGAGCTTGGTTCAGCCCAGAGATCCTCACAGGGTAAGGCTTTAGTAAATGGAGGTTGAATTAATGAATCAATCAATTAGCAAGTGTATAGACTATATATACTTGTCAATTAAAATGACAGGGAAAACACCTCAATAAAGCTGAAAAAAATTTTAATCACAAGGGAAAAGTGCACATTAAGTAAAGAGCAAAAGTAAATCGCAAACCAATCTGCATGAACTGATTATAGCTACTTACACTCCCAAGCAGCAGCAGCAGGAAAGCCTTGCCATCCTACATTCATATCCTGCGTCAGTCCGGATTGGGCATCCTCTGTCAAGTCATTTCTTCTCCTGTACCTGTTTCTCTTCTTTTTAAAAATTTATTGCTTTTTTTAGAAAGAGAGAGGAAGGGAGAATGAAAGAGAGAAACATCGATTTGTTGTTTTCTTATTTAAACATTCATTAGTTGATTCTTGTTTGTGCCCTGATGGGGACCAAACCCACAACCTTGGTGTATCGGGATGATGTTCTAACTAACTGAGCTGCCCAGCTAGGACCCATACCTGTTTTCTTATCCATAAAATGGCTGACCTTGCAGGGCTCCCAGAGCAGATAAAGAGTTCATTAAGGCATCAGATGTTTTTCATGCTATAAGAGCTGCCAGAAGTGAAGGTTGTTACTAACAAAGGTCAGAAGAGGACAGAGGGGGAAGTTTACAGTTAAGAGGATCCTTTACATAAATTACGCCACTCAAGTTCATAAACTTAAAAAAAATAAAAAAAGCATACCAAATATAGGGGCTTGAATTGCATCTCCCGAAAAGATACAGGCATACTTCATTTTATTGCATTTCCACTTTACTGTGTTTCACAGATGTTGCATCTTACAAATTGAAGGCAAGACACGCCCCCGCCCCGCAACCCTGGCAAAAATATTACGAGTCACTTTATTGTGGCAGTCTGGAAACAAACTCTCAATGTATCTGGGGTATACCTGTTTGTCCAAGTCCTAACACCTATACCTGTAAATGTGACCTTATTTGGAAGTAAGGCCTTGGCAGTGAAGAACCTCAGGATGACATCAACCCTGGATTTAGGTGGGATGAGTGCTGTTTTTATAAGAGAAGGAAGAAGAGGATCTGAGACACAGAGACACCAAGGAGAAGGCCGTGTGAAGACAGAGGCAGAGATTAGTCATCTACCCCAAGCCAAGGAACATCAAAGATTGCCAGTACCCTCTAGAAGCTAGGAGAGAGGCGTGGAGGGACTATCCCTCAGAGCCTCCAGAAGGAACCGGCCTTGCCAATACCTTCATTTCAGGTTTCCAGCCTCCACAACTGGGCGAGAGCGAAATTCTTTTGTTGAAGCCACCTAGTCTGTGGCAATTTGTTAAGACAGCCCTAGGAAAATAATACAGCAATTAAGCTAGGAACCAAAGTAATCAAGTCATTAGCAAATACTTTGTCCCCCAGACCAATTCAGAGGAGCCTATTTTGGGAAATGTTTATCAGTTCATTTAATTTGTCATCTCTGACAGCAGCTCTGGAAAATTCATGTTAACACCCATTGTCTTTAAATCTGTGCCTTTTCTCTTCTTAACACTTAATTGTACTCTTAGTTCCTGCCCTCTCTCCTGGGATGGCTCATTCTTCAAATTAGTGTGAAGAACTCCGGTGTCATACAAAATGCACAGACATGAGGAAGCCAGATCTAGGTTCATATCCCAGCTCAGTCACTTAGAGGCTGCGACACTGGGAAAATTATTTTTCCTTACTGGACTGCCATATCCTCATTGGATACTTACTCATTACAGGGTTTGGGGTTTGGACAGGTGTGTGGCTTGCTCGCTAAGGTAAAGGAGGAATAGCATATGGTAGAGAGAAGGACATTGGTATCCACTAAGCATGAAAGGGGCCTCCCCAAATATTTTTTTCTACCTAAGAGCCCAGATCTTTTGCAAGGGAAGGAACAAATAATGACCAGGATGTAAGTTGGACTTAATTTGATTTAAATTCAATAAAGTAATATGTTATTTCTTACTCCCCTAAGTTTGTGGAGTATGATTCATAGCCACCACATAATCAACAGAAAAAATAAAAGTGACAGCAGTTAAACTGCACACAATAAGATTACTTATTGACTACAAATTGATGGGAAAATAAAATAAATCTTCTAGACAAAATGTAGGTCTGTAAAATTTGTCCCAGGAAAAGTGGACTTGACAGAAATGATGACCATAAAAGATAACTTACAATGACAGAAGCTTTAATTACTAAACTGTGGTATGGATTTTTTTTAATTTATTTTATTTTTAGAAAGAAGGGAAGGGAGGGAGAAAGAAAGGGAGAGAAACGTCAAGTGTTTGCCTCTAGCGTGTGCCCCAGTTGGGGACTGGACACAATCCAGGCATGTGCCCTGACTGAGGAATTGAACCAGTGACCCTTTGGTTCACAGGCTGACACTCAGTCCACTGAGTTATACCAGCTGGGGCTTGTGGTATGGATTTTTTGAATTGATTGATAACTCAAATCATAATAAAATTTATACAGAAAATTATTTGTCATATGAAAATCATTATAGCTCAATTTAAGTGAAAATGGATAAGTTGGAAATAGATTTAGTAGGCTATGTAGACAATAGTGCCAACAACAAAAAAAAAAAAAGGAAAAAAACAGGCTATGTAGAAAAATCAAAGGTATCGAACTGTCTGTATGGAATTTGTTCTGGGAAATATTTTCTCAGTGAAAAGTTATCAATATGATATAATTCCATCTAAAACTCCGTATTCATAAACACAAGACAAAAACATCGTTAGGGTCAAAACAGGAGAACATCCCTGGCTGATGTAGCTCAGTGGACTGAGTGCCGGCCTGTGAACCAAAAGTTTGCCGGTTCGATTCTGGGTCAGGTCATGTGCCGTGGTTGTGGGCCAGGTCCCCAGTTGAAGGTATGCAAGAGACGGTTAATCATGTTTCTCTCTTGCATCGATGTTTCTCTCTTCTCTTTCTCTCTCCCTTCCCCCTCTCTAAAAATAAATAAATCTTAAAAAAAACAACAACACAGGAGAACAAATACCCTGACCGCTCTGCTGAAGTTCCTGGAGAGAAAATAGAAATGGAAACCAAGGCCAAGTCTTTGCTGATCTACATTTTACCAAGAATATTTCTGATTCTTCCATTAATTTTTCATCAATAAAAAACTTCACTGTGTGTAATTTCACTGCCGTAACTTTTATTTTTTCTGTTGATTATGTAATGGTCAGTGCCCATGTAGGGAAGGTCCCTGGGGCCTCACTGCTTAACATTCTCTTTGTCCATTCATTGCTCCATCTGTCCAGTCAGCAGTTACCCAGCCCTGACAGAGAAATCAGGCCAAGCCCCTGACCTCAAATACTGACACTTTTACTTCCTTTTTCTAATCCTACACTTTTCTGATTTTATTGGGGAGGACCTCCAGTACAATCTCAATAAAAGTGGTGATAAGGGGCACCCTATTTTCATATTTCACCAGTAAATATAATGTTTGATATAGGTTTATTTTTGTGAATGCTCTTTTTGAGATAAAGAAAGTTCCCTTTGGCTCTTAGTTTGAAAAGGATTTTATCAACCCTGGCTGGGTAACTCAGCTGGTTAGAGCATCATCCTGATACGCCAAGGTTGCAGGTTTGATTCCCAGTAAGGGCATGTACAAGAATCAACCAATAAATGCATAAATAAGTGGAACAACAAATAGATATCTCCCTCTCTAATCAAGAAATTTTAATTTTTTTTAATTTGAAAAAGATCGTATCATAAATGGGTGGTCACTTTTATCAAATTATTTCTCTACATCTCTTGAAATGATTCTATGATTTTTTAAACTTTATTCTGTTAGTGTGGTAAATTATATTTATTGATTTTCAAATGTCAAATCAACCTGGTATTTCTGGAATAAAGACAATTTGGTTGTATAGTATTATCCTATTCATAGATCTTTGGATTTTGTTTGCTAATTTTTTAAAGAATTTTTGAATCTTTGGCCTGTAATTGCCCTTCCTTATAATGCCCCTGTTAGGTTTGTGTATTTAGGTATTTCTGATCACATAAAATAAGTTGAGAAGTACTTCCACTTTTTCTGTTCTCTAGAAACATCCAAACCTGGAGTTTTCTTTGTGGGAAAATTTTTTAAAATAAAAAAGTTCAATCTCTTTAATAGAAACAGGACTACTCAGTTTTCCTATTTCCTCTTGTGTCAATTTTAGTAGGCCGTGTTTTTCTCAGAATTTGTCCATTTCATCTGAATTTTCAAGTTTGTTGGGATATAATTATTCATAATATCTTTTCATTATCTTTTTGATGAATATAGGATCTGTAGTGATGGCACTCTTTATTTCTAAATTGATACTGCCTCCTCTTTTTTATCTGCATCAGACTTTCCAGTAGTTTATCAGTTTTAGTAGTCTTATTTGTTCTTATGATCCCCTCTTCCATATCTTTGTTTTCTATTGTATTAACTTGGAACTATTGTTTTTCTTCTTTCTATTTTATTTGGATTTAATTGCTGGGTGTTTTTTTTTTAACTCTTACAGTAGATATTTAGATAATTGATTTCCAGCCACTTTCCTTTCCAATATAGGCATTTAAAGCCATATATTTCACTGTAAGCAAGGCTTTTGCTGCATTCCACAATTTAAAAAAAAATTATTTATAGATTTTAGAAAGAAAGAGAGGAAGGGAGAAAGAGAGAGAGTGGGAAACATTAGTTTTTGTTGTTCCATTTATTTATGCATTCATTGGTTGATTCTATGTACTCTGACTAGAGATTGAACCCTCAACCTTGACCTATCAGGACAATGTTCTAACCAACTGAGCTACCCAGTCAGGGTTCCACAAGTTTTGACATATTGTATTTTCATTATCAGATGGTTCAAATATTTTTCAATTTCTATTGTGAGGTGTTTTTTTAAATCCTCACTAGAGGGCCTAGAGGATATTTTGTCATTGCTTTTAGAGAGAAAGGAAGGGAGGAAAGAGGAGAGAGAGAGAGAGAGAAAGAGAGGGAGAGAGAGAGAGAGAGACAGAGACAGAGAGAGACAGGGACAGAGACATCGATTAGCTAGCTGCCTTCTCATATGCCCCTCAACCATACGTGCCCTGACTGGGAATTGAACCTGTGACCTTTTGGTCCATAGGACAAGGCTCCCACCGACTGAGCCACACCAGCCAGGGAAATGTTTTTTTTTTAATTCATGGATTATTTAATAGTATACTATTCAATTTCCCAAAAATTTTGGGATTTTCTAGTTTTCTTTTTGTTTTTTATTACTAGCATAATCCAACTGATTTCAGTTCTTTAAAATTTGGTTAGACTTATATTATATTCCAGAATATCAATAAATATTCCATGTGCACTGTCATATTGAACTCCTGAAAGTTCCCAGATTTTGTTTTTTCCTGCATGACCCTTTTGTCTAAACCATGTGTCACAAAATCAAATGCCTACCTACATTTGAAAGGGACAGAGACGACATGGAATGAAAATGAGCTTTAGATTCCTAAACTTGTACAAACAGAAAATAGACTGAAAAAACTACTCAGTTGCAAACACTAGCTACCTTTCATGAAAAAGGAAGGATGACTCAGAGTATAGAACCAATACCCACAGAGAGGTATCCCCAACTTGGGGCTGAATCACGGAACTGCACGATTTCAGAATCAGAGTGTGCTCTGATTGATTTCAGAATTGTTATGGACCAGTGACTCCTGTGTGCCTCCTCTTTCCTCCCTTTTTGAGTAGGAGGATTTATAGTAGTTATCCTCCTCCTGTGCTATCATGGTATGTTAGGCGAGTAGAAAGCAGATAACTCGTCTGTTTGGCAGAAGTTCAGATAAAGCACAACTATACTTGATGAGATTATGTAAGGAACTACAACCAACGAGCCTCATTTGTATCTGAACCTGGCTAAATTAATGAAATTCTGGATCTCAAGTTGATGCTATAATGAGACAAGACTTTCAGGGGAATTGAGAGAGAGTAAGGGTATTTTTGCCTTGCAGTCAAAAGGCAGGTTATGCTGGTCAGCTTCCAAAACGGTCCCCAATAATTTTTACCTCCTGATAGTCACACCCCTGACAGAGTGTGACTTCTGAGATTAGGTAATAGGAAGTTTTGTGGCTCCCACCTCACTCCTCCTTGGATCACTTGCCCTGGCAGAAGCCAGCTGCCATGTCCTGAGAACAGATTCACATTATGAGGAACTGAAACCTCCTGCTAACAACCAAGCTCCCCGTCAAAGTCCTTCAGATGACTGCAGCCCTGGCTGGTTTCTGACTGCCACCACATGAGAACCGTGAGCCAGAATTCTTAGTTAAGCCACTTCCAAACTTTTGACCACAGAAAATATGTGAGGGACTAAATGTCTATTATTTTAAGCCACTGAGTTTTGGGATAACTTTTTATGCAGAAAAGGATAATTTATACTCTCACTTGGACTGCTTATGCTCGAACTGTTAAAGAAGGTCTATTTAGATCATGTAAGACCATTGTTACAGCAAGTTGAACTTATCACTAATACAAAGCTTTTCCTCTGGCTGAGACATTCCTTGAGCACCACAACACACCCCGCCCCTTCACTTGATTATCTTGCACTCATCCTCAGCTATCTCCATCTTTGAGAAGCCTCCTGTTCCTAGAGATAGAGAGTCCTTCCCTCTCCCTCTTCAGAAGTACTGATTACTCTGAGCAATAACCGACTGTGTCCATGTCTGCCTTGTGTAGCAGGTGATGAGCTCCTTGAGGGCTGGACCCCAGGCACAGAGCCAGGCACGGCATGGGCACGGAGAGTCGGTGAATGTTTACTAAATGATTGAATGAGTTAGGGAATAGCTTCACACCCCTGAGGGCCTTAGTGATTTTGGAGAGCCTCTGTGAAATGGAATTCCTGTACCCATGGAGTCTTCAGGGACCTTAGAGGAGGACTCAGAGGGCCCTTAGAGAACTCTTTTGTTAGGCCCAAAATGTATTTAGAAGATAGACAACTCTCAAGGAGACTTCCAAAAAAATTTCAGAGATTTATAGTTGTAAGCAAGAAGAACATGACAGAATTCTGGCTGATTTAAGAGAAGGAATTTATTAAAAGAAAATGGAATAGACACATGAAAAGGTGCTCAACATCATTAACAATTAGAGAAATACACGTCAAAACCACAAGGAGATACCACTTCAAACTCACCAGGATGGCTAATAATTAAAAAGACAGACAATAACAAGTGTTGACAGGATGTGGAGAAACTGGAAACCCCATACACTGTTGGTACAAATGTAAAATGGTATAGCTGCTCTGGAAAACAGTCTGGCAGGTTCTAATAAAGTTAAACAAAGAGGTACCATATAACCCAACCGTTCCACCCCTAGGCATATAGCGAAATGAAATAAAAACATATGTACACCCAAAAATGTGTACATACATGCTCACGTCAGCACTATTCATAATAGCCAGAGCGGAAACAACCCAAATGTTCATCAACTAATGAATGGATAAACGGAATGTGGTATATCCATACTGAGGAGTATTATTTGGAACAAAAAGTAATGAAGTATGCCCTCGCCGGGTGTCTCGGTTGGAGCATTGTCCCATGCACCAAAAAGTTGCAGGTTCAATCCCTAGTCAGGGCACATACAAAAGGTAACCAGTTGATGTTTCTCTGTCATATCAATGTTACTTCCTCTCTCTCTCTCTCCCTTCCCCTTTCTCTAAAATCATCAAACAGCCCTGACTGGTGTGGCTTAATGGATTGAGCTTCAGACTGTGAACCAAAAGGTCTCTGGGGCACATGCCTGGGTTGTGGGCCAGGTCCCCAGTTGGGGGCAGGCTAGAGTTGCCTCACAACCTATTGATGTTTCTCTCACCATCAATGTTTCTCTCCCTCTCTTTCTCCCTCCCATCCTCCTCTTTCTCTAAAAAATAAATAAAATATTTTTAAAAATAAAATCAATAAACATCTCCTTTGGTGAGGTTTAAAAAATAAACTACTAAAGTATTGATATGATATGCTACAATATAGATGAACCTTGAAAACATTATGCTATGTGAGAGAAACTAGTCAGAAAAGACTACATATTGTATAATTACACTTGTATGAAATATCCAGAGTTGGTAAATCCATAAATGGACAGTAGATTAGGGACGAAAGGGTGTTGTGGTTTGAATTATGTTCCCCTCAAAAGATATGTTAGATTCTTAACCTCTGATACCTGTGAATGTGACCTTATTTGGAAAAAGGGTTCTTGCAGATATAATTAAAATATAAATCAGATGAGGTCATACTAGAGAAAGATGGATTCATAATCTAGTATGACTGATGTTATAAGAAGAGAAACACAGAGACACACGCACGCACACAGAGGAAAGAATGCCATGTGAAAATATGAGACACAGGAGAGAATATCAGGTGACAATGAAGCCAGCGACTGGGAGTGGTGCACCTACAAGCCAAGGCACACTAAGAATTGACAGCAACTTGAGTAGCTCAGAGAAAGGCATGGAACAGATTCTCCCACAGAGCCTACTGAGAGAGCATGGCCCCGCCAGCACCTTGATTTTGGACGACTCCGAGCCTCCACAACTGTGAGAGAACAAATTTCTGCTGCTTTAAGCCCCTAGTGTGTGGTACTTTGTTATGGCAGCCCTAGTAAACTAGTCTGGGGGACCAGGGGAATTGGGGGTGACTGCTAAAGAGTGTGGGCTTCCTTTTCAGGTTGATGAAAATGTTCCACAAATGATTGTGATGATAGTTGAGCAACTCTGCAAATATGCTCAAGAGTACTGAATCTCAAAAAACCTTTTATGTGAAAGAAACAAAAAATTCTATTGGAGAGTTCATAGAATCAACAGGACACCTGGAACCCAGGTATAGAGCCAGTAATATCACCCCAAATCATATAAAACTGGTCTGGGGAGAACCCACAGTTGCTTTATCAAGCACTAGACACTACAGACTTTAAAAAATTATTATGAAATAAAGCAAGTCCTCTTTTTAAAATGTCAACTGGAGCCTGGCTGGTGTAGCTCAGTGGATTGAGCATCAGCCTGCAAACCAAAGGGTCTCCGGTTTGATTCCCAGTCAGGGCACATGCCTGGGTTGCGGGCCAAGTCCCCAGTAGGGGGTGTGCATGAGAGTCAACCACACATTGATGTTTCTCTCCCTCTCTTTCTCCCTCCCTTCCCCTCTGTCTAAAAATAAAATAAATAAAATCTTTTAAAATAATAAAATAAAATATCAACCTGATGCATAATTTACACTCCATAAGCGGCACCCATTTAAAGTGTACAGTTTGGTGAGTTTTGAAAAACATACTTATCCCGTAACCGCTATCATAATCAAGATACAAAATATTTGCATCATCTACAAAAGTTTCCTTGTGTCCCTTTACAGGGAATCTCCCCTCCATCTCCAGCCCCAGCAAGTACTGATCTGCATCCTGCCACTTCCTGAGCCGGGTTCTCCAATCTTCCCATCAACTCTGTGAGCCATCCAACATCCTTCCAATAAACCCCTTTAAGTGAGCCAGCATCGGAGCCTGTGTTCACAGCCAAGCATCCTGACTGATAAAGCAGGGAGAGAGTGAGCAAGAAGGAGGCAGCAGAAACGTGACTCAAGGGAAACATATTTACTCTGAATCCATTTATATAACATTCAAAAACAGAAGAAAACAACTGATATGTTATTTTGGGACACACTGTTATTTGGTAAAATCATGAAGAAAACCAGGCATGTTTGTGATAGTCTGGATTATGGTTTAGCAAATATTCACTGTACCTCCCTCCACTGGGAAGGGACTGCACTTCCTGCTCCACTGAGGGTGGGCTTGGTCATAGGACTTGGCTTGGCCAGCGGTATGTTGGTAGGTATGACATGAGCCATGCCTTACATGTCCTTGTGCTGTTTGATGTGGTGCTCACACTTCAGTGAGCTTCCGGACGAAGACTATGTTCCAGGCAGACTCTGATCCCAGTAGGATGAGAGACACATGGAGCAGACCTGGATCCAGTCTGCAACCTGGAGCCAACCCAGCCAACCCACCCACCAAGCCCAGCCCGGGTTAGTGCAAAGCACTTAACCTGCAGACCATGAGTGTGAGATAAATTTTCATTGGGTTTTAAGGCAATACGTGGCAATTTTATAGCAACAACTGATTAATACAGTAAGCAACAGCAAATTCACAAAGAGGAAGGAGGAGATGTGACCAGGGCCTCAAACTACTAGTAATGCTGTATTTTTTAGCTGAAAGCTGGGTTCACGAGTGTTTGTCTCATCATTACTCTTTAAACTAGACACATCCATTATATACATCTGTTATTTCTGATTTTTTTTTTTTAAAGTTAAAAAAGTGAGGAAGAGTTTGGGGCCATGGCCTGTTATTGCTTGAGTGTGGGTGGGCAGATTTAAAGACCTGGTGCAAAATGAGTGTAGAGGGGGTGGGGAGGAGTGAAGGATAGAGATGGATAAAACAAGCACCAAATGGGTGAGACAGTGGTCGCTTCAGCAGCACGTGTACTAACATTGGGTGAGACAGCAGTTGGATCTGGGCGGTAGAATGTTAGGAGATTTTATTTTTGTCTTTATCCTTCTCTGGATTTCCCTAATTTTCTGCAATGCCCATATATGACTTTTGTAATCAAAGACTAGAACAAAAAAATGTAACGGCAGATACAAGGAGTCACTTCCCAACAGGCCTCTCTCTCTTTCTTCCCTGTTGACAGGATGAATCATGACTTTTCCAAACCCGCCATGGTAACGGCCCTCATCCCCGGCAGCTGGTTTAGTGGAGCCTGTGTGCCCCAGTTCTGACAAGTAAGATGAAAGTGGAGGTCTCCTGGTGGAGAGTGGGGGCAGAATTTTAAGAAAAAGTCCCCTCCCAGAGAGAAAAGAAAAAAGGGAGACAAGGGAGGAAGATTTTGTACATTATCCTGTAATGCTGTGATGTTGAGATCTGCGGCAGCCACCTTGCAAACTTGAAGGAAGATGTTGCCCAGGAGGGTGGCTGAGAGGAGAGATGGCAAGGTCGTGGGTGGCAGGTTGAGCCACTGACTCAATCTACGGACTGTTCTGTTGACTTTCTGTTAAGAGAGATTATAAAACTTCTATGGCTTAAGTCACTTTCAGTTAAGAAGACTCAGTTACAGCCGAAAACATCCTAACTGTCACAGAATATTTTTGAAGTGTGAGAAGAGACATATCTGAATAGCCTTAGAGGCTCATTTCCTCTCCCAAAGCAGCCAGCTCAGTGTATCTGAATTACCCCAATGGTATCAGCCCCTGGGTTCCAATACCTAGTTTCTAACTAGACCACCTCCTTGACAGGCGCGTTTCCAACGTGACTTCGTCACATAGCTGTTCCCTCCCCATAGCCACTCAATTTAAAAGTTCCATTGCAAATTATATAAATATCTAATCACTATGTTGTACACCTGAAACGAATATAATATTGTATGTTATCAGTAATTAAAATTTGTTTCAAGAAAAAAATTCCTTCTTTTTAATCATTCATGTCAACAAAATGCTTCCCTTTCCATTTTAGGGTTGCTAGAACAGGGCCCTTTCTGCTGGGACTCTGGCCACGGTGCAGTGGGGTCATGAGAGTTCCATGGTCTGCTTCTGTGTTTCCCCCTCTTACACCCTATTTAATATTTGCACTGCTGAGTGGGGCTAGTTGTGTGTGTCCCATAACCTACTAGCATGGCAAAGTGTTGAGTGAAGAGAAAACCTTAAGACGGTGGCAGTAGGGTGGATATAAACTAGAATTGACCATTGTCAATACTTAGTGATTGCACCTGCCTCTGTCCTCTCAACCAGACTTGCTCAAGTCGCGTGCAGGGTAAGGCCCTTCATCTGCCAGGTCTCATCTTAAGAAATCACCAGTTCCTCTCACCTCCCCAGAGACTGAGCTTTTAGAAACATAAATCACATCACACTATTTCTTTGTTGAAAGCCCTGTACTGCTTTCCAGTGCACTCAGTACATGTTCACTCCTGTCGTCCTTTCTGTGCCTGTCACACGTGTGGAAGGCAGATGCTCCAGAGGAGCGGGGCTTCAGGGCCTCTGCCATATAGGCACACCCGAGGCCCTCCGAAATACTGCGCTCTGAGAATGCCAAGGCCACAATCTCTAGCAGCTGGTCGTTCTTCAGCAAGAAACTTCAGCTGCCCCTCCTGACGCCCCATTCTAATCCATCTCTGCTCCATGAAGACGGCTACTGGTGGAAATCGTCAGGGTTAGGGGTAATTTTATAGGTGCTATCCAACCCGGGGACTTTCGGGTCACCTCGGCTAGAAGGTTGCTCTAAAATGCCAGCTCACAACGGTATCTAATTTATCTAGCTGTTCACCTTGGCTAGAGCCTTGGAAAGTCCTGTGCTGACCTGGGTGCCCGGCTTGGGCGCAGTAACCAAATTTGGCCACGAGGGGACAGTCATGCATTTTTGTCAACTGCAGGGATTTGGATTCAACCAGGAACAACTTGAGATGTTTTTAGCCTGCTCACAAGCAGAAGGGCCAGATGGAGATCCGCGGGTGCTCTGATGAAGGCAAGTAACTCGATGTGTTTTTGAAATGACATTCTTTAAATACAGGGTCCGGCAGCAGTAACACCTGCTTGAGTGTGACTGGTAGGGTAATAATATGGGTGTAATAATTTATAGTTTTAATTTGAACATTTCACCTAAAATGTCATATGGTACACTTGAGTGGGATATTGTTATGTTACAGAATTACATGTTTATGATTTTCTAATAAAAAAGGGGCGTTATTTGCGCCAGACCCTTTACTTGTTCCCCTCTAACAGCTCAGGAGACTAGAGTCACTTTATCTTCACCGAGGATATATATTTTTTCTTTGCTTTTAGAGAGAGAAGGGAGAGAAACAACCATGTGAGAGAGAAGCATCAGTCGGTTGCCTTCCACAGGGGCCCAGAGTAGGGATCGTATGGGCCTGGACCGAGACGAGAACCTACAACCTAAGTTATGTGCCCTGATGGTAATCGTAAGCTGCAACCTTTCCATGGGATGACATTCCAACCAGCTGAGCCACACCTGCCAGGGCTAGGGGCACTTTTACAACTGGGAACACCCTGGCTGGTGTGGCACAGTGGATTGCGTGCCAGCCTGCAAACCAAACGGTCACTGGTTCGATTCCCCAGTCAAGGCACATGCCTGGGTTGTGGGCCAGGTTCCCAGTAAGGAGGCATGCGAGAGACAACCACACACTGATGTTTCTCTCCCTCTCTTTTTCCTTCCCTTCCCCTCTCTAAAAATAAATAAATAAAATCTTAAAAAACAAAAGCAAAACAAAAAACTGGGAGCAAATGCCATAGTACTTATGAACACTCCTTCTAGAAAAGGGTATTTTAATCTGGGATATACAGACCATATAATTTATGAGGTCCATAAACTTGGATGGGAAAAAACTATGTCTTTATATTCATTAACCCTTAGTGGAATTTAGTATTTCCTTCAACTATGAGTGTAGGCAACCAAACTGCAGTAGTAGGAACAGTGACTATGTCACTAACAAAAATCTAGTATTTTCATACCACATTATAAGTTGTTCCAGATATCTTTATCATTTATACTCATCACTACCTCAAAATTAAGTTATTAAATCTGCTTCTAGATTGTCATTGAATGTGTTAATAAAGCACATACTTTACTATATTGCAAGTTTTTTTATATCTTGATAATTAAATTTCAATACCATTGGTTTCCTTTTTAATCCTATGTATTGCCAAAATGCATGCTGTTTCGGGGTTGTCCCATCAGCCCTGGGGATGGCACTGTGATGTGGTCTGCAGTGTCATGATCCTCCAGGTGTGGTCTCAGCCCACCGAGGACCCCTCATGGTCTCCTGATGACCAGCACACAGATATAAAAATGGAGGATTTTTCCATCTCATAGACTCACTTTCACAAATAACCAATGGGTGATTATTGATCACCTACTAAATACATTATCTTTCTTTCTTTTTTTAAAAAAAGATTTTTCAAAAAAATTTCTAGAGAGAGGGGAAGGGAGGGAGAAAGAGGGAGAGAAACATCAATGTGTCGTTGCCTCTCATGTACCCCCTACTGGGAACCTGGCCCACAACCCAGGGATTTGCCCTGACTGGGAATCGAACAAGAGATCCTTTGGTTCGCAGGCCGGCACTCAATCCACTGAGCTATACCAGCTGAGGCAATTACTTATTTATTTTTAAATTTCTATTTTTATTGATGAGAGAGAGAGAAACGTTGATTTGTTGTTTCACTTAATTATGCATTCATTGGTTAACTCTTGTATGTGCCCTGACCAGGGATTGAATACATTTTTAAGTTAACGACAATTGATTATTCGCCAATAGAAGTTATAACTTACCAGGCAATATTGATTACTCACAATCAGAACTTCTCTCAGGAGTCCTGCCACCACACAGAACTGGCTAAATCTAGTTGGGGTACAAAAAGGGTGACATCTCTCTCTTTCTTAAAAGGCTTTTTGGCATGCTTCTCTTGGTCCCGAAGCACAGAATTGCCCATGAACTCTGGAGTCTTACTCAAAGAGGATGGTCCTATTTCTAGATTCCACTAAGTCCAAGTACCCTAGATCACTGCTGGGATGATCTCATGTTGACCCAGATCCGTACTCTGGCCACAGGGACCTTCAGGAGGAAGTCATCCAAAGCCACTTCCTGCTGGTTCAGGTTCAAGGCTCCAAGGAGTGTTTTGAGGGTTGAGCAATCATGGGCTTTTGCAGACGGGGTTTGGTGTTACACTGATAATACAGTTCCCTCAAAAATTTAGTAGACCTTTGATGTATTCGGTTCTGGTCAGTTCCAGTGTGATTGACCATATCCCAAGATCTTATCTAGACTGGTTTTCAAGCCTAAAGACTGATCTTCTACTTACAGGTCATTCCCCCAGCTGGAAGGTGGCTCTCCTCGGGCTATCTGAAACAGCAGGCTTGGGTGGGAAAGCACCATCCTTCCTTGCCAACAGGCTCATGGCTTTTCTAAAGAGGGCGCTGGCCTTAGCTCCTCTCACAGCTGCCACGTTGCAGCTACCCCTTATAAGTGCTCCAGTGTGGAAGCAATTGGCTTTTTAAACTCTGCAAAACTCAAAATTACAGGATGCTCAGTCAACCCAGATTACAGGTTATTGAAAGAGTTCCTCCCTCAGCAAAGCTGTGCAGAGTAGCTAGCTCTAGTTTAGTTTCTCTCTTTTTCTCTAGTAGGACTTTGCTAAAAGTAGCAAGAAGGAATCAGAAATCACTATTCTAAATTTTTCTACATGGCCACATTGCATTGCCACAACCTCAGCCAGCCCATGATACGCCCTCCAGGGTGAGGTAGCCGGTGTCTGAAGACTGTCTCTAATGAACTTATCTTCCAGTGTTCATACCATGTGTAGAGCCCTCCCCTTCAGTCTGGGTGGGTCCTGTGACTCACTTTAAAACCTTAAGGAGGTCTGGAAACCTTCATTTTTGCATACTTGTGATCTAGATAGCATATAAAGAAGCCCATACTAAGCCACATGGAGATAAAGGGCACAGCCCTTCCAGCCATCCCACCAAGGGGTCACACACACGAGTGAAGTCATCTTGGATAGTCTGTCCCCAGCTACCATCTAACTGAAACCTCATCAAAGACCCTGTAGGACTAGCAGAAAAACCACTCAGGTGATCACAGTCAATCAAAAGAATTGTGGGAGGTAATAAGATGCTTGTTGTTTTAACCCACTAAATTTGGGGGTAGTTTGCCACATAGTAATAGGTAACTAACACAAACACAAGGATATTTCCCCCCCCCCAACACACAGGTCTGTTTGCTATTTTTTTAATCCTCACCCGAGGATATGTCCATTGATTTTATTTTATTTTAAAATTATTATTATTATTTTTAATTTATAGAGGGAAGGGAAAGGAGGGAGAAAAAGAAGGGGAGAGAAACATGAATGTGAGAGAGAAACATAGATCGGTGCCTCTGGCATGCACCCTAACTGGGTACCAAACCTGCAGCCTAGGCATGTGCTCTGACTGGGAATCAAACCGGCATCATTTCACTTTGCAGAATGATGCACAGCCAACTAAGCACACCAGTCAGGGCTGTCCATTGATTTTAGAGAGAGTGGGGGCGGAGAGAGAAAGAGAGAAACATTGATTGGCAGCCTCCCATACAGGACCCAGTGGGGGATCAAACCCACAGCCTGATGGGGAATCAAACCCACCACCTTTTGGTGCATGGGATTACACTCCAGCCAACGCACGTGGTTTTGATCAAATGTTTAATTCTGTGTAATGAAGAGTCACAGCTTCCCGGTGTGCAGTGCCTGAGTCCTTGCCATCTGCAACTCAACTGTACTCATTAATTAAGTATGTAGGTTCTGTCACTTGCAGTGCCCTATTTCCAGGTACCAAATTCAACATCAGTTAGAGTTAGGTTTGCTTATGACAGAAAAATTAAAGTAATAGTGACTTAAACTAAATAAAGGTTTATTTCTCTTTCACATAAATGAAGTCTGGAGATAAGTAATTAGAGCTGGTTTCACCCCGCACAGTTTCAGGGGGGCCAGGCTCCTTCTCTGTTGTCCCACCGTTCTCAACACGTGGCTTTTCTCTCATGGTCCAAGGTGGCTGCTCAAGCTCCAGCCATAATGACTGCCTCTCGACTGACAGAACATGAAAGGAACAAGGAAAGACATGCCCCCCTCCCTCTAAGGATACTTCCTAAAGTTGCACAGGATGCTTCTGCCTATGTCTCATTTGCCAGAATTTACTCATGACCACACTATGCTGGAAGATAGGTTAGGTGGTGTGCTCTTTGCTCCAAGCGGCTGCGTGCCCAGGTGAGAATCTAGGGTTCTACGAAGGATGAGGAGGAGAATGAATATTGGAGCTAAACGAGCAGCGTCTACCACAGGCTGCTCTGCTCTCGGTGGCTTTCTAGTCTACTCCGATTTCTGAAGAGCAAGTCTCCTCCCTATTCTTATTTTCCATACTTTCTCTGTCAATTCCTAAAAAAGAAAAAGAAGGAGGAAGAGGAAATGTGTTAGCATTCTAGCTGGAATTAAATTAAACTTATACAGTAATTAGAGAACTGATACTTTTATGAACTGGTATCTTTCTGTCCAAAACCATGACATGTCTTTTCATTCATTCAAATCTTGTTCTATATCCTTTCATGAGATTTTGTGGTTTTCTCTTTATGGTTTTATACCTTTTTTGTTAAGTGCCTTCTGAAGTATTTCATAGCTTTAGTGGCTATAAATGTAATTTTACCCCCAATTTTGTTTGTAGGTCTTCATTCTAAGAGTAGAAAAGAAGACTGACACTTTGGGTCAGCCTTTATGGCAGCAAGTGTTCCTGCTGAGAACTAGAAAAGCCGTTGAGGAGCTGCCGAACCAGCCAGGCCACATGGGTGGCTAGGGTGCCAGAAGGCGGCGCTAACAGTCTGCAGCTTCTGTTGATACCTTTTTTAAAAAACGGATTTTATTTATTTATTTTTAGACAAATGGGAAGGGAGGGGAAAAAAGAGGGAGAGAAACATCAATGTGCGGTTGCCTCTTACGCGCCCCCTAGGAACCTGGCCCACAACCCAGGCATGTGCCCTAATTGGGAATTGAACTGGCGACACTTTGGTTTGCAGGCCAGCGCTTAATCCACTGAGGCACACCAGCCAAGGCTGCTGTTTATATCTTAATCCAAAGATTTCTTTAAAAAAAAAAAAAGATTCTGCTTTTTATACTTATCTTACACGCAGTCACCTTGCTCAATTCTCTTGTTAATTCTAGTAGTTGTTAATAGCCTGTTATGTTTACTAGGCATATGATCTGAATAGTAAGAATGTTTTATCTCCTTTTCTTGAATTTATAGCAGGTATTTTATTTTCTTATCTTAATGCTCTTGCTAAACCTGGGTGGAATGCGCGATTCATGGAAGGAGCTGCTAATCCCTTGGATAACAGAATCAAAATGTTCGGTTACCTGCTGAGCTCCATGTCCACCCTTGTGTTAATCTTCACAACATCACACGAGGGAGGCATTGCTCTCCCCATTCACAGATGAGGAAAGGACACTCAGAACGTTTAGGCAACTTGTTCCAGTCTCCCAGTGGGATGGAGGGGTGGGAGCAGCAGAGGGAATGAGGAGACCCGGGCAGAGCTGCCACTGCCTCCCCTTCTCTCCACCATCTTGCACGGCGTTCTGAAAGGAGTTTTAAGCTCTCCTAAGGGAACCAGCTGCTGGGGCAAGAGAGCTAGTGTTATGTGTTAACCTGCAGGGATGGCAAAAGATTTGTCTGTTCACCCATTCATTTATTATCTCCCTGATCATTCTCGGTGTTCTGAGAACCTAGTCTGTGCCAGGCCCTGCTCTGGGCACTGGGAACACAGGGACGATGAGGTCCAGTAGCTGTAGAATTAGCGTTGGCTCTAGGAGGGCAGCAAGTGGAAGCACTTTCCAGGCTGAGGGAAGGGCACACACTGAGGCCTCCGGGGCCACAAAAGAGAGGTTTAAGTAGAGAAAAGAAGGAGCCCTCGACAAGATTGAGGGCCTCAGGGTATCTGCGGCAGGGCTGTTGCATCAGTCCTATTCCCTCTTTACCCTCTCACTCGTGGTCTGCCCAGTTGCCAGAGGCAGGCTTTGTTCTGGGATGAAACTTGCTCAGTGTTCTCTCTATGACATATTGAGCCCATTAGGACTTGGTGACAACAGAACAGGCTCTGTGCATCCTGGGCACCATGGAGGGGCTTCCTCCTACTAAGGAGCTGCACTGTTGGCGAACTTAGGAGACACTGCAGAATTCTATGCAGAAGTATCTGACAACGTGAGACCAAGTCTTCCTCTCTCTGGCATCAGTGGGAAATAGTTACGTTTGCCATGACAGTATGTGGGTTAACAACTAGCTTGGTTTTAGGCAGGATTTTTTAGTCAATGAAAAAAATATATTTCCTGTACTAAAAGTCAAAGAACACACCATTAGCAATTCAGCACTGATTATAATACAGTTAAAGCTCTTGTCTGTTTCACCCCGAAATGAAAGAAGTGCTGGAAGTTCCTGGTGCTCTCCATACACCTAACCCCATGACTTGGTACACCTTAAGCTTAATAGCAAACCACCTAGGAAAAGAAAAACCCCAATATTCAGATCAAGATAAGCCAATCTCTTATAATGTCAGAAAGAACCTGTCCGTTGAAGCAGAAACCAGAAAAATGCAAGAAATGCAAGTAGAAAAAGCAAACACAAACTTAAAACTGTATGGGCAACAAAAGAAAGACTCATACAACTCTCCCGGGCATTTGTGAAGAGTCTAGACCAAGTACCTGGAGAAATGTTCGCTAAATGTGAAAGACCTAACAGCTTCCCATGGAGAAAAAACGTGGGTAAAACTTGGAATCAGCAGATGGAGACAGTATTTATGACCAAACAAGAGGAGCTGGGAGGAAACTGACTGATGTTGAGAAGTTGAGTGTGCAATTAAACATCCAAGAGGGAGAGAAAAATCTATGCTACATCAGCATTGCTAAAAAAGAAAACAGGAACGCCCACGTGATAGGTCACATTAAAAGACTTTAGGCTGGACAAACCTCAACTGAAAAAGTGCAGATCAAAATCTTCAGCGGAGAGGAAATGAAGTGACTAAATTTTGTCAAGAGAAAGAAATGGAGTCTCTTAAGAAATTATCTGTCCATTATTACTTGGAGTAAGAGGAGGAAAGTTCTGAAGCAAATGATAAGATGAGCACGTGAACGAAGAGTTGAAGACCTTCAGCCCTGGCTGGCGTGGCTCAGTGGATTGAGTGCTGGCCTGTGAACCACAGGGTCACCAGTTCGATTCCCAGTCAGGGCACATGCCTGGGTTGCGGGCCAGGTCCCCAGTAGGGGACCCTTGAGAGGCAACCACACATTGAAGTTTTTCTCCTTCCCTTCCCCTCTCTGAAAATAAATTTTAAAATCTTTAAAAAAAAAAGTTAAAGGCCTTCAAAGAGCAAATCAAAGACCTTGAAGAAAAGTTAAAAAGCACAGATACAAGAAAAGCTAAAAAGCATCTTCTCAAAAACAAATGATTTCTCTTGAACTAAGAGGTCAGGATCATTGAACAAGAGCACAGGAGGGTGAAAGACACCTCCTCATCTCAAGACAAGAAATCTCAGACATAAGACAGAGAACAATGGAAACAGTGATTAAACTTGACTTTTTTTTTAAGGATTTATTTATTTTTAGACAGAGGGGATGGGAGGGAGAAAGAGAGGGAGAGAAACATCAATGTGTGATTGCCTCTCGTGCACCCCCTACTGGGGACCTGGCCCACATCCCTGGCATGTGCGCTGACTGGGAATTGAACTGGCGACACTTTGGTTTGCAGGCTGGTGCTCAGTCCACTGAGCCACACCAGCCAGGGCTAACCTTGACCTTCTAGAAATGGATCCTTATGCATCTGATGATTCAGTTGGAGGATTTTTTTCAGGGACTATTTACTGCCTACCCCCTCATCTCTGAGCACAGGATGCCGTTTCTTCTTCTGCCTCAATGCGCCTCACCCCAGACCCTCTCCTTGGCTGCCAGGTTCTCCTCTATTTGCAAATCTGGTGCTTCCAATAGATTCAAATGGGAGATTCATGGCAAGAAGATGTCTTCTTCCTTTCTGTGCTAGTCAGTACTCTCCAGGGAGACAGAACAAATGTATAGAAGAAGAGATTTATCTAAGGAATTGGCTTATGCCATTGTGGGGGCTGACAAGTCTGAAATCTGTAGGGCAGGCCAGCAGGCTAAAAATTCTCAGGCAGGGACTGAGACTATACTCCCCACGCTATATGGTCTTCTTCTTCAGAGAGATCTCAGTTTTGCTCTTAAGACCCTTCAACTAATAGAATGATTATCAAGGATAATCTCCTTTACTTAAAGTCAACTATTGTAGATGTTAACCACATCTACGAAATGCTTCCACAGCATCACTTCGATTAGCATTTGATTAAATAAGTAGGTACCATAGCCCAGCCAGGTTGGCACAAAAAACTAACTTTTTCTGATCCAGGAAGCCTGGATACACCCCTCCATGATGGCTTTCCACCAGGAGATTGTTGTCCTCTTTATCCGCCATCATGGACTGGGTTTTTTTCTGGACACATCCATCCAGGAAATGTAAATGTTGCCTTCTGGGTTCATTGGGCCTCCACATAGCCCTTCCCCTCAGAATCCCGAGACACTGCAAGGACCTTACACCATTTCATTTATTTTTTTTCTTCAAAATTATTTTTGAATTATCTACATTTTTTAGTTTAAAAATGTTTTTACAGCTCAACATTAAAAATATAAATAATCTAACTAAAAATAGACAAATGATTAGAATAGATGTTTCTCCAAAGAGGACATACAAATGGCTGATGAGCACATGAAAAGATGTTCAACATCACTGGTCATTGGGAACTTAAAATTCAAAACCACAGTGAGATACTTTTCACCTAATAGGAGGGCTATAATCAAAAAGATAATTATGAGGATTATGGGAAAATTGGAACTTTAATAGTTTGCTAGTGGGGATGTAAAATGATATAGACTTTTTGGAAAATAGTTTGACGGTTCCTCAGAATATTAAACATACAGTTACCATATGACCCAGAAATATCACAACCAAGAGAAATGAAAACATATGTCCATACAAAAAATACTCTTCGATAAATGGTGTTGGGAAAATTGAACTAGTATATGCAAAAAAAAAAGAAAGAAAAAAAGAAAAGAAAATGGACTACCACCTTACACCATACATAAGAATAAACTCGAAATGGATAAACTACTTAAATGTAAGTCCCAAAAACCATAAAAATCCTAGATGAAAACTTAGGCAATATAATCTCAGACACTGCTTGTAGCAAATATTTTTTTCTGATGTATCTCCTAGGGCAAGGGAAACAGAGGAAAAAATAACAAATGGCACTACATCAAACTAAAAATTTTGGCACAGAAAAAGAAACCATCAACAAAATGAAAAGGGAACCTGCCATATGGGAGAACATATTTGCCAATGGTGCATCTGATAAGGGGTTAATTTCCAAAATATACAAAGAACTGATACAACTAAACACCAGAAAGTCAAACAACACAACTTGGGTAAAGGGCCTGAATAGACACTTCTCCAAAGAAGACATACGGATGGTCAATAGACATGTGGAAAAATGCTCAGTGCCATTAATCATCAGAGAGGTACAAATTAAAACCACAACGAGGTATCACTTCACACCTGCCAGAATGACTGCCATCAATAAATCAGCAAACAACAAGTGCTGGTGAGGATGCGGAGAAAAGGGAACCCTAGCGCACTGCTGGTGGGATGGAGACTAGTGCAGCCGCTGTGGAAAACAGTGTGGAGTTTCCTCAAAAAGACTGAAAATGGAGCCCTAGCCGGTGTAGTTTGGTTGGGCGTTGTCCTGCAAACGGAAAGGTAGTTGTTTTGATTCCTGGTCAGGGCACATGACTGGGATGCAGGTTCAGTCCCCAGCTGCTGCTTGCGGGATGTTTCTCTTCCTTTCTTTCTCCCTCCCTTCCCCTCTCTCTCTCTAAACAAAACAAAACAAAACAAAACAAAACAAAACAAAACACCCCCCTGAAAATAGAAAGACCATTTGAGCCAGTGATCCCACTTCTGGCAATGTATCCTAAGAATCCCAAACACCGATCAGAAAGCATATATGCACCCCTGTGTTCATAGCAGCATTATTTACAATAGCCAAGATCTGGAAACAGCCCAAGGGCCCATCATTAGACAAATGGATAAAAAAGATGTACATCTACATAACGGAATACTATGCAGCTGTAAAAAAAAGAAATACTTCTTACCCTTCGTGACAACATCGATGGACCCAGAGATTATTAGGCTAAGCGAAATAAGCAAGTCAGAGAAAGACAAATACCATATGATCTCACTCATATGTGGAAGCTAATGAACAAAATAAACTGACAAACAGAATAAAAACAGAGGCACGGATACATGGAACAGACTGACAGATCTCAGAGCGGAGGAGGTGGGGAGACTGGAAGAGATTAGCCAAAGAACATATATTGCATATATGCATAGCCCAGGGACACAGACAACAATGTGGTGAAGTAGGGGGACAGGGCTAGGTGGAGGAGGGCAAAGGGGGAGGGTAGTGGGAGACATCTGTAATAGTGTCAACAATTTTAAAAGAGTTCTATGTACCACAGTTACAAGAGAAACATGAAAGTTACGGCTGGCTTGTTGGTCTCAATAAATTTTAGTTGATTTAAACAGATGTCTCTCAAAGGCAGGACTGCTGGAGCTGGGATTCCTGCTCTGCTTTCAGCACCCCTCACTTGTCAATCACACTCCTTCCACCAGGCTACACGGCTTTGGAAATTAAAAACAACCTCAACAGTCATCATCAGGTTCCAGGAGTCTATGAACTCCTAGATATTATATGCAAAATGTGATGTGTGTGCACTTTTTGCCTGGGCAGAGTCTACATCTTTTATTAGCATCTCAAAGAGGGTCATTGACCAACATTTTAGAGACACAGACCAGGTCCGGCTGCGTTTAGATTCTGTAGCAGCATCTGTAGTTTTAGTATGCAAAGTGTCCTTTTACCCCTTTTTCTTATCATAACGCCCCCTCCTTGGGAGAATGATGGGGGGGAGGTCTTCCCCTTGAATTCCATACTGCTGCTGGAGAATCTGCCCTTTTCATCTGGTTGCTAAATCCAGAAAATGTAATCTAGAGTTTTGTGCACCGTTCCCCACCTCACCCCTGTATGAAGAAGCCGAACAGCCCTCCATGGAGGGGAGGAGGGAAAGCTGCGGCGGGGGATCTGGCTCCAGATTCCCTGAGGCCAGCTCCACCCTTCTCTTCCTCCCTCTCTCGGTTCCTTTCTTCTGTCCTTCTGTCCTTCTGCTGTAGGCATGGGAATTTTAGCTTGGAGAAAGCAGGGCGGTCCACAGACAGAAAGGCACAAGGGTGGAGGACAGCGGGGTTTGGGAGCGCTGGTAACTGGGGCTGCACGGAGGGGATGAACTCAGTGGCTAATAGGATTAGCCAAGGCGAATCCTCTAGCAAGGCACGCACTGCACAAGGGTCGTAGCGCCCGGATGGCTTGAGGTCAGGATTACAGAAACCCAGGGGCGAGAGAAGGAAGTTTAAAGGGCCAGGCTGTACAACCAGGACCGGAGTAATGGCACCGCCCTGACCGACTGGAGAAAGAAGATTTAGCCCTGCCCACCCTATACCCCCTCCTTCCGCCGACCCACGGGGTAGGACTGGTCCAGCCCCCCGACCCCGGCCCTGGGAATGTCAGCGATGCTAGGCCAAGGCCGCCTCCGAATCGCGGATGACTTCTTATCCAGCGAACTGAAGGTCTGACGCGGAGGTCAGTCGGGGAGGCTGGGGAACAGGCTGTAAATAGATGACTTTCTCTGCCCCTCTTCCTTGCCTCCCCCTCTGGCTCCCACTTGGTAGCACCTTTCTGATCCCCTTATCTCTAAGGCGCTCAGGGAAATGCCCCCTTGCAGGAGGCTTCTGGGAAATGCAGCCCTGGCGGTCCAGGAACCATGAGCCCTGCAGCCCCGGTAAGGAAGAAGTCTCTGGGATAGGAGGAAGGGCCTGTGGCCGGGTGGGTGCCCTTTTCAAATAGGGGATTGGACCGGGAACCTTTCAGGCCCTGACAGGCCCTGTTCTCTGAATGACATCCTGGTTTTGCTTGTAGGTGGGGGTTTGTGGCTGAGCTATTCAAGGAAATGATCCTGGAAGTTGCAGGCTGATGTGGTAGATACAGAACAGCCTTCTTTCTCCAGTTGGGTTCCCTTCAACCCATTTTTGACTGTCCTAGAGGTACCTTTCCAATCCACAAATCTGACCACCTAACTTCTCATCCTGAAGCTCCAACCCCAAACTCCAGTCACTGTCATTAACATCCAGGCTCTTGAGCCTATCACCCAATGCCCTCATGCTATATTCTTGCAACCCCTGCAGCTTCATCACCTGCCATTCCCACGCCAGCCTTACCCCGGCACCCTACTTTCCAAACACACCGAAATTCTGCACACTCGTTTGAACTTCTTTGATCGGGGTGCACAAGAGTCTCTTAGGTTTCCTACTCATCCTTCAAGACCCTTTTTGGCTTCCTCTGGGAAGCCTTCCTGAACCTCCTGGGCAAAGTCAGACTCTTCTTTTCCACTGTAAAATCACACCCTATGCTGTAATTGTGTGTTCATGTTGTTTCCCCAAACAAACTGGAAGATGGGGAAGAAAGAGGGAGGGCCTTGTGGGATGCATCTTTGTGCCCTCCACTATCACCCAGTGTAGTGCCGGGTACAAACTGAATATTGAGAAAACATGGTAAAACTGGGAGACGGGCTTCTCCTTGCAACTTTACTTTTTTCTAGAAAATTACTTCAAGATGCTTAGAAAAATACATTTCATGATAAATTAGTGAACAAATGTCTTAACAGCAAAGTAAAAGCGCAGGTGCGGCCTCTCATCTGTGCTCCGGGTCAGGACAGGTCTACTACCCAGGGGTGGTAGAGGTCAGCCAGGTTCTAGAGCTGCAGACTACAAGTCCCAGAAGGCCTTATGACAGCGCATAGCTCCATGCCCCGCCCCCTGCCAAGGGGCGGGGCGGGTAGGAGGGCGGGGCCCTGGAGCAGGGAGTCCCAGGAGCAGTCTGGGGAGTGAAGTGCCCCAGGCGCTCCTGAGTGCACAAAGCGCAGGCGTAGCGGGTTGGGTGGCAGCAGCATCAAGTAGCGGCCGTTTTTGGCAGCAGCATCCTGCAACAGGTGTAGACAGGTGGGTGCATAAAGGGGAGGCTGGAGAGGGAGTTCGCACCTGGCCCTCTTGTCTTACCTGTGTCAGGGCTTGGGCATGGGAGGGAGCGGCAGGAGAAGCGGGGGCAAGGCCGGGCCTTTCAGGCCAGGTGTGCCAGCCCTTGCTACGCAGCAAGTGGGGGAGGGGCAGAGGCACCTGCTCCCAGGTAAGTCGCACTCAGGAACAGAGTGCATCTAGATTCCAATCCAAGCTGCATCACATACATGAACAAGTCAATGTGTTTGTGCATCTGTAAAATAGTAAATATCCTACCCATCTAACAAGAGTTACGGTGGGGACATGGTAAGGTAGTGTAGTATGTGTAGAGGTTCCCAAACTTTGCTGCACATTGAATCAGCTGGGAATCTTTAAAAACTATCAATGCTTCGTTCCCTCCCCCAGACATTCTGATTTAGTTTTTAAGAGTATGACCTGGGTATCGGGAGTTTTAAAAGCTCTTACTGGTATAATGAGTAGAAGTTAGGACTGCTGGGCGTGAACCCTGGCTCCTTTGCTTGCTAATTAAGTGGATCTACACAAGCGACTGGACCTTTCCAAGCCCCATTTTCCTGGGAGTAGCAGGATTGTTGTGAGGCTTCAATGAGGTAATAGACGAGGGCACTGTAGAAATGTACCTGGCATAGTGCTCAGTCAATGGTAGCTGCGGCTGAACCATTATTTTATGCATTTTTAATTAATTAAAAAATTTTTTTATTTTATGCATTTTATAAACGGCTCAGGTGGGGTTCAAATGTGAGGGGGGCTTTTCTTGTCATGAAATTCCCCCATTTATTGCTGTAATTCTAATATTCTGTGCTGCGAGCATTTCAGAATTCCAGGGTTTCTAACATTTTATGAGTTCCTCACTCCAGCCTCTCCCTGCCTCACAGACGCACTTCTACAGATGTAGGAAGAGAGGCCAGGAATAAGGGACTTGGCCAAGGTTATGTAACTGAGATTGGAATCGAGGCTCCTGGCCCCACCCCCCACCCCAGCGCAGTGGTGGCTGCCCTGCTGACCCGGTGGGACAGTGCTGCCATTATCTGCCGGGAGCAAAGAATGGGGAGGAGATGGCAGGCTTGCCTTGTTTGTTTACTTACACTCCCATAAAGGCTTCCTTGGTGGCTCCCCTGGGAAAGGCGGGCTGAGGGCTTCTCTCCCCAAAGGTGCTCTGGAACTGCCAACGAGGCCTGTGTGTCCCGTGGCCCCTCTGACAGGTCCCACCTGACTCTAACCTGGAAGCTCCTTTTGAAGAAATGGCCCTGGTGAGGGGCGGCTGGCTGTGGAGACAGAGTGAGTAGCCCTGGGCCGAGCCCGTGTCTGACGTGTACCTTGTCCAGGGAAGGAGTGAGGAAAGTGGCTTGCTGGGCCTGCAGCAGTGACCCCTTCTCCCCAGAAATAAGGCCCTTTTTATCCTCCCCTCCTTTGTCCACACTGCTCCCGGTGCCTGGGATGTCCTTCCGACCCCTGACTGCTTGGGGAACCTCTACTTTTCCTGAAGACCCAGCTCGGATGTCCCCTTCTGTGAGGAGCCTTCTCTGACTTTCCCTCTAACCCCCACCCCAGGGCCTGCTGTAACGCCAAACTGGGTTAGAGGCTCGCTTCTCTGATCCCCATTCCTCACCCGTACTCCTGTTACAGCATCGGTCTCCTTGTAAACTGTCTTTACTTGGGGGTCTCACCACCCCCTACCCCATGCAGGCCCCAGGCTGTGAGCTCTTCAAGGGCAGGTGCTGGGTTTGATCCTCTGTGGGTCCACACCGCCCAGCCCAGAGCTGGCCATAGAACAAGGTTCAGAACAAAAGGAAACCTGTCTCTGTGCTTTAGAATCCATAAGACTCTCAGAAGCTCTCTTATGTCTTTGCCCTTTCTGTCAAGATTTCTAGTTGCAAAATACCTGAAGCTAGGGCTCAGCTTCCAGACCCACACTCTGACCAGGGTCATGATGGTCACAAGAGCTCTCCTGGGCTAGGAGTCCCCTACCTCCTCCATGACCTATTCTCAGTTCATTCCGTTCAGCAAACACTGAGCCCTGGTCCAGCCGGGGACCCCCGTCTGGCGGAAGAGGCAGACACTACATAAATGTCACCGTCACACCAGTCAGAGATAAGAGCTAAGATGGAGACTCAGGGTAGGGAGAGGTCTTTGCCCTAGAAGAGACCTGGGGCCTGACCTTGGAAACCCTCAAGGGAGGAAGCAGGTCATTCATTTACCATTCAAAACATTTATGGAGTCCCTACTATGTGTTAGGCCCAATGGGAGGCAATGAGAGAGCAAGACTGAAAGAGGACCTGCTGTCGTTTCAGGGGATAGACAAGGAAGGGTGGTGACAACACTGGGGGACTGAGGGAAGGGGACTCTGGGAGCCAGTGCAGGGCTCCTGCCCTGTCCCTGCCCAGCAGGTTCTGCAATCAGTCTGCCTGGCGGGTCTGGAATATCTCACAGGCTCTATCCTTCGTCGCTGGAAACGAAACTGGTTTGCCCTGTGGATGGATGGCACCCTGGGCTACTACCACGATGAGACTGCGCGGGACGAGGAGGACCGTGTGCTTATCCGCTTCAATGTTCGCAACATAAAGATCGGCCAAGAGTGCCACGGTGAGAAGCCCTTTCCCCTCTGGCACTGTGACTGTGGGCCTGCCCTCCCAAGATGTCTGTCCAAGAGTACCTGCAATGGAAGGCTCTTTGAGACTTTCAGAGGGCTTCTACAGACATTGCTTCTAGGCCCCTATCAACTCCCATTCATAGATATGAATTAAGAAATCAGCTCTTTGTTGAGTTCCTACCCTGTGTTGGGCCCCGGCCTTATGCTGGGCTCACAGAGGTGAGTCAGTCCCAGTTCCTGCCCTCTAGGTGCTAGAACCTGAATAAAGATGAAAGGAAATAAAGGAGGCTCAGAGAAGTTAAGTGACGAGCACAGAGTCACACAGCAAATTTCAGCAAGACTCAGGCCACAATTATAACAGGATTACTGAGAGCTAGACATACCCAACCAGAGAAGCAGGCAATGTGGAAGCGTTGAAAGGCTCTAAAGAGTAGGACAGAATCCCGAAGAAAGTGTGTGGGATCAGAGGAGGTTGTCAATGGCCAATAAACAGAAGCCAGAGGAATCAGTTCCTATTCTTGTTCCTGGTTTACTGGGGGGCCCTGGGGCCTGCGCCCCATGGAAACCCCGTGTGTCTGCCTTTAGATGTGCAGCCCCCAGAGGGCCGGAGCCGAGATGGCCTGCTGACTGTGAGTCTACGGGAGGGCGCCCGCCTGCACCTGTGTGCGGACACCCAGGATGACGCCATGTGAGTCACTCTCAGGAGAGGGTGGGATGGTATCTTGGGGAATGTGATCAGAAACTTCTTCCTCATGGGGCCTTCTGGGTCCCTGAGGTTAGGGACAGGGACCAGAGAGACCAGTCAGGTTGGTAGAGGCTGAAAGAGTGGATTTGATGGCTCGTGGTAGTTGGTAAGGTGCCCAGTAAACTCTTCACATGGTCTGTGATGAACTCAGGACTATTGGGGGAGGAGTGTGCACACCTGCCTCAGGTGTGTGGCCCCTGATCATTCAGAGTCAGGTATTTAGCATCCTCTGAGGTGAGCCTCCACTTAGGGGCAAAACAAAGGAACAGAGCCCTGTGGCATCCTCCAAGTACTTTCTTCGGAGAAGATGTCCTGGTGGGGAGCTGCTCTGAGGCGTAGACCCTGACCTGCCTGACAGAGGCGGCCCGCCCTATCCCGGGGGCACCCCAGTGTCAGACTCAGACCCACACTGAGGGGCTGGGGGATCTTCCTCAGGCACCAGCTGCTCACTCACATTCTTTCCCTTCCTACCCGCTGGCAGAGAGGCTCGGCTGGCCTTTGCATTGTAGGAGAGTGATTGAGATGGGGTGTGTGGGAGGGGCGGAAAACGGAGCTCTGGGTAGACAAAGCACAGAGCCGCCTTGTCCACCCAGACAGGTGCCATGGCAACTAACAAAAGCCCAATTGTCCCGTGTCTGCTGGGCCTTTCCAGGGCTCTGGGGTCAGAGCGTTAGGGAACTGTTTGTAGGTTTTGGGTGTGGGGGGGTGGATGCACTACAGCTAGAGAACCAGCCCAGACCTGTCCAAATCTGAAGGCCAAAGAGACACCCCAGGCCCAGCTGTCTACAGCCTAGTCCGGGAAACCGGAGCTCCCTAGAGGCTAAAAGCTTTGAACTAAATGAATTTCGAGGTTCCAGGTCAGCTGAGGGCTCCATCCATGCGACTAGGGCAGAGCAAGGGGTCACCTTTGTATACTCAGAAGACCTCCCCCTTGACAAGAGACTGGGGCTGGAGGCTGCATGGGGGAGTTAAATCTAAACTGTAGGGGCCCATCTTCCAAACTCCCCCTCATGGTCTGATGGGGTTTGCTTTGCAGAGCATGGAAGACGGCGCTGCTGGAGGCGAATTCCACCCCGGTGAGCCCCCATTCCCTCCCTCTCTCCCTTCCACCCTTATCTGCCATGGAATCATGGGTGACTCAGACTCGGTCTCCACCTGCCAGGAGTTCTCAGTTTCCATATATGTGAATGAATAGGCTTGTGCAGACTCAGATGCCGTGAGTCCCAAAAGGAGAGGAGAAAAGGAGAGAAGACAGCCCACTGGTGTTCAGAGGAGGAAGAGAGAGGCCTCTAAGAAGGGGATGGCATGTGAGCTGGGGGAAAGGAACTATCTTTTATCGAGCAACTATTACGTGCCATGTGTGATACAGGTGCAATTCTAGCTATCCCTCGTGACAGTCCTGCGAGCTTGGAATTATTGTCCCCTCTCTGCAAATGATATGACTGCGGTTCATTCATGCCCTCAACAAATATTTACTGACTTTTTACCATATGCGGCATTGTGCCAAGGGCCAGGGACCAGAGCTGACCCAAGGAGATATGGGCCCTGCTCTCCTGGACTCAGCCTAGTGGGAAACCAGATGTGAGGCAACTGACAACAGTTTTTTAATCCACTGCAATGTCTCTGAGAGAGACATGCATTGTGTATTCAGTGTGTGACTACCTTGATGGCCTCGTTCAGGTGGGAGTTCAGACAAAGCTTAAAATGAGACCTGAAGGATAAACAAGTAGACTGGGTAAAAGGGGTGGAGTAGGGTGAATGGAACAGCTTTCCAGGCAGAGGGAACTGCATGTGCAAAGGCCCCGAGGGGGTTAAGACTTTGGCAAATTGAACAAAAGGAAGGCTGGGGGGCCGGAGCTCAGGGAGTGAGAGGGCAGTAGGGATGGAGGCTGGCAGGACCACGCATTACAGGCTGTGTGAGGATGCTCGTTTCTCATAGAGCACCAGGAAGTCACTGAAAGTTTTGTTTTTGTTTTTTTTTAAGATTTTATTTATTTATTATTAGAGAGGGGAAGGGAGGGAGAAAGAGAGGGAAACATCAATGTGTGATTGCCTCTCACATGCCCCCCGACTTGGGACCTGGCCTGCAACCCAAGCTTGTGCCCTGACTGGGAATCGAACCAGTGACCCCTTGGTTCGCAGGCTGGCACTCAATCAATCCACTGAGCCACACTGGCCAGGGCGGAAGTCACTGAAAGTTTTTAACAGAGGGATGGCATGAGCAGGTCAGACCAGATTTGTATTTTTTAATTAATTAATTTATTTTTTATTTTTTAGAAAGACAGAGAGGAAGGGGGGGAGAGAGAGAGAGAGAATCAATTTGTTGTTCCACCCATCCATGCATCCGTTGGTTGATTCTTGTATGTGACTTGACCAGGGATCAAACCCAGAATCTCGGCATATCAGGATGATGCTCTTATCAACTGAGCTACACAGCCGGGGCTCAGATTTGTATTTTTTAAAAAAGATAATTGGCTGGTAGGTAGAAAATGGATTACAGAGGGTAAAAGTGGATGCTGGGACAGTGTCTAGGTGACTGGCTGGAGGTCTGGACTAAGGCCTTGCTGGTGAAGACAAGCTGACGAGGATAAGACATGTCTAGGAGGTAGAGCCAACAGATCTCAGTGACTAATGGAGGGGTGGGTTTGAGGAGCTGCCCAAAGCTCCCAGCTCAAGGGTGGCCGAAGCTGGCCTTGACACCATCTGCTTGTCTCCGGATTCCATGCTTGCTCCTTCTAGCCCTGGCACAGTGTAGCCCGACTCAGCTAGAGAGAAAGTCCGCTGGGAAGAAGCAGGAAAAATTGGGAGGCTTTTAGAAACCCCCTCAGGCAACCGCCTGAGGGCCGGGCGTGGTGATGAGCCCCTAACATCGGTTATATCACTTAATCTTCCAACAACTCTGGTGAGGTGATGTTTTTAGTCCCATTTTACAGACAGGGAACCTGAGATCAGAGAGGAAGTGATTTATAGTTTTCATAGTTTCACAGTTCCCAAAGTTTCATAGTTTTAAGTCAGTGAAAAAGCCCGTATTAGAATCTAGGTCAGTGTGAGATTTTGAGGGAAACTGCGAGAGCAGAGGTGGGGAGGTGACACATGCATTTGCGTGTGTGCACAGGTGTGTGTCAGGGCCAGGAGCCTGGCCTGGCTGGAGGGTCATGCGCGGGAGGAAAGCAATGGGAAAGATGACCTCTGAGGAGCTATGTCACCAAGGGCCTGAACTTTATCCCAAGGGTTATGGGGAACAGTGAAGGTCACTAAGCAGGAAGGGCTGTGGTCAGACTTTGGGGAGCAGACTCGGGCTTCTGGGTGGAGCCTGGATTAGAGGACGCTAAGAGCAAGAAGGCTGGGGCATTGGTCAGCAGGGTGGGGGGGACCCCCCCAACCCCGCTGGGCTAAACTGCTCTGAACTCCAAATTCCCCTTATGCAGAGCTAATCAGCCCTATCCAGGAGAGGCGGGATAAAAGGAGGTGAGGGCCGACCGTTCTGCACTCTGTGACTCTATGAAGCTGCTTTGTCCCTTCTCTTCCTGAGCGCCTTCCGGCTGCTCTGCCTACTACACCTCTCTGGTCTGACCCTCTGCTCCACCTCTTGCTGCTCTACACACACCCCCTCTGGTTCCAGGGCTTGCTCCGGCGGGGTGAGTTTGTGCCTCTGTGTCTTTGTACCGGTGCCTGCCTGTCTCCATGTCCATGCCTAAGTGGGCAAGCCTGTGGGTTTCTCCCTGACTTGTACCTATGAAGGAGTGACCTGCGCTTTGTGTCTTCACATCCTGCAGGTTTATACCTGACTCTGGGTGGAGGTTCCAGGAGGAGCCCCTGACCCCAGCTATTCCAGGGAACTCAGGGCTGGGGCTCAGCCAGGGACAAGCTGGGGGCTCAGTGAAGGGGGCCGGTGGCTGGGAAGGCAGATCAGAGCTGTTCTGTCCTCCCGAAAGACTGGGAGCCTCAGCAACCTGAAACAGGTGAAGGCAGACTAATTCTGGGGAGATGCTACTGATCCTTTTTCTCTGAGTAACTTTGGCAAAATCACTACCCGCTCTGAGCCCCATTACCATGGGCTGAGGAGGAAAAAGACTCCCCCCCAACCCCTGCCCAGCTGGCTCTGGTAGGGCCTGTTAAGAACTCTGAGTCCCTCCAGGCGTAGAGAGCCACTGACACCTCCCTCCCTTCCTCCCCCTTCTTGGGTTTCTGTGGCTTGAGCAGGCCCCAGCTGGAGCCACCGTCCCTCCCAGAAGCCGCCGGCTTTGCCCCAAGGTCAGGTGTGTGACAAGCTCATGGAACCCCTGTAAGTTTGAGAGGCGAATCTGGGTAAGTGCTGACTTAGCCCTCCTGGCCTCCATCCTGGCCACCAGGATGTGCCTCCAAAATTGGTCCTGGTCACATCCCTTCCCTGCTCACAAACCTATCGCCCATGGGACACTGATCACAACCCTGCCCTCAGGGTTTGGCCTGGGCTGGTGTCACCCACCACAGGCCCCTCATCACCTGCGCTCCAACTGCTTTGCTGTACCCTCTGTCCTAACTGCTCTAGACCTCTTCCCTCTTCCCAGCCTTTACACGTGCTATTCTCTCAGCAGCAAAAACTCTTAGGTTTCATATTCACCTGACAAACTGATGCTTATCCTCTAAGACCCACCTCGAAGGCTGCCACTGCCTCAGGGAGGACTTCCCAGACCTCCAGGCACGGTCACTCTCTCCCACGGCACTAATACGTAGTGCTGTCTTCATTCTGCCTGTTTTCAAATCTGTTGATTCCTGTCTCTGTTCTCCCACGAGACCCGCAGCTTCCTCCAAGGCGAGGACCAGGTCTGTCTGATCAGCTCTGCCCCTGTGGAGCCTGGCACAGTGCTGGGCCTACAGAAGGAGGTCAATGACTACTTAGTGACGGGGACAGTCTATTTCAACCCTCCTTATTCCTGGTGCGGGAGAGTCAGGCACAGGTAGGCCTCAGGCAGTGTTCACTGAGCAAGCAAACAAGTGAATGAATAAAGGGAGGAAGGAAGAAATTAAAAACCTCTGTTACAGCATCACTACTGTCTATTAAAATTTAGTCCCTGTCTGTCTCCCTGCCTGCCCCTCAGTGTTTCTGGAAAGCCACACCGTTTCTGGATTTGAGGATGAATCCTCTCTCTGCCCCCCAGTGCTCAGCCTCAGAGAACCTGTTGTCTTACAGTCGACTGTGAGCTCCTTTGCTAGCACAGTGGCGCTCAGTGTGGTTGTGCATTGGAGTTGCTTAAGCACTTAAAAAAATGCAAATGTTCAGATCCTACCTCTGGATGCTCTAATTTGATAGGTTTGGCTTTGGAAATCTGGTCTAAAAATTTCTCCTGGTGATTCTGATGTCCAAGAACCACTGAGCCCAGTAGTACTGGGACCACCCAGTTGCTTCGACGGGGCTCTGCTGGGTTCTCACTGTGCCCTGGCCGTGGGCGCGCAGGAAAGGCTGTACCTGTTCAGATGAGAAAACTGAAGCTCTGAGAGGCCAGAACTTGACCAGGGTCACTTAACCCACCAGTAGCAGGTCTGGGACGGCCAGCCCCGCATCGAGGTATCCCCCATGCCCACATTGCAATTCAAGTTTGTCTGCAGTGGGGATTCCTAAAAATAGGATTTAAAAGACTATAAACCTTTAAAATCTTGTAAGTACAGAAGAATTTTTCTGAGGAACCTATCTGCTTGTGACCCCCTGAGTTACATGATCCTGTTCCCTACTCACAAAACGGGCTGGGCCTGTGGAGGGGGAGAGGACTCGGAATCAAGTCCCTCGGTTCTGTCCATGAGGTCTCTGGGGGATCCCCTGCCCCGTTGCCAGGTGACCCACATGACTTTACCTCGGAGCCTCCCAGACCTGGAGGGTAGAAGCAGGCGCCCCACAGGGACATGAGGCGGTGGTATCCTTTCTCTTCAGGGCCTGACAGGGCCACAGCTCCCGCGCAGCCGCAGCCGCAGCCGCAGCGGCGTACACTCCAGACCTCCGCTTCCCTACCGGGAAAAGTGGGAGTCAGTGCTTAGATCTCTCTAGCTCCTTCTGGGCTTGGAGCTCAGATGCCGGCCACCCCCACCAGAAATCCCTACTGGATCGCCTCTGGGGAAGGAGCAGTGAGGGAAGTCACGAGAGACTGAGCCTTGTTTGTCTGAACATCCTGCATTGCTCTGGGACAGGTCATTGTCCCTAACTTGAAACTGGACTTAGAGTTGGGTGACCTTAGTTCCAGTCTGGCCCTGTATTTGATTAACTTGAGATAAATTCAGTATATTAGGTACCTACCATGTTCCAATTGGGCCCGGTCAGACCCAGTTCCTGCCATTAGTGGTGATGATGATGGGGGTGTTTCCAAGTCTGATGAGAGAGATACACACTCACAGGGACACAAACAATGACACTACAGGGGGACCGGTGCTTTGCTATGATGAGGAAAGTCTGAGGGCAATAGGTGCCCAGATGGGACCCCAACAGAACCTGAGGGTCAGGGAGAGTAATACTTCAGTTGACTCCGAAAGACAAGTTAGGTAGTTGAATACAAAAAGGTGAGAAAGGCATCCCCGTCAAAGGGAAACGACATGGAGACGTGAAATCACAAGGTGTGCTTGAGAACTCCCCTTTACAGCCAAACTTCTTGAAAGAGATATCATGATAATGTTGGTTCCATCCCTCACCTCTCAACCATTCCTTAACCCCCGATAGTCTGGCTTCTTTCCCTAATCACTCCTCTGAAAAGTGTTTCTCCAAGGTCACCCACAGCTTCCAAGTTGCCAAAACCAATGGCTTCTTCTCTTGGCACTGGCCAAGAAAGTGGGCAGAAAAGCATATTTAGAAGATAAAGTCCTAAGACCTGGGTGGCTATGATGTGGAAGATGACTGTGTGCAGACAAGGGTGCCAACATGTCTTGGTCTGAGTGCACAGTGGTGGCATTTAGAGAAAAGAATTTACAGAAGAGCAGGTCTGAGGGGAATGGAAGGATGATGAAATCACTTTGAGACAGGTGGAGTTTAAGACACCTGGACTTCGAAGGGGAGTTGGACCATTGCGGTGTGAAGCCCAGCTAGAAAGAGACATGGGGGTGGAAGGGGGCTAAGAAGGGGCTAGGAGAGAAGGGGATCCTGCCCCTCTGCAGGTCTGCTCCCCCGCAGGTAAAACGAGGGGCTTGGATTAGGAGCTTCCGTTTAACTCAGCGTATATTTATTGTTGTTACTCACTAGACCCTGCTGGTGACACAAATGAACCCGCCTACAGGTAGCTCACATTAGGGGTGCAGGCAGGGAAGGATAGGAGTAAGAGACCCAAGTGTAGACCATGGAGAACTCAGGAAGAAAGGATTCTTCCCAAGCCCAGAAGGGATTCCTAGAGTGGGTGGACTCTGAGTTAGTCTTTGAGGGGTTAGTAAAAATCTAACGGCGAGGGAAGGGGGCAGGGAGTGCATTCCCTCCTCGCAGAGAGAACACGGACTGTTCTCTGAGCCTCCCTCTCCAGCTCTGTGGTAAAATACGGAGATGATAACTCCTGCGGTAAGGATAGAGAGGTAACAGTGTGACACACCTCCCTCAGGACCTGGAACATGGTGGATGCTCGATAATACTTTAGTTACTTCCTTTCCCTACCGGATCAACCCCGTTCCTTCCTTTTATTTCTTCTGCAGGGGGCTTGGCCAGGTCCACACCCCCCCCCCCGCCCCGCCACCTCAGTGACTAGGAGAGTAGAGAAATCCATTGGGTTTTTCCATTGGAGAGCTGCTAGCAAATATTAGACTAAGAAGAAAGCTGGAAGCCATGGAGATTTTTTTTTTTTAATTTAAAGTATGGGTTATTATTTCTATTGGAGTGAACATTTTGAAGTTTTGAGTCCTCTTTATCATAATTTCAAACCCTGCTTGAGAATCGAAACATTTTTCATAATGTATATGGTGTTATTTTTTATGTACAGAGTTCTCCCTGGTCATATTGCTGTTGGCCCTGGAGAATTTTTTATTAGGGGAGGGCTAGGTAGTAGGCCAGGACAGGAAAATAGCATCACTGGGAGCTGTTTACAGCGGCTGAGCTTTAGAGCACAAGGACCATGGACCTTGTGGGTAGGCAGGGCTTTTCTTCAGGGGGTTGCTAGTGCCTGGGGACCCATTTATAAACTTGGGGAGGCATCTCCGTGGGCATAGAGGGGCATGAGACGGATATAGTGGGTAGGGGACCAAACCCAGGCCAGAGAGTTTCCAGGCGGCTAAGTGGGCAGGGCTCCCCAGGTGCGTGTCTACAGCCCGTACCAGGACTACTACGAAGTGGTGTCCCCCAACGCGCACGAGGCCACTTACGTTCGCAGCTACTACGGACCGCCCTACGCAGGTAAGTTTCCACCCCCTGCCTCGATGTAGCGTCAGGCCCCGCCCACTGTCCCCCAGTCCTGAGCAGGTCTCACCCTTTTAGTGACCAAGGATTTTCCCAGGCAGGATCCGACACCAGGCCCTTCCCATTCCGAGACTCGGAATAGCTCTCGAACCAGAGCCCCACCCCATTCCAGAGCTGACCTCATTTCTCCGGGCCTCGTCTTTCTCAGGCCGCTCATCGATGCCCGTTCCTGAGCTGGTAGTGACCCCTGGTGGCTAATGCGGGAACAGCAGCCGCCTCCCGCTCCAGTGTGGTCTGGAGGTTCTTAGGATCCCCTGGGACTCCTTGCCTTTCCACCCTAGCCCACGGTCCCAGAACGTCCGTAGCAGCTCCAAGTCCTGGAAGCCGTGCGGACAGGGTGCACTTCCTTCCCGCCTAAAGGCTTCAGTTTCTCTGCGGAACAGGGTAGTGGGCTCAGAGTCTTACCTTGGGTGGGGCAGGAGTTTAGCAGGAGGAGAGGAGCGAAGATTGCTCTGCTTCCTCCTTTGAATTCCTCGGCTCTCACTGGCTTTCTCTGCAGGCCCTGGAGTAACGCACGTGGTAGTGCGGGAGGATCCCTGCTACAGCGCGGGCGCCCCACTGGCCATGGGTGTGCTCGCAGGGGCCGCCACCGGCGCTGCGCTCGGCTCGCTCATGTGGTCGCCCTGTTGGTTTTGAGCCCTGAGACTCAGCGCGTGGATTCTGCGCATAAAACCACCGACCTCTTTCCCACCTGGATCCCACCCTCCAACCCCAAGCCCTGTCCAACTTTTGCCCCTTCTTCTGTTAGCCATTCAGAGCTTGGACCATACCTTCCCACTCCCTGCCCTCACCCCCAACATAGGAAGAAGTTATCCCAGGCACAAATGTTTACTCAAAATCCTTGTATCTACTGCCAGACACCCCAAAAATCTGTTACAGACAAACATATGGGTATGTTTCCCCCAAACACATCAGGACACAGAAAACAACTCATGTGGCTTCAAGTTCCCCAGGTGCTTGGAGACACAGGAGTCAGGTTCCTCCCTCAGGTGGCTCAAGACTTGTTGGGGAAAACAGAAGTAAACACTTGAGAGTTATCAGTCCTTTGACGGCATGAGGGCAGAGTGAGGAAGGTAGGCTAGAAGGAACAGGCAAGAGGGCAGAGCCCTCCGTAACCATCACTGCATATCAAAGAAATTAGGGGAGCATTTATTTGGACTGGGGTGGGGTGGGGGTCAGATCATTATGCCCCTCCAGGTTAAGAAGCTTGGCTGGGCAAAGAGGTAGATGTGAGCTTTTGGGGAGGGAGGTTTTATAATGAATATATTGCCCATTTTATTAACAGACACATACCCGAAACACTACGTTTAGCCCCATCCTTCCCACTACCAGCTTACCGGGTCCCCTGTTCCTTCAGTGCTCAGAAAGTACCTGTTTCCCATGTCAGCTGAACCAAGGGTTCCCTTGCTTTGGGGGTGGGGGAGCACAGGACAGAGCTGTTTGGGACCTCCACCACAGGATGGTGCCTCTGTCAGGAAATGTATTTCTGCTCCCCAGAAGCTTGGCCCTGTGCCCATTAACTGCGGCTGTAACCATCTAAGGCTTTGTCTCTTCGTTCACTCGGGGAGATGGCAGTGTTCACTTCTGGGGCCTGATCCACCTTTGTCTCAGTCCAGAAGGCCCCACATGTGCCTCCGTGCAGGTGGCACAGGAGTCTCCCCATTTGGTCCCTTTTCAGCCTCCTCCCCCAGCCCGTCCCAATTAGCACATAAATGCTACTATCCCTGCCCAATAGCTAGAGTAGCCTGCTTAAGTTCCCCTGCATATAGGGGCTCCAGTGGCCCTGCTGCAGAGACTAATAAAGGTGTGGTTGGCTCTAGCCCTGACTCTGGCTTTGTTTGTTCTCTCTGCACCCTCTCTCCCCAGGCTACCGCCATGACTCAGCTCCTACTAGTGTCTTTTCTGGTACAGTGAAAAGAGTGTGGATTCTGAGGTCAGATAGAAATGGCGACAGCATGGTAGCTGAGCATTTTGGGGCAAATCTCTTAACCTTTCTGAATCTTGCTTCCCCCACCCAGAAGGGGGCTCTAGAGACAGGCTGTTAACCGGGGAGCTAATGGGTGAACCTGCCGTCTGAGAGTTCTGTGGTGCTGGGGTCTTCCCCAGTATGTTTCTGTTCCTCTACAGTCGAATCAGTGAATTGGTCTGAGACCAGGTGGCCAGGGAATGAAACACAACTATGTTGCTTTGGGCCTTTTGAGGCTGCAGGTGATCTGGAAAAGATAGTCTGGAACAACAGGGCTTGGAGCAGGGATGGGGTGGTGTCTGAAAGGAAATTCAGGTATTCGCCTGAGCCCTATTTCAGAGACACCAACTTAAAAGGGACATAAACAAACAGCAATGATTCAATGAGGTAAGAGAGGAACATGGTCCCTGTGAGGGGGAAGTATCCGACTCTGCTAAGGGAACTGGGGAAGGCTTTGGGACAGAAAGTGGAAACTCCAGGTGAACCTTGTAGGATGAGTAGGAGTTTGCCTAGCAGTAAGGGAGCGCTTTCCACACAGAACAAATGGGAGAAATGGGGTAAGCAAAGGCCTTAGAACACTTTGGCCTCAAGAGCACTATGAGGTTCAGAAACCAGTCTAATATTACAGCAGGTTGTACGGTGAGAAGCGGTGGTGAATGGGACCAGGTTATAAAGAACCTCCCACAGCTGGGCTAAGGGCTTTTTGCCTTGTGCCTCTACAGCTTCAGGGCTACCATTTGCCATGATCCCAATGACACTATGGTTCTTTTAACTCACCCCACAGAAGAGAGCATGAGGGAAGCAGATGGATGCTCCAAAGGAAGTGTGCTTCAACATCGCTCCACTAATAATACTGCAGCATACATTTTTAATCTTTCAGTTGTCTGGCAGACAGTTATAAAATTATTCACATGCACACTTGAAACATTTACCCTCACAGATAACCCAGTACTAATCTGGATGTGCCCCATGGAACACACCTGGCTCACACATCTGCTGGGCCAGCACGGTGTTTTTACTAAGTTTTAGATTAAAATTTGATACCACTACACATCCATCAAAATGGCTAGAGGAGAAAAAGACATTAAGTAATGATCTGGAGCTGGAAATCTTATGTATAAACTGGTATAACTGCTTTGGAAACTGGTCAGTACAGCCAAACATAGGCACATCTGATAACCCATCAATTCTACTCCTAGGGTACACCCACAGAAATGTGTACATACGTTCACACACACACACACACACACACACACACACACATGAAGCACAAAAGTGTCAGAGACACTGGAAAGACTCAAATTCTAGAATGGATCCATTGACATATCCCATTCACAAAATGGATACTGTTCAAAAAGAATTAATTATCCGTATATATAAACAGAATCATGGGTAAAGCAAGAAAATAGAGAAGGGGGTGACAGGAAGGTGGGACAACAGAGTTATACTAAGGCAAGTTTCCTGTACCTTATGTAAAGTGGTACAATAGCAACTTAAGCATATTCTGATAAGTCAAAGATGCACAATGGAATCTTTAATGCAACCACTGAAAACAGAATGCAAAGAGGTTAAGCTTAAAAAGCCAACAGGGGAATTTAAAAACATGTGGCAAATAGAAAACACACACCAAAATGGCAGACAGAAATCCAACCATATCTTTTTTAAAAGACTTTATTTACTTTTAGGGAGGGAAGGGAGGGAGAGAGGGAAAGGAACATCAATGTGTGGTTGCCTCTTGAGCAACCCCCACTGGGGACCTGGTCTGCAACCTGGGCATGTGCTCTGACTACAAATTGAACCAGTGACCCTTTGGTTCACAGGACAGCGCTCAACCCACTAAGCCACACCAGCCAGGGCCCAAACATATTAATAATTATAAATGTAAGTGGATGAAAAGCACAAATTAAGAGAGATTGTCAGGATGAATGAATGAACAAGACCCAATTATATGCTGTGTATAAAAGACATTCTTTAAAATAAAAAGATGGGTTCACAGAACAGAAAGTGATATACCATATAAAGAGTAAAAAAGCTGGAGTAGCTATTTAAAAAAAAATTCTTTTAATCCTCATCTGAGGACAATGTTTTTTCACTGTGTTTAGAAAGACAGGAAAGAGGGAAACACTGATGTGAGAAACATCAAATAGCTGCCTCCCGTACGTGCCCAGACAGGGGATGAAAACACACAACCTACGTATGTACCCTGAGTCAGAATCAAACCCACAGCCTTTGTATAGGACGACGTTCCAACCAATTGAACCACAGTGGCCAGGGCTGGAGTAGACTTTTTTTTTTAAGACTTTATTAAGTTATTTTTAGAGAGAGAAGGAAAGGAGACAGGGATGGAGAGAAACATCACTGTGTGAGAATGAAAGAGTTGCCTCTCACATGGCCTGAACCAGGGACCTGGTCTGCAACCCAGGCATGTGTCCTGACCGAGAATCGAACCGGGGACCTCTCAGATCGCAGGTTGGTGCTCAATCCACTGAGCCACACCAGCCAGGGCTGGAGTAGCAATTTTAATATTAGATAAAACAGACATCAAGACAAAAATTATCAGAAATAAAAAGGGGCATTTCATAAAGTGTCAGTTGATACATCAGTAAGATGGTAGCAGCGCTACTAGATATTTATAGCTGTGAATCTACTCCTCAGAGTAGATTCAGTGTAATTCTTAAGGACCCTAGGATTTTCAGATGGAAAATGAGCATTGGTTTCAACTTAAAGTCACTAGCTGCATTAGCCTCTAGTAAGAGAGTTAGCCTGTCCTTTGAAGCCAGGCATTGAGTTCTTATCTCCAGCTATGAAAATCCTAGATGGCATCTTCTTTCAAAAGAATACTGTTTCGTCTACACTGAAAATATTCAGTGTAGGCACCTTCATTACTTATCTTAGGTCTTCTGGGTAATTTGCTGCAGCTTGTACATTAGCACTTGCTGCTTCATCTTGCACTTTTGTTATGGAGAGTTTCCTTAAACCTAATGAACCAACTTCTGCTAGTTTCCGACTTTTCTTCTGCAGCCTCCTCTCTTCATTCAGCCTGCATAGGATTGAAGAGCGTAAGGGCTCTGGATCAAGCTTTGGCTTAGGGTAATGTTGTGGCTGGTATCCAAACCACTAAAACTTTCTCCATAGCAGCAATAAGGCTGTTTTCACTTTCTTGTCATTTGTGTGTTCACTGGAGTAGCACTTTTAATTTCCTTCAGGAACTTTTTCCTTTGCATTCACAACTCAGCTGTTTGGTGTAAGAGGCCTAGCTTGCGGCCTGTTTCTGCTTTTGATGTGCTTTCCTCACTAAGTTTAACCTAGCATTTGATTGAAAGTGAGAGATATGCGACTCTTCCTTTCACTTGAACACTTAAGAAGTCATTACAGGGTTATTAACCAGCCTAATTTCAATATTGTTGTCTTAGGGGTAGGGAGGCCCTAGAAGAGGGAGGGAGATGGAAGAATGGTTAGTCAGTGGAGCAGTCTGAACACACATACATCATTTATCAATTAATTTGCCATCCTATAAGAGCATGGTTTGTGGTGCCCCCCCCCCCCAAATAATTACAATAGTAATATTAAAGATCACTGATTACAGATCACCATAACAAACACAATAACAAAAAACATGAAGTATTACCAAAATATGACACAGACACAAAGTGAGCAAATACTGTTGGAAAATGGGGTGGATAGACTTGCTTGATTCACGGTTGTCAAAAATCTTCCATTCGTAAAACCACAATATCTGCGATGTGCGGTAAAACAAGGCTTGCCTCTACAAAGCCATAGTAATCAAAACAGTGTGGGACTGGCATAAGAACAGATATACAAACCAATGGAATGGAACAGACAACCCAGAAGTAGCCCTCACATATATGGTCATCAGCTGATTTTCAACAAGGGTGTCAAGATAATTCAATGGGGATAGAATAGTCTTTTCAATAAATGTTGCCGGGAAGACTGAATATACACATGGAAAAGAATGAAGTTGGACCCTTCTCTTACACTAGATACAAAATTAACTAAAAGTGAATCAAAGACCTAAACTTAAGGGCTAAAATTATAAAACTCTTAAAATAAAACAGAAGAGAAAATCTTCATGACACTGGATATGGCAATGATTTCTAGGATATGACACCAAAGGCACAGGCCAACCCCCCCCCCCCAAAAAAAAACTGGGTATAATTAAAACTTAAGACTTTTGTAAATTAAAGGACACTGTTAAGAGAGTGAAAAGACAACCCACAGAATGGGAGAAAATATTTGTAAATCCGTATATCTATTAAGGGATTAATATCTAAAATACATAGAGCTCTAACTCAACAACAAAATAAACAAACCCAACTTAAAAATGGGGAAAGGACTTGAACAGACATTTCTTCAAAGAAGATATACAAATGGCTCGTAAGCAAGGGGTTCAACATTAATAATCATTAAGGAAATGCAAAAATTAAAACCACAACGAGATAGATACTATGCTTATACTTGCATTAGGATGGCTATTACCAAAAAAAATCAGAACATAAGAAGTGCTGATGAGGAGAAATTGGGACCTTCACACATTGCTTGTAGGAATGTAAAATGGTGCAGCTGCTGTGAAAAGCAGTTGGCATGTCTTCAAAAGTTAAACACACTTAAACATAGAATTATCATATAATTCAGCAATTCCACTCCTACATATGTACTAAAAAACTGAAACCAGTAACTCAAGCAGACACTTACATACCAATGTTCAGAGCAGCATTACTTAAAATAGGCAAAAGGTAAAAATGTCAGGGTCCATCAACAGATGGATAAAATGTGATATACACATACAATGGAATATTATTCAGCTATAAAATGAAATGAAATTCTGATACATGGTACAACATGGATGAACTCTGAAAGCTAAGAGAAAGAAGCCTTTAAACCCAGTTTAGGGAGGCACTCTCTCTAGATTACAGTCCATTAACTGACGTTTTAAAAGAGAAAAGGTAGACAGTACTACAAGGCCAAAGGCAGACAGGTCATTTCATCAACTCCTCACTTCACAGGGATTCTCTACCGCCCTAATATTACCCCTGTGGACACCTGCACCAGTAGTCTGGCCTATGGCTTCAGTTTTCTATAGTAAAGAGGACAGCTATGGTTTGTACCAAGGCAGGGGGCAGCCCTCTTTTCTATAAAGGGCTAAATAGTAAATATTTTTACCTTTTGGGCTATAAGGTCTGTGATAACTATTCAACTCTGCCTTTTTAGTGAGAAAGTATGGCTGAGTTCCAATAAAACTTAATTTTTAATCCTCACCTGAGAATATGTTTTTATTGATTTCAGAGAGAAACATTGATGTGAGAAATGTCAACTGGTTGCTTTCTGTACACTCCCCAACCAGGCACTGAACTCACAACCTAGGTATGTGCCCTCACTGGGAATCGAACCCACAACCTTTCTGGTGTATGGGACAATATTCCAATAACTCAGCAACCTGGCCAGGGCCAATAAAGTTTAATTTAAAAAACAGGCAGCAGGCTGGATTTAAACTTGGTGGGAGGGTAAGTAGTCTACTGTCCTTGTCCCAAGGCACAGGTGGGTTAGAAGGAGGCAAAAGCAGAATTTAACTTTTTTTAATCCTCACCTGAGGACATTTTTTCATTGTTTTTAGACAGAGAGTAAGGGAGAGAGGGGGGAGACAGAGAAATATCAATGTGCAAGAGAAGTATTGGTTGCCTCCCATAACACGCCCAGACCGATGGTCAGGGATCAAATCTGCAACCTAGGCATGTGCCCTGAATGGAGAGATTGAACCCGCAACCCTTCCGTCATGATGACACTCCAACCGAGCTACACGGGCCAGGACCTAAACTACTTTTCTTTATTTTTGTTGTTTTGTTAAGACTTTATTTATTTTTTAGAGAGAGGGGAAGGAACAGAAAAAGAGATGAAGAGAAACATCTATGTGCGAGAGAAACACGGACCGACTGCCTCTCACAAGCCCCCAGCCAAGGACCTGGCCCACAAAACTACTTTTTTAAAAAATATATTTTATTTATTTTTAGAGAGTGCGGAAGGGAGGGAGAAAGACAGTAACATCAATGTGTGAGAGAGACATCTATCGGATGCCTCTCACACACCCCAACTGGGGACCCGGCCCACAACCCAGGCACGCGCCCTGACTGGGAATTGGATCGGTGGCCTTTCAGTTTGCACGCCAGCACTCAGTCCACTGAGCCACATCAGCCAGGGCTTTTATTAATACATCCTATTATTGCCTCCACCAGGGGCCTTGTTTATCAAGCTGCAGCCACTCTTCTTCACCTTTAACAGCTGAAAAGTCTTCTGACTCCCCAGGGGTTTCTCAGTTTTTTGGTTGTTTTATTTTTTGGGATTCTATGTTCCCCTCTATAGTTTTAGAGAAGTAAGGAGCACAAGCTCATTTACCACTTTGGCGGGAATGGAAAATCAAGTCAATAATTGTTTTCTTTTGTGTTTTATTTAAATATTTTTGGCAGCAAAATTTTATTAAAAAAAAATCTGGTCTATGGAGACACTTCTCTGCTTCAGCTGAAAAACCCCAAGCTAAATAAAAATACCAATATTAAAAGCAGCATAACTGGTTACTACTGTCTTAAAGATACATAAAACGAATCAAGTGCTACAGTGTAAGAAGTCAATCACCCCCTTGTCAGAAATCACAACTTCTTCCAAATAAAGAATATGACCCATTTGCCATATTGAATTGATATTTATTTCAGGACATGCCATGTCAAAATAAAACAAAAGAGTCAACCCTTGCCTTTGACAGTAATATTGTATTATAAAAGCACTTTACAACTCCATCCCATCTTTGAGTATAAGTTACTGGTATGTGGGCTAATGATTATCTTAAAGCATTTCGCTGTTCAGTCCCATTATCCAAGTGCTCTCTGAATATTAGAAGGTGATAATAATTGGGAAGTGGAGGAGAAAGAGGAAAGAGAAGGGAATAAGGTTCTCCCAGTTAAGGGTTTTGTTGCAATGAGGGAATGAAGAAGTATGAAGATATTTTTGTTGTCTTTTCATCTTTATACTGTGTTAAGTAATGCTTACAACATAAATTCAGCAGGTTTCTCCTGAGCTGTAACTCAGAAAATTTCTTCCTGCAAATAATGTATTTACAAATGTGTTTATTAACTTACACAGCAATCTCACAATATCTAGTAAAGATTAAAATGGTGCACTCCTAGTATATTTGTTTGCAGTGTTTTAAGGAAAATACATATTGCCATGGTGATGAAGCTCTAAATAGATTAAACAAAACATCTAAAAATTAAAAGTAGTTTTAAAAAGGCAAAGAAATAAATATCACCAAAGAAAAAAGATTAATTGTAGCTCTTTAAATATAAAACTAAATACTAGTTAATTAACCAAACTATACAGATCTAATAAAAAGCAAAACCAGCCTGAAAGACCCAACATTTAAAAAAAGCTAAAAAATAAGGCATAAATCTGCATAATATTGAGTTTTATTTCCATTCTCTCCTTACCCTCTTCTATGTATGCTTTTCCAGATCTGCCTCGCAGGGTTTATAGGAAAACTTGTCGTTTTCATTCTGACCTCAAATATCCTGAGCAAAGTATTTGCTATTTTGTTGAGGATTCTTTTGTTGGTAAGCTTTAGATACCATTGTTTCTAATGGGTATAGTAGTTTTGATCAAGGTGGCAAATTTAAATTCTTCCACTGGTTTTTCTTAAAGGAACTTGATTTCTACAATGCCTTGTCTGCATAGCATTAAAAAAAAAAAAAAAGGAGAAATCTATTGCTTAAAATTTTTTTTTTTTGCTTTTTTAAAAAACAAACAGAGTAACTCAATCTTGACAATTTTAAAATTTTGGGAGAGACAGTTCATTAAAGAACTCAATATTAAAAACATGTTCCGGAGCACTTTCACTTTTCTCTCCCAGAGTCTAACATGTGAAAGGGTCACTTGTTTTGGTCAAAAATACATTTTTGTTCATTACTTGTAAGTACTATGTTCATTAGGACTCATTTTAAAGATGCACCAGAACACTTTAAGCACTGCCTACCATGATAGTTGAGCTTTGACCTCAAATAAGGTCTAAGTAATTTATATCAGTGCTCAAGAATAATTTTGTACATCTTGACCCAAGGCCTAGAACAAGTATCACTAAAACTGAAGGATAATTCTAATGCGCTTGGTGTGACTGCTGCTTTGCCACCTCTTGTTTGTTCTGAAGGAGGGAGAGTAATTAGAATAGGGACTGGGGTTAGGGAGAGGTGAAAAAGCAGGGAGAGGTCAAGTAGGTAGGCAAGTGCTGCTGTGAACAACTGTTCCTTAACCAAGCCACATACTGTTGAGATTTCCATCATTTTGAAGTGCATTATCGTAACATTAAAAAAGAAAAAAGTTAAGAAAATGTATCTAATTTTTAAAGTTATCACTGGAATATGCTGGAATCATTTGACTTTTTGTAAAATATAAATAATAAAGACACTGACTTTTTTGTGCTTGTGAAGCTAATAGATCATCTCCACGAGACAGGCAGCAAAGATGAATTGCAATACGTTATTACTGAAGGGAAAAGGTTCAAGCCAATATTCACACTGCAGTCAATGAAAGAGTAAGGGGGCCAAAGCAATGAGCTTCTGGAGAAAAGCTGAAGATGCCAAGAGGGATTAGCAGGAACAGCCTCCTTCGCTGACTGGTTGCTCCTGAGGCTTTTCCAGTTTTATGTCAATCACTGAAATAAAAGTTAAGGAGCTGTAAGTGGGAAAGTACAATTCCAATTCTGAACAATGATATCTCTGGCAAGCGCTTCCCATTCCTATAAACAGCTAGTCTTCTCTATATAGTAGCACACCATACAACAAGGGGCTCCAGTGGAATAACCTTGCTTATATTTACTATATGCAGCACGGTCAGAATAAGGTTAACCTCTCTATTCATGGGAATCTATCCTAATGAAATTATTCTGCAGGAGCAAGAAACCATATAAAGATGATGTTCTTTTTATTGTAGATAATGATGGAATTATCTATAATAAAAATCTGAAAACAGCCTACAAGAGAGTTCTAAGAACAGGGACAGAACTTAATAAATGATGGGACTTAACTCTGTAGAACACATTATGCTATTAAAATAAAGGCTTAGAAAACATAAAACATTTAGAAGTGGGAAGAGCTGAATACAAAGTGCTATAAATTCTATGGCTTAATAAAAATGCATGCATATGGAAAAACAGAAGACTAATATATAACAATGAAAATATAAACATTCAAAATCCATTAAAATAATTAATATTAGATGTGCTTCATTATGTTCTGTTTCTGAAAGCAGAAGCCATGATAAAGCTCCAGACTGAGTTATTCCCTTCCTATGTCGAGTAGAAAGCTTGAATGTTAGAAAAAGCAGGGGAAGAAAACATGATAATACTGTGGGGAAAATGTGCAGAGTCAACATGACTCAAAATTAAGACGACAGGGATTCTGAGTTTCCTGCTCATTAAAAATCAAACAAACAAACAAACATGAATTCCCTCATTAATTGTAGTGAGCAGCAGGGCACAGAGTGTACCCCTGGATAACCAGGTCTCATTTGTTATAGAAAACCTGGGAGCTTCTATGCTCCTAAGCCATCAATTCCTGCCTGCAAAAGGCAATGGCATAATATTCCTTAGCCAACGAAGTGGGTCTCTAAAGACTAGTGATAACAACATTTTCTGATGAAACAGAAAGGATACTGTCTTCTCTGCTTCTGTCCTGTGTGCTTTCCATTCCAGGCAAAGCTGCTGCAACACGTCGAAAGAGCTGTGGAGAAGAGAGAAAGGGGATAACTGAGAGAGAAAATTTGGCAAATGGTATTAAGTAAAGGTGGATGACCACTGCATGCCATGTTCAAGCATATAGCTTCTAGGTTATTCCTTATTTAAACCATGTCATAATGAAAACATCTTGAAATATCTATTTATTCTATAAATAGAATACTGTATGAAAAGCAGTATGCCAAATACAAAGAGGTATAAAGATATGATCCTTGCTTTCCAGTTAGCGATATTAGACACGAACAAACAGTGAAGAAATAAGCCGCAAAAATGTTATTTGAGTTATAAAAACTAAATACTATAGGAACTCAGAGTAAGGAGACTGTTCATTTAGTAAAAGTATATAGTGGTATTCCTATCTTTTATAAAGGGTGAGGTTCTGAAGTCAGTGTATATATAGTGAAAGACAGTCTAGTCAAAATTGCCCTTGATGATTCTTGAAGAAAGCACTATGTTAGAGACGAGCATACCATCTCTTAAGCTAAACACAGCTGTCTTTTCCTCTGTCATGGGAAAGGGCACCAGCAGAAATGCTTGGCTTGTGTTTGAGGTATGATGTAATGAAAAATATCTTCAGAAGAAGAATTACACTCAAGTCTGGTGAGATGTTCACTAGAGGAATGTGGAAACAGAAAGGACTAATGACAGAAAAAACAGCAGATTCACATTTATTTTGTCCCCCAAACTAAGGCATGTGCTCACTGGGTGGAACGGCACATAAAGCTGCTGAATTATTTCAGTCATGTCTTTGCTAGGCATGCAGTGTAAAATTCCTATGCATTAAATTCACATGTGATATAAATCCCTCTACCTAAGGACATGCTTACTTGAAGTACTGTCTCAAGTTCTCTAGGGACACAGAAATAAGCAAGATATAATTTTTTAATTCAAGGGGCTCATAGTCTGGCAAAGAAGGCAGACTCAAACAATTCCTTATGTTACAATGTGATGAATGCTATAAACCAAGGATATACAAAATGATACAGGAATACAGATGATAGAAAGACCTTCTCAGGAAGCAGGGAAAAATCTTTAGGTGGTAACATCTGAATTGGGATTTAAAGGCAGTTTTAAAATTTCGCCTGGCTGGAAAAATACACTGCGTAAAGTGCTCAGGGTTTAAAGTGCTCCGAATTTAAGTGCTCCAAAGATGTTGCTGAATTAAAATGAGAAGGGAAGAGAAAGAACAAAGGCCAGGGATGAAAGAATGAGATTGTAATCTGTTTGTGGAAAGAAGTATAGAAAATAAGCACATTTTTATCTGTAGGCAATCTCCCAATGGGAAAGGATTAGAGAAGACTGGAAAAAAGTGTAATGGCCTTGGTTCTGTATGGCTTAGCACCACTTTAGAAACATACCAAGTTAGGCATTAGCATCAATATTCAACCCAAATCAGCTATTAGATGTAAAACTGTAGAATGCTTACTTTAACATCTTCTGGTACTACAGAAAGTGTACATGATCAAAGATCATGTGGTTATGCAAATCATCAATCTAATCAATATGACATTAATTGTATAAGGTGGGTCCATTTGGATTAATGTATAAATACTCAGTTTCAAATACAGATCAACATTCTAGATTCAAGAAGAAATGCTGCAATAATTAATGACTGTGAAAGTTGTTAATTTTATGAACAAAAATAACTTAAAATTCACAAAATTTAAATGCTGAACTAGATTGACAGAGTAAATTAGACTAACTTTAGAAAGAATATTATGCCACTTTAAAGCCAGCAAGGGTTCGTAAAAATTTAATTAATGCAAAATTAGACAAAAATTCTAATCTTTTTAAAGTTTTTGTATATTAGCATTAGATAATGAATTGAAAGAAGAATGCAACTTTCTCAGCTCAAAATTGTAAGCATCAAGAAAAAGTCTAAACCCATTAAAAATCACTTTTCATCTAGACACAAAGAATACAGAGTATGAAGTAAAATATATTTTATAGAAATAAGAAAGTCTAAAAAAACTTATTCCCCTATGACCATCAGCTAAAAATAACCATCTATTTAATACTGCAAATAGGCAATAAATATAGGGACTACAGAAATAATCTAGCAGCTAACAGATCAAAATTTGTATCCCAGAAATTCATTCTGTAATGGTGATATTCAGTCTTGGTCTCAGTGATTTTAACAGTTGTTCATCTAGCCAAATGCAGTGTCAGCACATTCTGATTTAAATGCAGATGAGGGCAAGGGAAAAGAAGTGTGAAAATTTTCAGAGGCAAGAACTGCCTGAATAAAATGTTCAGAGGTAGAAAAGCACAGGGCATATTCAAGAACTGTTAGGTAGTCCCAACTGGTTAGAGCACAGACTACGTAAAAGAATTAGGATGAAACTGAAGGACAGACTAAGAAAGACCTGGAAAGGATATGGCCTTGTCCTGTGGACAAAGAGAAGGCACTAAAAAAGCAGTTTACATGAGGGCTCCTATCACTGATTCCAGTGTCTTACTATGGCTACAAAGATAGATGCATCACATATTGAAAGCGAAAGATAATAGGGTGAGATGGCAGAAAGCTAAAAACTAAAATGTAAAGTGCATTTCACATTCTGTGTAGGCCACTTAGGTGACAAGTCTTCGTTCTGTCCCTCAGTTTTCTCATCTGTAAAATGGATTTAAAATAATAATACTATACTTAACTGACTAGTTATTGTGAAGCTCAAGGGGAATCATGTTATGTTATGCTAACTGCTTAGGACTGGTCTGTTATTTAGAAAGTTTTAAATAAACAGTGCCTGTATTTCTACCAGAGATTAGTCACAATAACTCAAGGTCCTATAGGCTACATTTTCCAAATGTTATGATATTCTGCTATGATTCCAGTACAAGAACAAAATTTTGCTTTAAAGAATTATGTAAAACTTTTGGAAAAGGTATGAAGGTTGGGAGAGACCTTCTGAAAATATTAGAGCAAAACTGAAATGTTCTTTCTCAGAAATATCTAGAAATCTTTCCAAGATCTAATAGTTTGTTTCTGACATGAAATATTTTTTAAACCACTTATCTGTTCAAGATAAATACCCCCATTATTATAGCTTTTTTACTTTAAGGAGAATTAATTTCTCTAATTCTTTCTTAGATTTCTTCTAATAAAAAAGCGACTTTATTGTGAGGTTCAAAGAACACAATGATGCTGTTTCTCCTTGGAATAGTCTCCCTGCTCCCAGCCCAATCTGTCTAGCTGACACTCATCTTTCAGGATCCCTGGTAATTCTTTAGAACACCGCCTTAACTCATTCACAGATTTCTCCAATTCCACCATTTTCCTCTCTAATAAAATACTTCTATATGCTTTAATAGCACCCTGTATTTCTTCTTTTGGAGCTTCTACTGCACTAACTGTAACAGCCTATTTACCTTCCTGCCTTTCCCTCTAAATTTTAAAACTCCTGGAGGGCAAAGCTCATTTTTCATCTATTTGTTATCCTAGTACCTGACATGCAATAGGTATTTTTCTTTTTTAAATGTTAGTTGAAAGAATGACTAATGGGTATGAAAACGTATTAGAAAGCACAGAGTGCAGTACATGCAGTTGATTAGTGCCTTTGTTTGATGGCCTTTTTGGGTTCACTTGCATATGAATTATCATTTAATTCCTTAGGAATGACTATCCATAATACTATTTAGCAGATGATCACAGATCTGAGAATGGTTGTTCTTTTACCAAGTGAAAGAAAAACTAGTAATCTTTATACCCACTGAATTTTCCTGACCCACCCCCCAAAACAGACTATGAAAGAAATCAATTTACTCAGTTCCTTGCAGAAGATGAAACTATAAAAGGGATTTTATTTTTTTAATATTTTATTTATTTATTTTTAGACAGAGGGGAAGGGAGGGAGAGAGGGAGAGAGGGAGAGAAATATCAATGTGTGGTTGCCTCTCACGTGCCCCCTACTGGGGACCTGGCCCACAACCCAGGCATGTGCCCGGATGGGGAATCGAACCGCAGACCTTTTGGTTTGCAGGCTGGCACTCAATCCACTGAGCCACATCAGCCAGTGTGAGATTTTACATTTACATGCAGAGAGTGACAGTGAAGGAAAACTCTGATAAACTTCAACCTGATGAAACACAAATGCCGCTGAATAACATCTCCACTCAAACACAAAAATGATTCAATTAAAACACGCAAATATAATGGGAGGTAATTACATATTTGCTATGCACCAAAGAAGCAGCAAAGCTGAGATTCCAAGGCTCACATTCTTTCTACTACTTTCTGCTACCTAGTATAAATGGAAGGTCTTTCTTTATGAAAAGCATTGTGAAAAGGACTGTTTGAAGAAATAGCTGAAAATCCTGGGTAAGAAGAATTTGCTTCGTGAAATACTATTACACACAAATCATAGACATAAAAACTTAATCCATTTTCTATGACCAAAAATTTTCTGTAGTGTTAACCAATGTATTTTTAAAGTTGGTGCTCTTTCAAAATATTTCAATTAAATTAAAAGAATTAATGTCACTCACCTGTACTCAACTCAGAACACCCCAAAATGAGTCAAGAAAATGCTTTACATAAGCCAAGTTCTATCCTTACAGAAATATATATGACAGGAAAGAAAAGACTCTAGGGGTTTAAGTTGTTTTAAATAATCATCAAAGGAAAATCCATTTCTTAAATGCCAATGATATTCTAACAGAGGCTTCTGTTATTTAGGAATCACAAATGACAAAATATGGAGTCAGTACAGTTGGAGGGGTGGTGGTAGTGGTAGTGGTGGTGGTGGTGGTGGTGGGGGTGTGTGTGTATTTTAATATCCTCACACCTGTATTTACTGAGTACCCGCTTTCTACAGGCATTCTAAGGCATCCTTGCCAGCATGCTTCTCAGAATATTTTCTTTTCTGGATATTAATTCCACCCTGACCTCCAGCTGTATGGTATTTTACTTATAATTTCTAGAGGGCAACAGGCATATTTAAATTGCTGTGACAGCCCTGACAGGTGTGGCTCAGCTAGTTGGGTGTTGTCCTGCAAAGTGTGAAGATCGCTGGCTCAATTCCTGGTCAGGGAACATGCCCACTGGGTTGCAGGCTGGCCCATGGTTGGGGCGTGGGCAAGAGGCAACAGATTAGTGTTTCTCTCCCTCTCTTCCCCTTTCTCTAAAAATAAATAAATAAAATCTTTAAAAAAAAATTACAGTGACAACTATGGGAATTAGCTCTGGAGATGATAAGCTGAATATAGCACTCCATAAAATTTTTTCAAGTTGAGTATTTTGAGCTTTCATTTTAGATATTTAATTTAAAGAAGTATGTTGGAGAAGGAAATCTCAAAGTAAAATCACTATTGCTACCAGTTTTTATCCTTACTATAAAATTAACCAAGTATTCTATTTATTTATGATTAAAAAATTGTTTTTATTTATTGATTTTAGAGAAAGAAGAGGGGAGAGAGAGATTTTTGTTGTGCCACTTATTTGTGCATCCATTGGCTGATTCTTGTATGTGCCTGGATGGGGGACTGAAACCCCAACCGTGGCATATTGGGATGACACTCTAACCAAATGGGCTACCCACCTGGCCAGGGCTGAACCAAGGACTGTTATATCTCTGTACTTGTTGGCTTCCGATCTCGTCAAACCCTGCACTCATCACATTTTGATGAGAAAAAAAAGGTTTCAGCACTCAGTGCTTGCTTGGGACTTGTGCACTCGCTAGAATTTGTATGAGTCAAGACGCTGCCCCTCAAGAGAAAAACACTATCATTTAGTACTTGTCGGTTTTGGCACTTATCATGAGTTCCAGAACTCATGATGATGAGTACAGAGGTACCACTACATTTTATAAGCAAGAAATTCCATCCTTCAAAGAGCAAGCTAAGCTAATCAGTTCCACCAACTTACAGAAAAATTTCCATTATGAAAATAAACGTTGTAAGGGTAGAGAATATTTTATGTGCCATTGTAATTCTCATATGAGTGGTCAATGTTAGCTGACTTTGAATTTTTGCTAGATCTCTATTTTAGTTTTTGTAGCCTATCATTTCTTAAATGAAGGATTATTTTAATACCTTTTTTTTTTGCAATTTTAACATGTCTTCTTGCTTCCACCCTTATCCTCTGCAGTCTATTTTTCACAGAACAGCCACTGATTTCTTTTAAATACTAAATTTCATGTCAAATCTGATTAAAAACTTTACACAGCTTCCTACCTTACTCCAAATAAAAATCCAAATCCTCACTACAGCCTACAAGGATTTAGTTAGACCTCTGTACCCTAAAACTATCCTCAAGTTCTATCACTTACCACCCCCCGTCACTACACTGATATTACTGAACTCCTTAATATCCCTTAAACAAGTACTTTAGACCTTGCCATTGCACTTGATGCTTGGAATGTTCTTCCCCAGATAAATAAATGACTTACTTCCTCAATTCCTTTAGTTTTCTACTCAAGCATCACCTTATCAGAGAAGCTTTCACTAATTACCCTTTATAAAACATCAATACCAACTAACTCCCTTTACCAGAACTTTCTATCTCCCTGACCTTGCTTTACTTTTCTCCACAGCACTTCCAGCCTCATGAAGTATATTTTCTTTTCTTTCTTTAAAAACAAACAAACAAACAAAAAAAAAACTTAAAAAAAACCCTCACCTGAGGATATGCTTTTACTGACTTTAGAGGAAGGGAGGGAGAGAAACATCGATGTGAGAAACAGCAATCAGTTGCCTCCTGTACATGCCCTGGCTGGGCACTGAACCTGCAATCTAGGATGTGCCCTGACTGGGAACTGAACCTGCAACCTTTAGGTATATGGGACGATGTTCCAACTAACTGGGCCACCCAGCCAGGGCTGTATTTTCATTTATTGCCTAACTCTACATATTAGAATGTAAACTCTATAATGCTATATAACTTAAGATGTTTTGCTTACTGTTATATCTCAGTACCTGTAACATAACAGAACTAGGCATGTAGGAAGTGATCAATAAATATCAGGTGAGTGAACTAATGACTGAGTAAAAGCATGATCAGTATTTCTCTTTCTACCAGTTCACATTCATCATATAGTTGGATTACTGCCCATTCAGTGATATTAAATATATCCCTACTTTGTTAGGGATGTGAAATATAAAAATGTAAATTAAGAATAAGATTAAATATGAGAGAGGCAGAATAGTGTAGGGTTAAGAGCACAGATTTTGTAACTAAAATAGATCTGGGTTCAAATTCTAGCTTGAGTTATAATCTTTAAAAAAAATATTGATTTTTAGTTGAGAGAGGAAGAGAGAGAAACATCGATTTGTTGTTCCACTTATTTATGCATTCAGTTGGTTGATTCTTACACATGCCAACTGGAGATTGAACCAGCAACCTTGGCATAACAGGATGAAGCTCCAACCGAGCTATCTGCTACCTGGCCATGACCTTGAGCTATATAATAATAAGTAAATTACTTAGCCCCCAAAACTTTGGTTTCTTATCAGTGAAATGGATATACCTATCTACTTCATAGGGATACTGGGGTACTGTGAGAATTAAGTGAGCTAAATACTTGGTACGTTAACTGGCTCTAACACATAGTATTTGGGTAATTCTGGAAAAGTTATATAACTTCTTGTGCCTCAGATTTTCTCTCTAAAATCAGAGCAACATTAGCAGCGGACTTAGAGGACTGTTACATGGATTCATTCTTATATTCAACAAATATCTAAGCATTTACATGTATATAAGGAGACAATAAAGAAATGTTTTTAAAGTTAATATTTATGGCACAATATTTATACAATTTGTGTGAGGCAGTCTTATACTGTATGTTAATTTCTTTTCTTCCTTGGAGTATACCCTGTTATCTATCCAAATCAATACTGAAGGGGTTTAGCTCAGATGGTGACTTTTTAAACAAAGCCTTCCTTGATTATCCTAACCATATGTGATCTCATTTATTTCTTCAACAAATATACCTCCTTGTGCCAGCATTCATTTTATATCTCAATAATTATTATGGATCTGTCTGTAGCATCTGCTAGGCATTTATCATGTATTACCTACCCTTTAAAGCATCGTTTTTAATGAGAATGTGACTCTAATACTCCACTGTATTATAAGCTTTTTGAAATAAAAAAACCATATTTTATATGCTTTTATATTCTATAAAGAACCTAGAGTGTTATTGCATATTGAAACTACCTGATAACTATGGATTACGGTACACAATAAAAATACAAGATTAAAACCTGCTATGAGTCAAGAACTGTGGTAGATATAGGGTAAGGTGCTGTGGAAAAGACGCCATCACTACCAATGTTGAAAGTACATATGCTATCTCAGCAGGTATAAAATAATTTTCTCACACACACACACTCACATGCAACTCCAGTCTGAATATGTACACAAGCTTTCACTGACCTATTAGTACTAATGCCCATCAGCTACCGCTAATTTCTCACAAAGGTCTTCTATTTCTTTCAAATAAATCTTTTTCTTCTGACAAGCACTGATAGTTTAAAAAGTTAAAGATCAAGGAGCATGTCTGTTCATTTTCCAGTAATGTAAAATTAGAGAATATAGTAAGAAAGGTGATACCCATACACTTTACAGTTTATTAAAGAATACACTAATTCTCAGATGAGAAGTCAGGCACAGCCTTAAATAATCACCTTATCATTACCATTTTCTCCAGCAATTTAAACACCACCCACTTTTACAAAAAAAAAAGCAATATTACTACAGTTTAAAAAACAGAATTAGAAAAATAATGGGTAAATATTTTTTCCTAGGCTATGTTTTTGGGAAATATTGAAGGTAATAAAAAACATTACTTAAATGCCATATATAATACAAATGATCATGTTAGATATTATTTATTCTAGTTCTAGCCCTGATAGTTTTTATTTTAAAACTACAACAATATTCTTTAAAACAGTGCTTAAACCAGATGAAGGGTTAAGCACAGAATATTTTTAAATAACAAAAGTAGCAGTATTGGGTAGGAATAAATTTGTTTTATTTTAAGCCAAAGTTGTCAGGCACTAAAGCCCAATCAGTTGAACCACGGTCAGATATTAAATGACGCATTACTGAACTCTCTCCTGGAATTGTTTAAAAAAGAAACAGAGAAAGCCCATTTTAGGCTTTTATTATATGTATTATAATTCAGTATATGAGGGTAGGAAGGGGGAATCCAATTAGCAGATTAGCAGAAAGCTAGAAAACATCTTTGTACTTGGAAAGTACAACTAGATGGTGCCTTTAGCACCGATAAACATCTTTTATACTTCTTGTGGACCTTCCAGTGAAAAAGCATTTTTGTCAAATAAAATGACTATAATGCACAATCATCAACAGTCACTTCTTTGCAAAAACATACATGGCTAAACAAACACATGCAATGTTATTTATGATGACTGTGATTCCCAATGTTTTTCAAGACAGTGACTGGACTATGAAATGTACCTGGTTGATTTCTGAATACCAGCATCATTTCTAAATTGTGATTAACCTACAACACACACTTGGAAGGGATCTGAGATTATTTCTTCATAATTACTTCTGCTGCTATGTGTTACTCACTGACCAAATAATTTAACTCAAAATTTCACTTAAGTTGACATTAGATAAATAATATGCAGAATTCAGGAATAAACTGGCCTTCCATGTTAAATAAAACTAAGTATATACATGATAAATAGTCACAGTTATTTTATCAGATATCAATTTTTACCCCCGTAAGTTCAGTACAGTCTTCAGTTTTGGTAATAGAAGAGTAGTTTACACAGGAATAACACTCTTATAAATAACAATTTTAAACTCTGAACAAAATATAATAAACAGCTATTTCAAGGCTCTCAAGAGTAACAAAAAGCAGTACAAACTAAAGAGATTTCAATCCTGGGAAGGAGAAAAACCATACTTACTGGGTGAGATCCAATGTTTATTCAGGCTTTCCCAGAGCCATTCCTAGCCTATAAAATATGGAGTGGCTAGAACTCAAGCAGAAAACTAGAGTTTGATAGGTTTGAGGTGTCAGTGGACTGCAAGTGTGGCTGAAAATAACAAAAAGGGAAGAGACAAGAGGAGAAGCCCTAAAAACTACATATAAATTTCCTTTGAATTCCCAGTTGATTCTTTAATGGTACATAGGTAAGAGGTTACTCCAAGAAGCCCATGTGAAAGCAACAGCTAGAGGCTGGAAAAAAAAAAAGAGATTTCAGCTATTGCTTGCTTTAGGGATACAGTTTAGAGTTTTAATTCCACCAAGACAGAAAAGCTTCATAAACATCTGAGGCATTCTTCAGATCCACCCAAAATACAACATCAAGAATCCACAAGTTCAAGGTGATAAGCCAGCAATAAAACAATATGCCATAATAAAAGCCAGAACTCTGCCCAAAAACCAAAAGAAACCGGAGTCTCTATCTGTTAAAAACAATACTGACTGAGCATATAACCAAAAATTACTAGACATATGAAGAAACAGGAAAAACTAACCTGGAATCAGGAGAAAAAGAAAAGAGCCAATAGAAATAGACTCTGAAATGACCCAGATGTTAGAATTAGTAGACAAGAAATTCAAAGTAACTACTACAATTATGTTCAAGGAGTTGATGGTAACTACCACAATGATCCAATAGATGGGAAATTTCGACAGAGAAATGAACACTTAAACAAATAATGAAAAAATCTAGGACTGAAGTACAATACCTGAAATGATAAATTCACTGGATTGACTTAATATCAGTTTGGATATGGCAGAAAAAGGATCAGTGAACCTAAAGACACGTCAATAATATTATCCAATGTGAGAGAGAGAAAATAATAAAAACAATGCGCAAAGCTTCAATGACCAATAGGACAAAATCAAGCCATTTAACAGGTGTGCCACTGGAATTCCAAGAGAGGAAAGAAGGAAATAGGGTAGACTTCTGGTGAAGATGGAGGCGTAGGCAGACATGCTTTGCCTTCTCATGCAACCGAAAGAAAAATCACAACTAACCTCAAAACAAAAACACCCAGAACTGCCAGAAAATGGAACTGTATGGAAGTCCGACAACCAAAGAGTTAAAGAAGCCATATTCATCCAGATGGGAAGCATGGGAGGAGATGGGGAGCCAGCACAAAGAGGACATGGTGCAGCTTAGAGAGGTGGCAGAGCTGGCAAAACAGGCCGTCCCACATTCACATGAGGTGGATAAAAATCAGGTGGGATACCTTGGGAGCAAGCGATCCCAGCTCCAGACCAGACCGTACAACCTAGGGTTCCAGTGCCAGGAAGTGCAAACCTTGTAACTTCTAGCTGGAAAAACCAGTGGGGGTTGGGACGACGGAAGAAACTGCTGGTTACTCAGGAGAGTCTGTTTAAAGGGCCTGCATGGTCTTAAAATGTATGCAACTCTGGAATTCAGCACCAGGGCAGCAGCTGGAAGGGTGTCAGTCACATACAGGGCATACACGGTATGGGTGAAGTGACTGGAAACCAGGTAAGCTCTGGACAAGCCTCCAGAAACCAAGTAGCGGCACTGTCCCCTTCACAACCCCCCACTACACACAGTGCCACAAAGCAGTGAAGCGGGTTGCCCCACCCTGTCGAATACCTAAAGCTCTGCCCCGTACAACTTAACAGGTGAGCTAAGACAGGAAGTCAAAGCAGCTCTACCTAATATACAGAAACAAACACAGGGAGGCTGCCAAACTGAGGAGACAAAGAGATATGGCCCAAATGAAGGAACAGAACAAAACCCCAGAAAAAAGAACTAAACAAAATGGAGGTAGCCAACCTATCAGATGCAGAGTTCAAAACACTGGTGTTCAGGATGCTGAGAGAAATCACTGAATATGGCAAAAAGGTAAGGGAAGAAATGAAGGCTACATTAAGTGCAATAAAGAAAAATCCACAGGGAAACAACAGCAAAGGGAAGGAACTGGGATTCAAATCAATGATTTAGAACATACATAAGAAATAAACATCCAACGAGAACAGAATGAAGAAACAAGAAGACTCCAGGACATCTCCAGAAATGCCAACATACGAATCATACGGATGTCAGAAGAAGAAGAGGAAAAGCAAGAAATTGAAAACTTATTTGAAAAAATAATGAGAAAAAACACCCCTAATTTGGCAAAGGAAATAGACAAACAAGTCCAGAAAACAGAGAGTCCCACCAAGTTGAACCCAAAGAGGACCATACCAAGATACATCATAATTAAAATGACAAAGGTTAAAGAAAACAAGAGTATCTTAAAAGCAGCAAGAGAAAAGTGGTTAGTTACCTACAGGGGAATTCCCACAAGATTGTTAGCTGATTTCACAAAAGAAACTTTGCAGGCTAGAAGGGACTGGCAAGAAGTATTCCAAGTGATGAAAAGCAAGGACCTACAACCAAGATTACTCTTATATAGCAAAGCTATCATTTAGACTGGAAGGGCAGATAAAGTGTTTCCCAGGCAAGGTAAAGCAAAAAGAACACATCATCGCCAAGCCATTATTACATGAAATGTTAAAGGGGCTTATTTAAGAAAAAGAAGAAGATCAATGCTATGAACATTCATATAACAACAAACTCACAACTATCAACAACTGAATTTAAAACACAAAAACAAACTAAGTACACAACTAGAACAGGAACAGAATCATAGATATGGAGATAATTTGGGGAGGAGAATGGGGGAAAAGGTACAGGGATTAAGAAGCCTAACTGGTAGGTAAAAAATAGACAGTGGGATGTTAAGAATAGTATAGGAAATGGAGAAGTAAAAAAACTTATATGCATGACCTATGGACAAGAACTAAAGGGATGGACTGCTGGAGGGAAAAGGGTTACTGGGCAGAGGGGGGCATAGGCAAAAAACTGGGAAAACTGTAATAGTATAATCTATTAAATATACTTAAAATAAAATAAAATCTAACCTCAAAACATGCATATTTTTAGGTAGCCCACACATTCAGAAAATAAATATAGCTGATGGACGCAAAAAGAAAAAAACAGAAAAAAGGAAAAAAGGATAGAAAAAAATACTTTAAAACAGCATATTACATACAGAGAATGATATAAATTAGAGCTCACTTCTCATTAGAAACAATGGAAGCCAGAAGACAACTGACAGGCATATTTAAAGTATTGGAAGAAAAGAAAAATCTGTCAACCTCAAATTCAATAACTAGCAACAACATTCTTTAAAATTATTCTCAAATGGCCTTTGAGCTAAGTTAGAATTGAAAGAATTCATCACCAAGAGACCTTTATAAAAAACACTGAAGTAAGTTATTTTGGCTAGAGAAATGATACCAGACGCAACTAAGATCTTTTAAGAAGAAATGAAGAGCCCTGGCTGGTCTGGCTCAGTGGATTGAGTGCCGGCCTGTGAACCAGAGGGAAACCAGTTCGATTCCCAGCTGGGGTACGTGCCTGGGTTGTGGGCCAGGACCCTGCTGCAAGAGGCAGCCACACATTGATGTTTCGCTCCCTCTTTCTCCTTCCTCTTCCCCCTTCTCTGGAAATAAATAAATAAATCTTAAAAAAAAAAAAGAACTGAAGAACACTAGAAATGGTAACTATACTGGGTTGGCCAAAAAGTCCATTTAGTTTTTCCCATAAAATTAAAGACACATTTTTCATTTTCACCAATAACTTTATTGATTTGGATATTCTGAGGATGTCAGCTACCTCCCGCTACTGGCTTCTAGTGGAGAGAGGCCAGGGGTGCTGCTAAACATCTTGCAATGCATAAGATAGCCCCACAGCAAAGAATTATTTGGCCAAAATGTCAACAGTACCAAGAAACTTCACAAACCACTTTTGACACATTTGATTAGTAACAGCATCTTCTCCATGGCGCTGTACAATCTTTTTTTGCATTTCAGCTGCATTTTTATCTCTCTTGAAATAATAAAGCATAATATGACAAAATGTGTATTTTATTCCCCTTCAATATTCAAATGGCTGCACAAAAATTCACCAATTTTGATTAAGTTTTTAATAATGCATGCTGATACTGACAGCTCTCACAATACAATCTAACCAAATTGTTTCAAATGAAGACAACTAAGCACTATTAGGGTCATTGTACAGAAAAAACTAAATGTATTTTTTTGGTCGACCCAATATAACTAAATAGAAAAGACTGGGGTTTCCCCCTCCTTCTCTTAATTACTGTTTTTTTAAAAATATTTTTTATTCATTTATTTATTTCTAGAGAGAGGGAGGAAAAGATACAGCAATGTGTGGTTACCTGTTCAATTTCTGCTTGGGGCACCTGAGTTGTGGGTTCAGTCCCCAATCTGGGTGCAGGAAAGAGGCAACTGATTGATGTTTCTCTCACTTCAATGTTTCTCTCCCTCTTTCTCCCCCACTTCCCCTCTCTTTAAAAATAAAATCTTTTTTAAAAATTCACCTAATTGTAAACATAAGATGCATGCATTTCACTGTACATATATGTTTACATTAATTTAAAAATTAATAGAAAAAAGTTAAAGGGAATGTATCTGCTTATAGGCAAATAAGAGAAGTGCAAGAGAACACTTCCTGTGTCTGTGGATTCTTAGTTGCCTTCGGCTGAAAATCATCCTTATGCCAAAGTGACATATTTGGGGGTGGCATATTATAATCTCCTTCAAATGGAAAGCAAAGGGTGTTACAGTGGAAACATGGGTGAATTATTTCCATAGTTACTTCTTTTGTTTAAGTCCTACTGGCACATATACTCTTGCTTTCTATTGCATTCCACTGAATTCTTTTTTTGTTTGTTTACTGATTTGAGAGAGAAGAAGAAAGGCAGAGGCAGAGAGAGAGAGACAGACAGACACACACACACACAGAGATAGAGAAACAGAGAGAGGGAGCAACACTGACTGGTTGCCTCCCATATGCGCCAGGACCAGGGACTGAACCTGCAACTTAGGTATGTGCCCTAACCTGGAATTGAACACCCAACCTTTTGGTGTACAGGAGAGACAACACTCCAACTGAGCCACACTCGCAAAGGCCAATGAATTCTTCATTAAATTATTAAAAGTAATTAAGATGATATAAAATATATTTACAAAAAAAAGGGGGAGGAAGCAATTCATCCATAATCCTATTAAAAACCTTTTGCCAAAAAAAAAAAAAAAAAAGAGTTGAATGTTGGTTCAGCTGAATTCAAAGAAACTCAAGATATATGAGTATCTATGTCTAAGTTTGAATCAAAATACTCAATAAAGTACAATTCCCTTTGTAACCCTAGCTTCTCTAAGCTTCTTCAGTCTAGCTTAGAAAATTAAGATAGAGTCAAACTCAATAAATTAATTTTATTCTTATGGTAAAACATGGCAGCTCTCAGTACCTGCTAAAAAATACTCATATTAGTCTTTCATCCAAAGAACTTTTATTAAATTCAGGCTAGTAGGTGGCAGAATTGACAAAAAAAACCTTCTATATTAAAAGTAAGAAGGGGTGCTACTGCAATAATTAGGAAAGGTACTTGTAATTTGCTTTTTGAACTGAGTTTTTAATTACAAATGACAGACAGGAAAGAAACTATTTTAGGAAGAGAGACAATAACTTACAACAGAAATATGAAAACATGGTAAACTTGGGGTACTTTAAGCAGTGCCATATGGGTATACAGGGCCCAGAGATCAATACAGTGATATATGCAGAGGTCATATCAAGGATTTTGAACATCAGAACACTGCATTCTATGGAGTCTGCTTAAAATTCAGGATAAAATTCATAGAAGTAACTTGAAAGTAGGGCAAGACTGGGAGCAGACATCAGTTAGCAAGCTATGGTAGCAGGCAAGGCAATAGACTGCTATTTTCAACCAGTGTGCCATAAGACTTTTTAAAACATGAAGTACCTGATCAGTCTGGGGTACTGACTTCTTTTCTGTTAGACTGTCAAATAAAAAAATTGAGGACAGCCAAACCCAACTATAGCCATCCAGTGTGAATGAATCAAAATTATACCTATATATTTTTGTCAAATTGGCAAAAAAATTTTTTTTGATGTGACACAGAATTTTAGCAATTAGTTTATGTGCGCCATGAGATGAAGAAGGCTGAAAATAGCTGCAACATACAATGAGGGCCTTAATGCTGCAGTGGGAAAAGTAGAATCAACAATACTAAGTATCGAAATGACTGGTATGAATACAAAGTAGTCAAAAGACCCTCTGGGGTTTCACTAGATCTGTTCTCCTGCTTCATGAAGACACATTTTAACAGTTGGATACATAATATTTAATTCTTTATGCATCAATTCCACAAAAGACCGAGCTGTTGAGTGTAGAAAGCTCATCTTTTGTATCTAGCATGAGTAGGGAATTATAATGCTTGTTCAAAAAATTATTACACTGAAGAGATATGACACGCTTGCTGAACCACCTCTATGGCTTTATATACCTTTTTACAAAATGTAGTTTGCATGAGACATCTCCTAGGATTCTTGTTAAAAATATAAATTTTAGGACACTACCATAGACTCACTGAATCAAAATCCAGGAATAGTGCACATTAAAGTTTAGAACCATTAAAGAATTCTCTAACCCAAGAATAGTTTCCTAGGGACAATATGCTCTTCTACAACCTCTGTCCCCTCTTACTTTTGATTGGATATCAGGTATTCTATTCACTACCAAAGATACCAAGGTACAGGAAAAATACATTCCTGGCCTCAGTGGTAAACTATATGGGTTTCAAAACTCTGTCTTAGAGAAAACTTTTGTCACTCTTTTTTTTTTTCTTTCTATTGCTCAAGTTTCCAATAGCATGATAAACATTACATTTGCAAGAATAAGCACTGTACTCCAACTGCACAAGGTGCATTTGGTCCAAAGTTCGAAACTGCACAATAGTTATTTGAGAGATTTGATTTAGACTTCACTTAGGAAAATCTGAATTGTTCTATACAGCTAATATATCAAGTGGTATCAAAGGCTACGTTGTTTTGTTTTGTTTTGTTTAACATCGGGGTGATTTGTAGTATAACTGTAAGAAAAAGACGAAGGTTTTTAATGATACTCTTATTTGATTAGTTCTTTTAAAAATATTTTTAATTTTTTAATTTTTTGAGAGAGCATGGACGGAGAAAGCGAGAGAGACTGATTTGTTCCATTTATTTATGCATTCATTGGCTGATTCTTGTTTATGCCCTTACCTGAGACTGAACCCACAACCTTGGCGAAGTAGGATGATGCTCTAACCAACTGAACTACCCAATCAGGGCTAATTAGTTCCTAAGCTCCATTATAAAAACCTAATTCAAGGAACAGACACAGCCCATAAAAAACCATGTGATATATTTCTTAGCTATAACTTAAAATCAACTAGAAATTTCAACATATGACAAAAATATATTCTATATGATTAATCACTGAAGTTAAAGGGGGTAGATTTTAACCTACTATTTAAACGTGCTTATTAACATAAGATTTTATTTCTCTTTTTCGGTTTCATTCTCTCATTTGTGGGGGTGATGGGGCCCTGAATTTTTTTTTTCCTTAACTAAATTATATGAGCTGACAAAGCATGGGTCTCTAAATATTGAAATAAAATTCTAATATACTATGGTATAAAATGAAAAGTAATGGTATTTTTCAGTTAAGAAGGAAGCTAAAAAAAATTAAAATTTGAAAACAGTAAATTAGGTCATATTTATATTTAAAAGATAATAAAAATCAAGTCCCCAAAGATTCAGGAACTTCAGCAAAATCATATGTTCACATATAGCATCTACATAAGGAGAAATAATAAAGTAGCAAATGGGTTTTGAATTCAGGGTAATATTGTGTTGTAAAAGAAGTCTCTCGTGTCTGCATGGGTCAGGCTACTGGAAAAATTCATGTGCCTAGTGATAAAAATATTCTAAAATCAAATTGTGCTATGGATGTACAACACTGTAAATTCAATAAAAATACATTTAAAACAAGCCAATTATATGGTAGCTAAATTATACTGAAATAGAGCTGTTAAAAATTGTGTTTATAAAATAGCAAATGAATGATATATCCCATCTTCTCAACATCGTAGGAATTACCTCAATTTGGAAGGAATTAAACGTCATGAAGATACCAGTTATCACTAGTGCCCACTGTATGCAGATGATTTTAGAGCAGGGGTCCCTAAACTCCAGGCTGCAGACTGGTATCGGTCTGGGCCTGTTAGGAACCAGGCTGAACAGCAGGAGTTGAGCTTGAATGCAATGAACTTGAATCATCCCAAAACCATAACCCCCTACCCCCCACCCATGGAAAAACTGTCTTCCACAAAACCAGTCCCTGGTGCCAAAAAGGTTGGGGACTGCTGTTTTAGAGCTTCCAAACTATGAGACTACTTAGGGTCAGGACTAGGGGGATACAGTAATCCCAGCTTTACACATTAACCCAGACTGATACCACAGAAAGGACATACAAGAAACTAGCTCACATCCTTATTAAAATGTCTATAACAGAGAAAGCTAGATGAAGCTACCCACTGCTTTGTTTTAGAATAGTGACATACAATATTGTGATAACTTCTATTACTCAAATTATTGAACTGTCTATGGCTCCTACAGGTTCTGTTATTTATCACATACAAAGTTCCATACACATTGGTAGGTTCTAGGAATATACAGTTTTGATGGAAGAGATAATTTCAATATAACGTGGTAAGTACTGTGACAGTGGTTTCATAGGGTTCAGGTATCTATAAAAACACAGAAGAGAGTCATTCATCACTAAAATAGTCTGGAGACATGGTAGATAATTTCATAGAAAATGTCTCTGAGGAGTTGAGACCTATACTGAAACTTAAAAAGGATGAGTAGTTATCAGCCGGGAAGGAAGAAAATGAGTATTGTAAGCAAAGGGAATAACAACATAAACAAAGATAGGGAGTCATTAAACAGTATGCTATGAAGAGCTAATTAGTGATAATTCAGTATTACACGTTTTAAAGTAAGGAGAGATGGGAAATAAAGTGCCAAAAATGAAAACAATTCAGAGAATTTTTCATAAAGTTCTACTTACTCATTTTAAAGGATTTTACTTTAACCCTCTATTCATCACTAGAATTAAAAAATAATTTATTGGTCTGTAAATACTATAAATCTGGGACTACTACCCTAAATAATATGCAACCCTGAAGAATTAAGCAGGTGAGTTTTTGGCAACTTCATCTTTTAGAAAAGTTTGATAATGTGAGGTCTCCACATACTTCCCTACACCTTCCCCCAAACACTCCTTCCCCAAACACTCCTTTCGTAATCACTGTTAACACACCAGCAGTTTGTTAAGAATAAATTAACCAGAAGGTACTTCCTTCTCAATAAGCAAAATACCATTCCTGACAGCAATATTTGCTTCCTTTTATCACAATCTTACCATCAAACTCTAAAATAAGATATGTTACCTTGAAACAATGCAGCAGGGAAGTAGTCAGAGTATGGTGAGTTTACAACCTTGCAATCACATGCTCTTGCAATCATAATGAAGTACTTATACTGTGCACAATTTGAAAAGTTTCACAAGTCTTTTCTCTTTTTCCAAAAACTATGCCACATTTATATTTTTTCACTGTTTAATAAACTAGTTCATGAAGCATGATGTTGCTAACTGGAAGGAAATCTTACATTAGAGAATAGCATACTCACACAATTATTTCACAATATGTTTTTGCAATTTGATAACATCAACCTATACTCAAAGAACACTTACCTGCTTTACATTGTATCCTGCTTTTGCACTAGTTTCAATAAACATAACATTCAGCTCTTTGGCTTTCCTCTCTCCCTCTTCAATTGACACTTGCCTGTTGGAAAAAAAACAAACAAGTATTTCTTTTTGAAAGATGATATTATAAAGATTCTAAATAGCCCTAGCGTATGGTTCAGTGAGTTGAGTGCCGGCCTGTGAACTGAAAGGTCACTAGTTCGATTGCCCGTCAGGGCACATGCCTGGGTTGCTAGCCAGATCCCCAGCTAGCACCCCTCGATGTTTCTCTCCTTCTGTCTCCCTCTGTTCTCCTCTTTCTGAAAATAAATAAACAAACAAACAAACAAATAAAATCTTAAAAAAGGAAAAGGGTATAAACAAAGTTCTGAAAATAACTTTTTTTGACATGGATGCTTGATACACAGACACAGACAAGACTACTAGGTTTTAAAATTCGAGCTGCAGTACACTTAAAATTTGTGTTCTTACAGGTGTATTCTATACATAACTAAAGTTTTTCAAGACTTTTTTTAATGGTTTGCTTTTACTTGGCTGAGATCATCCTGTAACTTTTTCATTTTGAAAAATTTAATAGCCTGCTATTTTCTGTTTATATTAGATCATAAGTATTTAATCTTGTGATTAAAAACTTTGTGTAAAATAGTTTTTTATGGCTAGACAATGTCGATTTGCTAGTATAACTTATGTAACCATCACCAAACTATTAGAAATGTAAATTGTTTTCATTTTCTACACTAATGTAAAAAATGTTGATATAAACACCTTTGTGCTTAATATTTTGTGCACTGTGGGTCATTCCCATTGTTGGATTTTGTGAATTTCTGTAAAAGTGAGTCAAAACACATGTATGTTGAAGTCTCTTGGTACACAGTATTAATATTTTAGTATTTACTTTAGAGGCATTATGTGATATATTGGGTTGGCCAAAAACGTTTTATAGTTTTTTTCATAAAATAAAAGACATTTTTCATTTCCACCAATAATGTTATTGATTTGGATATTTTGAGTATGTCGGTTATCTCCCACTATTGGTTATTAGTGGGGAGAGGTCAGGGGTGCTGATAAATGTCTTTCAATGCGTAAGACAGCCACACAGCAAAGATTTGGTCAAAATGTCAACAGTACCAAGAAACTTAGCAAGCCACTTTTGACACATTCGATCAGTTACAGCACCATCTCCATATGTTGCCCAAATCTTTTTTCTGCATTTCAGTTGCATTTTCACCTTTCTTAAAATAATAAAGCATAATACGTTAAAAAATGTTGCACATTTTATTCCCATTTCAATATTAAAATGGTTGCACAAAAACTCGCCAATTTTTATTTTTTAAGTATATTTTATTGATTTTGCTATTACAGTTGTCCCATTTTTTTCTCCCCTTTATTCCCCTCTGCTCTGCACCCTGCCTTCCCACCAACAGCCCCCCCTGACCTTAGTTCCTGTCCATGTATTGTCCTATAAGTTCTTTGGTTTCTCCATTTCCTATTCTTAACCTCCCCCTGTCTATTTTGTACCTACCAATTATACTTCTTATTCCCTGTGCCTTTTCTCCCTTTTTCCCCCCACACCTCCCTGCTGAAAACCCTCCATGTGATCTCCATTTCTGTGATTCTGTTCCTGTTCTGTTTGTTTTGTTTGTTTTTAGGTTCAGTTGCTGATAGCTGTGAGTTCGTCATTTTACTGTTCATAGTTTTGATCATCTTCTTTTTCTTAGATAAGTCCCTTTAACATTTCATATAAAAAGGGCTTGGTGATATGATGAACTCCTTTAACTTTACCTTGTCTGGGAAGCACTTTATGTGCCCTTCCATTCTAAATGATAGTTTGGCTGGACAGAGTAATCTTGGAAGTAGGTCCTTGACTTTCTTGACTTTGAATACTTCTTGCCAGCTCCTTCTTGCCTGTAAGGTTTCTTTTGAGAAATCAGCTGAGAGTCTTAGGAGGCTCTTTTGTAGGTAACTGTCTCTTTTTCTCACGCCGCTCTTAAGATTCTCTCCTTATCTTTAATCTTGGGTAATGTAATTATGATGTGTCTTGGTATGTGCTTCCTTGGGTCCAACTTCTTTTGGACTCTCCAAGCTTCCTGGACTTCCTGGAAGTCTATTTCCTTTGCCAGATTGGGGGAGTTCTCCCTCACTATTTGTTCAGGTAGGTTTTCAATTTCTTGCTCTTCCTCTTGTCCTTCTGGAACCCCTGTGATTTGGATGTTGGAGCGTTTAAAGTTGCCCCAGAGATTCCTCAGCCTCTCATTTTTTTGAATTCTTGTATCTTCATTCTGTTCTGGTTGAATGTTTATTTCTTCCTTCTGCTCCAAAAAGTTGATTTGAGTCCCGGTTTTCTTCCCTTCACTGTTAGTTCCCTGTGTATTTTTCTTTATTTCACTTTGTATAGCCTTCACTTTTTCCTCTATTTTGTGTCCGTACTCAACCATTTCTGTGAGCATCCAGATTACCACTGTGCTGAACTCTGCATCTGTTAGACTGGTTATCTCTTCATTGCTTAGTTCTATTTTTGGAGCTTTGATCTGTTCTTTCGTTTGGACCCTATTTTTTTGGGGGGGGCGGGGGTCTCTGGCAAACCTGTTTCATTGTAAGGGGTGGAGCCAGGGCCAGGCAACCCTCATGCTGCTTAGTGGCACTTTATGTGAGGGAGGGGTCCTAAAGGGAACAATGCCGTTTAGTTGGCTCTCTGCAGCTTTCAGTCATTTCCTGCGCTACCCAGAAGCAAACTGGGCCCTTTTGGTGGTTTCTGGGTGGGTGGGTTTGTGTATGTTCTAGGACCCTGAGGGTTCCTCCAACAAACTCTCCTGTGAGGCTGGGAGTTTCTCCTGCTGTCACAACCCCCAAAGGTTTTTACATCCAGGAGTTTTGAGGCTTTCTTTTCCTGCACTGGCACCCTGGGTTGCACTGCCTCACTCTCCTGTTGTTGCTCCCAGTTTATCCATATGCAAAATTGGGACTGCCAGATTCCCCTCCACCCCTGAATGTTTCTTCTTTAACTCCTTGGTAGTTGGACTTCCATATAGTTTGATTTTCTGGGAGTTCTGGTTGTTTTTGTTTTTAAATTTGTTGTTGTCCTTCTTTTGGTTGTGTAAGGAGGCAAAGTGTATGTACTTATGCCTTCATGTTGGCCAGAAGTACCTGATTAAGTTTTTTTACATGCATACTGATATGACAGCTATCACAGCACAATCTAACCCAATTTTTTTGGATGAAGCTAAAGATAACTAAGCACTACTAGAGCCATCATATGGATAAAGCTAAATGAACTTTTCGGCCAACCCAGTAATATAATTAACAGCACGTCTCAAATTGTGAGCTCTTCAAGTACAAGATTATCTCATTTATATTGGTATTCCAAGTACCAAGCTGGCAACATAGGTTTTTACCTCTATAAATGTATGTGTGTATATATAAATTTTAAATACAGTACACACTTTTCCTTAATAATTTGAAAGTTGACAATCTATAGGCCTTTAGCCCTAAATGCTTTTAGCTGTTTGAATTTCCTAAAAATACTTCTGTCAGATGCACTCAAATATACTCTTTGATCTCTTTCATATGCACAATTACTCCTCTGGTGATCCCACAGTCTAATGGTTTCACATATCACTGATGTGCTGATGACTCCCGAACATGTATCTATCTTGTACCGCTATTCTGAACAGACTTATGTATCCAACTGCCTACTTGACATCTAGGATATCCAATAACCATTCTAAACTTAAAATAATAAAAACTAAAGTTATGATACTCCATTCCAAACCATCTCCTTATGCAACCTCTCCTATGTTGACTAATGACAGTTATTCAGGCCAAGAACCTAGGTCATCCCTAACTTCTTCTTTCAGACCCTAAATTCCATCCCTCAGCATGTACTGCTTTGCCCTACATGATGTGGCCTTCATTGTTTGTTTTTTAACCTCATTGCCTACTATTTCCAATCATGCTCTTTACCAGTTATCAAGGCCTCCTTATTGTTCTTCAAAATAAACTAAGTGTATTCCTAATTTAGGGATTTTGCATTTTCTGAGTCGCTGGCCTAGGAGCTTTTCTTCCTCAAAATATTTGCATAGTTAACCCCCTTTCTTCCTTAGCGTCTTTAATCAAAAGTCACCATTCTCTCAGTGATGTCTTTCCACTGTTATGCTATCTAATACTTCAAATATTTTTCTTTCTTTTTTAAGAGAAAGGGGGGCAGTGGAGAAAGAGAGGGAAACATAGATGTGGGAGAGCGATACATCAACTGGTTGCCTCTCACATGCCTCCAACTGGGTACCTGGCCTGCAATCCAGGCATGTGTCCTGACTGGGAATCAAAATGGTATCCTTTAAGTTCACCAGCTGACACTCAATCCACTGAGCCACACCAGCCAGGGCACCCTTGACATTTCATATTCCCTTTCCCTGCTTTGTTTTTGACCGATGGCAGGCATCAATATCAAACAGGCTAATGTATTTTTGGGATTCTTTTATTGTCTGGTTCATTCTCTGAAATAAGAACTCCTTGAAGGTTTGTCTTTTTTGTTCACGGCTCTATCCTAGAGTAGCATCCTCTGAAACATTAAGTGATACTCAATAAATACCTCTTGAATGATTGTTAGTTTGCAAACCCTATATATGAAGGATTCCAGACAGAAACCCTTCCTAGTTTCATAACTATAAGCCACCATAATGAAATGGTTTAAAGTTAACTATAGTAAGGCCTCAATCTATAGCTTGTCACAATCACCTAAGGAAGGTTCTCTAAAATACTCTAGACTAATTGAATGAAAGTATTCAGTAGTAGGGTTAAAACCCACCAAATTCAAAACGTTTATCATGATCCTTTATAGCCAGAATCCTAAAAGAGGATCTATTAAGCCATATTTACCAGGTTTGAAACATCTGTGAAGCACTGGGCTTTAGGGGGGCAGAGAGTACTAAGCATCTAGGTGCTTCAGTTGAGAAACTGAAACATATATTCCAGTGCTTCAAGTTTTTACTTCCAAAAAAGTAATTCTCAAAGAAAGTAATAAAGACATTTAACTTTTCAATCATTTTTATTAACACTTTTTTTTCTGACCCTGGCTGGTGTGGTTCAGTGGATTGAGTGCCAGCCTGCGAACCAAAGGGTCACTGGTTCAATTCCCAGTCAGGGTACAGCCTGGGTTGCAGGCCAAGTCCCCAGTAGGGGGCGTGCAAGAGGCAACGACACTTTGACGTTTCTCTCCCTCTTTTTCTCCCTCCCTTTCCCTTTCTCTAAAAATAAATAAATAAAATCTTTTAAAAAAACAAATTATTTTTCTGATTACAAAATAAATTTTTTAAAAGACCAATCATTATAATCCCACTCTTCCAAAAAATAACTACAGTTAAGTTCCATGTATGCTTATGCGGGTTTGTTCTAAGCAAAAGAACATCTCTCTGTACCACCTTTTTATTTGAACAGAAAAGATATCATGCTGTGCACAAGGATCAAGAGCCTTCTCAAGCTTCATGTGTTAGACCATAATAAATTCCTCTCATTTTTAATGACTACAAGTATTGATTTATAAAATGCTACTGCTACTGACAGACATTTAGATTGATTTTAATTATTTAGTATTACAAATACTGTTGCAATAAACTTTTTTTATGTTCACCTTTTTACATTTTGTGGGTATATCTGTGGAATAAATTACTGGAAATGGATCTGACTCAATAGCTATTTTATATTCTGATACGGTTAAGCTGTTTCCCCCTCAAATTATATTAGTTACATATTTCAGTATATGAGAGTTCTTGTTTATTCAGACTCTTGACGATACTGTGCATTATCAATCTTCTAAATAGTGGCTGATCTAATAGGTGAATATGATCTTTATATTTATGTATTCAAACTTATCAATCTTTCCCATTATGGTTTCAGGGTTTTATGTCATGCTTATGAAAAGTATTCCACTACTAAAAGATTTTCTTTTAATGCTTTTTAAAAAAAACATTTATATCTTTTACTCATTTTAAAATTATTTTAGTGAAATGAACAAGGCTCTAATTCTTTTAAATGTGAATAGCTGAATGGTGATAGTCTGGTAAAAATTACTGAGAAAGATGGTAATCCAAAGCAATGGATAAATATTACCTTAAAGAAAAATTATTGTAAATATAATTAGATAAGTTTGTAATATTTGTGTACTCAATTAAAATACTACCCAATAAAAGAACAGAGGTTTATAAGTAATCCTTTTAGAGAACTCTGGCTATAAATGGAAACAATTCAGACATACAACTTTTTAATTTAAAAATGAAGGTACTTAGAGGTTCTCTATTGGAAGACTACACACCTACATGATCTTCAAACTCTCATATTGGAAAGACATTAAACCCTGAAAACTTATATGACGATCACTGATGTCCAAAAAACAAATTTCATAAAGAAAAGATGAAATCATACTTTAAATTTACTTTTTTTTACACTGTAAAATTTTTATATTTAGAATTATCCAGCTAGACTCAGTTTAGATGATCTAAACTGAGTTGGCAACAATTTTGTTGGCAGCATCCAAAACATCACAGGAGATACTCGAACATATGCCTTCTCTTCAACAGGCCTGATCGGGGTGTTGACCTTGGCCAGGTCAATGTTACAGAGCTTCTTCTCAGCCTGTTTGATCTGGTGCTTGTTGGCCTTGACATCCACAATGAAGACACGTGTATTGTAGTCTATTTTTATGGCTGACTTGGTAGTCAGGGGGAACATGATGACGACGGCATAGCAGTCAAGCTTGTTTCTTCTGGAGGCACTCTTCTGAGGACATTTAGGCTGCCTTCAGGGTTGAGGGGTTTTTGGTCCATCGTAAGGTACGTAATGTACAGGTCATTTTTTTGTGGCTGTGGACGCCTTTCGGCACTGCTTTCTTTGCCTTCGAAGCCTTTGCTTTGGCTTCTGCTTCGGGAAGGGCAGGGGCTTCCTTCTACGTTTTTGGCATCATTTTCATGAAAACTGAATTTACTTAAAAATTAAGACTTTTGGTCACTGTACTGCCAATTCTAAATGAGGAACCATGGACAGAAATGGGCTTAAGATTTCCACAAGCCTTTGAACATAGTGGATTTCTTGCAAAATTTTAATTAATAGCACAAGCTTATTACCCAAATTTCGATATCCAACTCATGAACAAATAACAAATAGTAAAAGCTTCTACTATTAAGTAAAATAGTGAATACTATTTAAAACAAAAAAACTATCCAGCAGATCCTATAGGAATGTTGAAGGCAGATATTGAAGCCATGGGTTCTACAGTGAATGTTAATACATTCTGCATCCTGTGACTTGAATATGGCTTTCCTCATTTGACTAAGGTATCACAATCAAGCTATTCAGTTCAACTACACAGTCTGGCTCAACCATACAATTTAAAAAAGGGGGAAAAAAAGAAAGAAAAGAAAAAAACCACACCACTGAATTTTAATGAATATTTATAAGACTACCAAAAGAGTGTGTATTTAATCATTATGATTAATTTTTAAAGATAGGATTTTTTAAAAACATTTTGGTCTTTAACAGAATACTGCTGTTTATGAAGCCTAAAAAATGCAAAAATTTACCTTCGTGTAGAAACAATGTTGCACAGGAGTTATTTATTAATGGGCTTACATAAAACAAACAAACAAAAAAAATCCTCATTTTTCTTTAAAGACTGAGGTTAATGTTGTATATTTTAGGTCCCCATACTAAAGAAAAGGGGGGTAAAACCTTAAGGATTTAATGTGTCTATTTTCAAAACAATTCTTCAGTAGCATTAAAAAGAACAGGCTGCTTAACAAAGAAACCAAACATCTGATACACATACAAAATCACTCCATACCTCTTATCAGCAAGATCTGTTTTATTTCCTACTAGCATGATGATAACATCACTTCCTCTTTCTGTTCTGACATCATCAATCCATTTTGTAGTTTGCTGGAATGAGTTAACATCTGGTAGAGAAGGGTGGACAGAGAGATTAGTGTTACTGCAAATGTCTCCCCACATGACAAACCAAAAAAAAAAAAAAAAAAGGAAGAAAAGAAAGAGAAAGCCTTGGAAGTTGGAGGGGGGCTGGCACATTAGGACCCACTTTTAATGTGCCTGTAACATAACTCCATTTTATCTGAGTATAACTGTCAGTGGTCTAAACAAATCACAAAAATAAAATCCTTAAGGTTTATTTCATAGTGGTTTAAAATTTTTGGATACAACCAAATGAAAGCAATGTATTATATGTAATTTTAAAAAATTTTTTTAAATGTAAGGACAGTTATGACAGATAATATGGTGTTACACTGCCACAATATTTTTTTTGATTACTTACAAATACCAAACATGACAAAGAAAGCATCTCCAAAATTATGTCAGCCCATAAGACCCAACACATCCAGAAAATTTGGAAAGCCTTTAAATAGCTTTCAACACCATTCTGTTTGCATTGCTTATTCAGTTTGTGATCACTTTAACTTGAAGTTTATTAGTTTAATGTACCAGAATCACTTGTAAAAAAAAATCCATCTTTTCTAGCACTAGATTCTATGTACAATAGAGTTTACTATTATTATAGCAGCTAATGAAAACAGTTTACCAATATTTTAACCACATGTGCACAATTTTTGAAGAAAAATACACGAGGTTTTGCTTGATTTGGTTAAAGTAAGCACAAACATTTTAAAGCTGCAAAACTTGTCAATGCACAATAATGAACATACATTTTTTTTAAACAGGTAGCACCCCAAAGTAAAGCTTCAAGGAAAGATGGCATATAGCACCTAACCAAAAATAAAAAAATAAAAAAAAAGTCTCAATGCAAACTTGTAACTTATAATTCTGCTATTCAACTACTGAATTATTAAGTAGATCTGACTTCTGGTTGAGCAGGTATAATAGTATGACCCACTCAAACCAATAATTTGTTGATATGCTTTTGAAAAAAGTCTAAGATGTGGTGCTATCCTACTTTTCCCATAAATTATGGGCCACTGGATGGAATGATGCTTAATATTGCCTCATAAATATCATAAATCAATTTATAGAGTTTTAATCAGAGGGTGTTTTCCTGTCAGTCACCAATGCTCCATGGAAAATTTAAAGTCACTTAAAATGCCAAAGGCATTATTGAGTCTCTAGGGAAAAGAAAAGGAAGACGATTACTTTAGTCTTCCATTTAAAACTTTTTTCCTGGAGAGAAATGAAAGTGTAATTTGTCAGCAACAAAGCAAGTTGGTGGGTCACAGAATCCAGATGTGATTCAAATGAAAATGATTAATAGAAGACTGCACATTATGTTTTCTCTGCCTTCCTCTATAGAGAGAAAATGGCTAGAAGGGGAAAGCAGAGAAAAGCTGGCTAGCAGTAGTTTTTAATAACCCGAACAGATGCCCTGGAGGATTTGGAAAACTTGGCAAGAGGCTTAAATGCAGATTATTTTATTTTAAAGAAATCTGAGATCAAGTTAAATTAAAAAGGAGACGTTCTTCCAACCATAATTATGGTGTGGCTTAGGGATAATAGGATACTAAGAGAGCCCAGGAGAGGATTCTTCACTGAGCCTGAAGGAAAATTTCCAGAGCAAAAAAACCTGGCACAGTAGAAATAAAGTACATTGGTATAAACACCAAAGCAAATATTTCTGACCTAGCCAGTCTGTGATAAGGTTTGCTATGATAAAACTCATTTTTACATGCCAGTATGGAAAACAAGCACAAGACAAGAACATGCATGCAGCTAAGCTAAAGGTTGAAAAGAAGATTAGAAATGCGTAATTCCCCCCACTCACTTGTGATATCATAAACAACAACTGCCACAGTAGAGTCACGAATGTAGCTAGGAATCAAGCTCCTGAACCGCTCTTGACCTGCTGTGTCCCATAATTGCAATCGTACCTAACAACAAAATCAGTCAAACAAGCAAGAAGGTCAACCCGTTGCAAAATACCTACTTGTGATATCGTAAACTACTACGGCTGCAGCAGAATCACGGATGTAACTGGGAATGAGGCTGCGGAAACGTTCCTGACCCGCAGTATCCCACAACTGCAGCCTGATCTGTGGGATGGGAAAAAATGAATAAAAAAAAACAAAAACAAAAACAAAAATACCAAACTCATACTGAAAAGAAAAAAGAAATAATGTTTTTTTAAAGGGGGAAGGTAGGAAGAAGGTAAAAAGGAGATTCATGCAAAAGGCTGCAGGTATGTGAGGAATGAACAAATAAAACTTTCCTTTTTCAAAAGGTAGTAATATAAAAATCTGCTTGCTCTGAAGATACACGACTTAAAAATGGCAATGGGAAAGATTTCGCAGAATCAGAAATACAGCTTCCATTTTTCCTTTCTATAATCTCTCTCAGAATCCTATGCCTTATGGATACCAAAAGGAGACTTTGTTGATTTTCAAATAGTAAGTATAAAAGGAAAAAGAAAGGCAAAGTCAATGAGTAGCCCAGGCTATCAGAGTAAAGGAATGAATGCTTCTCCAAAACCCTCTCCAAAGCTAAAATGTGTCTCTTTTCTACTAGGTCCAGAAACCTTTGAAATTGGGTCTCTGACTGCTGTGGTTATGTTTCTCCTACACATTTCTTCCCAGAACACTGTATACAATAATCTAACAAAAAGGAAGAATATCTTTTTGCCACCCTAAAGATTTTACTTTCTTTTTCACATTTTAGGAAGAAAAGCCTAAAAACAAGCATTAAGTTCTTTTACCATTATAAAGCTGTTTCTAAGCTTTCAAATTTTAAGAAATGGCACGCTATATCTTAAAACATAAAAGAGAACCTCCAAAAGAAAACACACACTTATAAGAAACAGCATTAGATATAAAATGTTTTGGGGGTAGAGGTCCCAAAATATTGCATTTAAGACAGTCACTGTTCAGGTGATAGAAATCTGTTCAAGGGATAGTGGACTAGAATGCAGAATTTACATTGCACTTAAAAGGAACATTCCTAAAGATGGAAGACAAAAATCCAACAAATAAATACACATTCTTTCTAATCACAGTCATTTTGGTATACATCACATTCTGACATATAAAACCTGGAAGTTTGCAAATTGTGTCAAATTCAAATGAAATCTTCCTGAAAACCTCAAGAATGGCATTCAAAAGGTCTTACGCAGCTTTAATTATTTCAATGCTGTATTTGTTATTTTTTCCAAATCGAGATGACAAATTTTATTTAACAAGCCTAGGGACTTCAGGGGTTTATAAATAAATTGGTTTTCTCTCCCTTTTGGATTTCACTTGGGGTTAAGAAGTCAGAGTGCTAAGTACTACTCACTCTGCAATAAATTTTTTTCAAGGCCAGTAAATTAACTTTGGCAAGTTTGCTACGTACTTCTTATGGTGATGCTAATCGATTATGTCTTTGATCATAGTTTTTTATCCTGGAACGTTGCAGAAAATTACACATGGAAAGCATTACTCACTGTTCGATCCTCCAAGTACATTGTTTTTGATAAAAAGTCAATACCAATTGTTGCCTGTAAACCAAAACAAAACAAAGTTATATAGTAATAGTTTAATGGTGGTCGGCAGTTTTAGGTTCCAATGGGAATTATGGTAGTGAGAGAAATAATGAGTAAACATAAATACATCAGTCAAGTAAAAATGAACAAAATTTTCAGTGATAACAGCTTCCACCTATTGAGCACTTGCTGTGTATTGGAGATTCTTTTAGGCCCTTCACATGATCATCTCTAAATCTTATCCATCTCTGCAAGGTAGCATTATCAGCCCTACTTTTCTTTCCTCCTTCCTTCCCTTCTTTCTTTTTTAAGGATTTTATTTATTTGTTTTTAGAGAGAGGGAGAAGGAGGTGAAAAGAGGAAGAGAGACATCAATATGAGAGAGATACATCTATTGGTTGCCTCCTGCACGCCTCCAACTGGGGACCTGGCCCGCAACCCAGACATGTGCCCCAACTGGGAATGGAATCAGCGACCCTTCAGTTCATGGGCCGGCACTCAATCCACTGAGCCACATCAGCCAGGGTAGCTCTGTTTTTTGCCATTGTATATATAAGAGTACTGGAGTTCAGAGAAGTTAAATAACTATCTAAGGACACAAAAAGTTTCTGCTGTGGAGCTGGGAGTAAAGTGATTTCCAATACACACTTATTGGATATATGTCTTAACCATTCTTTATTTTTTTAGAGTATTTTTAGGCTCACAGCAAAACTGAGAAGAAACAGAGATCTATCTGTCCCTTACCCCCACACATGCATAGCATCCCCTATCGATATTCAACTATCGACATTCCCCCACCAGAACTGTACCTTTATTATAACTTATGAACCTACATTGACAGTGACATATTTTTAATATAGGTTTTATTTTTATTTTAAGATTTTATTTATTTATTTTTAGAGAGGGGGGAAGGGAGAGAGAAGGAGAGAAACATCGATGTGTGGCTGTCTCTTGAGCCCCTACACTGGGGATCTGGGCAGCAACCCAGGCACGTGCCCTGACTAGGCAATCGAACCGGTGACCCTTTGGTTCGCAGGCCAGTGCTCAAATCCACTGAGCTACACCAGCCAGAGCTAATATAGGTTTTATTTTTCAATGGTAGCAAAATATATGTATTATAAAATTTGGTATATTAACCATTTTTAAGTGTACCATTCAATGGCATTAATTACATTCACAATGGTGTACAACTGTCAACATTATTTCCAAACCTTTCCATTACGCCAAAACAGAAGCTCTGTATTTGTTAAGCAAGGACATATTACAATGTATGGATATACCATGATTGATTTATCCATTCATCTACTGATGTGCACTTCGGTTGTTTCTACTTTTTGGCTACTGTTGAGTTCCTGTTTTCAATTACTCTTAGTCTACATCTAGGAGTGGAATTCCTGGGCTACATGGTAATTGCATTTAACTTTGTGAGGAAATGTCAGACTTTTCTAAAGTCACTGCACTATTTTAAAATATGCCTTAGTAGGTGTGAAGTGGAATCTTATTGTGATTTTGATTTGCAGTTCTCTAATGACTATTGAGGTGAGCATCTTTTCCATGTGCTTATTGGCTTTCTGTATACCCTCTCTGGGAAAACGTCTATTCAAGTCCTTTCCATGTTTAAATTGAGTTTGTCATTTTTGTTGTGATTGGTAGGAGTTCTTTATTATTGTATCATAGTATTTACTATAGTATTATAGTATTCTGGATATCAAATACTTATTAGACATATAACTCAAATATTTCCACCCATTCTATAGGTTGGGCCTTACATGCCTTTATTAAAAATCCATTGTCGATAGATACATGGGTTTATTTATGGATTCTAAATCCTATTCCATTAGTCAATATGTCTATCTTTGTGTCAGTACCACATTATTTTGATTACTATAGCTTTGTATTAAGTTTTAAAATCTTGAAGTATAAGTCCTCCCACTTTATTTTTCTTTTTCAAGGTTATTTGGCTTCTGCAAATTAGGATTGGCTCTTTCATTTCTATAAAAATGGTGGCAAAAATTTTGATAAGAACTGCACTGAATCTGTAGATTGCTTTGGGTAATTACTGCTGATATCTTAATAATACTGTGTCTTCTAATCTATTTACCTGGAATGCCTCTCCATTTATTTAGGTCTTTAATATTCTGAGCGGTATTTTGTAGATTTCAGTTACACAGAGAATTTTAATACAAAAATGAAAACAAAGAAAGTAGCTTCCTCCTTTACCTCAAACTATGTGACTATGTACAAAGGTCTTTCGGGAAAAAGTCCAGCTATTGTTAATGTAACAAGAATGGTTTGTGTGAAATCTATGCAACCTGGCAGCAAAGCAGCGTGGACTAGAATGCGTATGCACAAACAATGACAACTTCAACTTCACTGTACTAGTCAGTGGGGACAGTAGACGCCATTGAGTGAGCACACGTACTGTGTGGTCATCGCATTCAAAATGACTGAGCTAGTACAGCAACGAATTTGCATCAAAATTTTGTATTAAGCTTGAACATTCCTCCATGGAAACTATTCGAATGATTCAGAAGGCTGAAGCTATGGCAACTGGTGATTGGCGGCTTCATCACAACAACGCGTTCACTCTCATGTACCACATCTTGTGCAGTTTTTTGGGTTTTTTTTTTGGTGAAACAGCAAATCACCCAGGTGACTCACCCTCCTACAGCCCAGAGTTGGCATCCTGCAACTTCCAGCTTTTACCAAAACTAAAATCACCTTTGAAAGGGGAAGAGATTTCAGACTGTTGAGATTCGGGAAAATATGACAGGCAGCTGATGGTGATTTAGAGAACTGTGTGAGGTCCCAAGGTGCCTACTTTGAAGGGGACTGCGGTGTCAATGTCCTATGTATAGTGTTTCTTGTATCTTCTTCAATAAATGTCTTTATTTTTCATATTACATGGCTGGATACTTTCCGGACATACCTCATATTTCAATTATGTTCCTGAATTTAGGGCTTAAGTACATATAACTGAAGTACTAGTTCCCATTTTATGACATTCCCATTTTATGACATTCTATCTGAGAATGTATACAGGGTGGGATAAACTTAAATTATTGTGCAAGAGCATCTTACCTGACAAATCTGAGGAATGTACAGCAATGATACATGGCTACATTTAAGAAATCTCATCAGCAGAACCTCATTTACTCACTGTGGTAGAAGCAGCTAATTGCCTGCACAAATATCCATCTCCCTCTTCTTCCTTACTAACACAAACATTTTTTAAATCCACACTTATTCCATTAAAAATTTTCCAGCCTTCTTTGAATTTTAAATAAATAGGACCGTCTGAGTTGGGAGGTACACCCTTGCTTTTGTCCTATTTCTCCTTCTTCCTGCCTGGATTATGGATATCAGAACTCCAGGAACTATTCAGTAACCATATGGAAGTCATATATTAGATCTGTTTAAACATAAAGTTAGAAGGACTCTGGGATCCAGATGCCAATGGAGCTCCACACAATCCCTGAACTACACTATGCCTAGAATTCTTTTACATAAAAAATAAGTCTCATCTGCTCTGCCTACGCAGTAGCCTTCTCTGTGTCCCACTACTTCACTAACGAATGTTCTTTCACTAAAGAAACAATTCTCATGTAGCTTATCAATGTTACTGTGTTTGTTAAAAATAGCCAAAAATAATTTTTAATGGTTATAAACAGAAATTGTTATTTTCAGGTTTCACAGCCAACATGTTTTTTTAAATTAATAAAAATTAGTACAAAGCCAAACTTTATGATAAAATCTACAACAGTCCTTCCTTCCACTACATCATCCTAGTTCAGAGACATCATTTACACCACTGAACTCATAAAGACCAAAATTAACGTGAAAAACAATCTGTTGCGGCTTTTCTTTTCAGTTAATTTTATACGAAGCAGAGCTATTATGGCAAAGGAGTTAATCAGCCAATAGCAGAAAGAACAGAAAAAATTCCAGGAAAAATAAACATTATCAGCTATTCCAACATCTTGAATGCTACTGTCATAGAACTAATTCACACCTTTATACTGATATAAGATAGATGAGACATTGTGGTGCCTCATGTTCATCTCCTTCATGGAAATACAGAAGACAATAATAGTACAAAAAAAATCAAAGGTTAAAGAATTCTCCCATGTATCTTAATTTACAGCCTCACATTATTAAGTAGTAATTAGCTAACTGGTTGGTGGGGTGCGTCCAATGGGAGGACTCAAAATTCAAGATTAAATAATGGGAGCTCAAAATTCAAGATTAAATAATGGTTTGCCCAGATATATCAATGTCAAGATAATGATAATTTCAGATATTTTTTATTTGGATGCATTCCACTCAGAATGGTGCTTATTTGCCCCAAAAGGAATTCTATGAAATACTGCATATGTAAACTACCATTCTGCTTTACTTCCTAAATAATGGTTTGCCACCTATCCTGATGTCACAGACAGCCAGAGACCTGCAAACATTACAATTTTCCAAAAGGGAAATCACTTCCCTTTTGTAGAAATGATTAGGAAAGGTAAGTCAGTTTTCCTCTATACCAAGCAATGGTCATCAGCTTCCGTTTGTGGTCCAAACATATGTAAAATTCCATTGCCTGGCTGCTGCTTTCCTCAGTGATAGAAAATAGATAAATAATAGAAGTCAAAAAAGGCAGAGATTAGAATAAAGGAAGAAATGAGTGGAAAAGTTAAAGAAAAGTCTAAAATTAAATAAAGGCAAAGAACTCTAGGAAGAGGATAGTAAAACAGATTCCATTTCAGAAGGATAACCATTCCATTAATAAATGTGTTTGTGTATAGGTATGTATGTGGAAAAAAACACACTTTTCCTCTAGATACCCTTGTGCCACATTACTTAGGACTAGGTAGTAGTCTGTGGATTTTAAAAACGAGCAATTATACAGGTACAAAATTTCAGTTATGCAAGGTGAACGAGTTTTCTAGAGATCTATTGCATAACATTGTGCATAGAAATAATAATACTGTATGGTTTATGCTTAAAAATCTGCTAAGAAGGTATATCTCATGTTAAGTTCTTACTACGATTAACCCTCCTCTCAATAAAATAAAAGTATATCTGGGAGGAGCTACAACAAAAAAAAGGTCATTAAAAGTTAAAGAAAATTAAAAAACAAGAAATCAAACACTGGATCAGAAAAACAATCTGTCCCGGTTGGTGTGCCTCAGTGGACTGAGCGCCGGCCTGCAAACTGAAAAGTCGCCAGTTGGATTCCCGGTCAGTGCACATGCCTGGGCTGCAGACAAGGTCCCCAGTTGGGGGTGTGTGAGAGGCAACTGATCAATATAACTCTTCCTCTCTTTCTCAAGAGCATGAATTATTAATTACATAAAATGTATCTTTTTTTGTGAAATAAAACTTCACTTTAAGTTTGATGTATCTTACATATGGCTCACATAAGGTCAATAATAAATTTCTAACAATAAGACCAGCTTTTTAATTATTCATTTAAGAAGTTTTCCTGGCCCTGTCCAGTGTGGCTCAGTTGCTTGGCTGTCGTCCTGCAAAGTGAAAAGTTGCTGGTTTGGTCCCCAGTCGGGGTGGCAATGAATCGATGTTTCTCTGTCACATCCATGTTTCTCTTCTTCTCTCCCTCCCTTCCTTCCTCTCTCTAAAAATAAGTAAAATCTTTTAAAAACAAAGTTCTTTTGGAGTGTGTGTGTGGTGTGCATAGGGGTAGGGAATTTTGAAATGATTTACTGAAGAACTCTTCACCTGATAAGTAAGTTGGCAGCTAACCACATGTAGTCAATTTTTCATATTCAAAGATAATACCTGATATACTATCAAGCATACACATATTTCCCTAAGGATACAGCTTTATCATCCAAATTTTCTTGTTAAAGCTAACATGGTATCTAGGACTGTAATTCTTATAAAAAACTTGCAGCTAACATTGTTAATTAGCGTCTCCTAAGCACAGTAATATTTTGGCTTCATTAGCAACAACTTTTTCCCCCAAAGATTTTATTTATTTTATTTTTCGACAGAGGGGAAGGGAGGGAGAAGGAGGAGAGAAACATCAATGTGTGGTTGTTTCTCACGCGCCCCCTACTGGGTACCTGGCCTGCAACCCAGGCAATGTGCCCTGACTGGGGAATCAAACTGGTGACTCTTTGGTTTGCAGGCCAATGATCAATCCATTGAGCTACACCAGCCAAGAGCAACAAGTTTTTAATAAAGAATCAAAATCTTTCCTTATCTGTCAAGTTTTATATAACCTCACACTATCAACAGCACTGCCCTTTTATATAGGTATGACTTAACAGCAGCAATAGTCTTAAAGCAAAAAACAGCAACAGCACTTTCAGGCACACCTGAAATATCTCTCTAATTTCACAAAAAACCTGGGTATAATAAAAATATTTTCCAAACGCCTAGAGAACTAACTCTAAATGCAGACTTTGGCTTGTAATTCTTTAGCCTAAGACTCTGACCATAGTTCATATCTTTTAGCCTATGGGATTAGGTTCTACTTCCAAAGATTCACACTTACATTCTCGGGAATTTTCCACATAAGCTCAATGACATTAATACTTTTTCAGTCTCTAAGACTGGTATTTGTAGCTTCTATGCTAAGGATAGAAGCATTGTTCAGTATCAAAATACTACCCACATAAAAGAGAAGGTAGTTGGTGAAGCCTATAAGCTATAGCTGCAGAGACCTAGAAAATTAGGGATATTTATCTAAAGGGGTCCAGAAGACACTGAAGTACTCTTACCAATTTTCATTTCTAAATTTGCTCTTTTCACAATGTCTTAAGAGGTGGCTAAACTATTTCTGAAATAGTCAAAGAATGATAATAAAATATATACAATACATATTCATTAGCTTTTTAAGAAGTGACTTTGCTAAAATGTGAGATTTATGATCTCATTTCTATGATCTTTATGGTTTTTAATAGAAGGCTTAATTAAAAACAGGTTCCATTTAGAATCATAGAAATGTTCTTAATCTTGATGGTGGTGGTAGTTTCATAGGTATACACTATCAAAATTTATCAGAATGTAAAGAATTCTTTACTGCTATCTGATTTTAAGAGCCCTTTGTATATTTTTGGATAACAGTCCTTTGCTGTGTCTTTTTCATTTTTAAAAAATATTTTATTTATTTTATTTTTAGACAGAGGGGAAAGGAGGGAGAAACAGAGGGAAACATCAATGTGTGGTTGCCTCTCAGGCGCCCCCTACTGGGGACCTGGCCGGCAACCCAGGCATGTGCCCTGACTGGGGAATCAAACTGGAGACCCTTTGGTTTGCAGGTCGACGCTCAATCTGATGAGCTACATCGGCCAGGGCATGCGTCTTTTTCAAGTATTTTATCCCAGTCTGTGGTTTGTCTTCTCATTCTCTCAACAATGTCTTTCACAGAAGAGAAGTTTTTAATTTTAATAAAGTCCAGCTTTGTCAACTGATTCTTTTATGGATCGTACCTTTGGTGCTGTATCTAAAAAACCATTGCCATATCCACAGTTATCCAGGTTTTCTCCAATGTTATATTCTAGGAGTTTTATAGTTTTGTGTTTTATGTTTAGGTCTGTGAACCATTTTGAGTTAACCTTTGTGAAGGCGTAACCTCTGTGTCTAGATTTATTTCTTTGCATGTAGATGCCCAGTAGTTCCAGCACTATTTGTTGAAGAGACTATCGTGGTTCCACTGTATTACTGCCTTTGCTCCTTTGTCAAAGGACAGTTGGCTATATTCGTGTGAGTCTATTTCTGAACTCTCTGTGAAATACTAAGAATGACGTATACTGGTCTCTGCTCCTAGTTCCTCACATAGGGTTCCTAAAATCTTTGTGAATTCCTAAGTGGTAAGAGCACTAGGAACATCTCTTATTCTTTATTTGGTCTTTGAACCCAGTCCCTAACAGGGTTCCTGAAACCCCTGTAAATTCCTAATAAGAGCATCTTTAGTTCTAATGAAGTAACTCTGGGTGGCTTTTGGATTGGGGAGAGAGGGGAAGGAGCTAGTAACCGGAAAGACAAAACCATGATTAGAAGCTTGGAATTTTCAGCCTTGTCCCTCATTCTCCAACGAGGGGAGAGAGACTGGAAATGGAGTTAATAATTGATCATGTCTTCATGATGAAGCCGCCATAAAAAATCACAAAATCTGGAGAGCTTCCAGGTTGGTGGACACATCAATAAACCAGGAGGGTAATGCAACCCCAACACCACGGGGACAGATGCTCTTGCATTTGGAGCAGTTCCAGACCTCATTCTATGTATCTCTTCATCTGGCTATTCATCTGTAGCCTTTATAACCTTGAATAAACCAGTAAACATAAGTTCAGTGTTTCCCTGAGTTCTGTGAGCTGTTCTAGCAAATCACAGAATTGAACGGGGAGACGGTCATGGAAACCTCAGATTTGTAGCATGTAGTACAGAAGTTGGGGATAACCTGGGGACTAGCTACTTGTGACTAACATTTGAAGCAGGGGACAGGCCCTGTCTGGTGTGGCTCAGTGGGTTGGCATCATCCTGCAGACAGAGGTTGCTGGTTCCATTCCCAGTCAGGGCACATGCCTGGGTTGTCGGCTGGGTCCCTGGTTGGGGGCATGCAAGAGGCAGCCAGTCAATGTTTCTCTCACATATCGATGTTTCTCACCATCTCTTCTCCCTCCTTTCCATTCCCTCAAAAGATAAATAAATAAAATCTTTTAAAAAGTAAAAATGAAGTGAGGGGCAGTCCCATGAGACTGAGTCTTAATCTGTGGTATCTGATGCTATTACCATGTTTGTAGACAGTACAAGAATTAAATTAAATTGCAGGACACCCAACTGGTATCAAAGAATTGCTTGGTGTGGGAAAAATCTCCACACTCCTGGTATCAGAAGTGCTGTTAAGTGTGGTTATAGTATGGCAGTAAAGGAAGGAGAAACACAAGTTTGGGAAATGAGGTTTTGTTCAAACCCCATTCCATTGAATATTTTGTTTATTTCTTTTTCCAATAACAACACTGTCTTGATTACTATAGCTTCATAGTAAGTCCTGAAGTCAAGTAACATCAGCCCTTTGACTTTGTTCTTCAATATTGTCTTGGCTATTCTGGGTCTTCTGCCTTTCCATATAAACTTTAGAATAAACTTGTTGATATCCACAAAATTACTTGCTGGGATTTTAATTGGCATTGCATTGAATCTATAGATAAATTGTGAGCAACTGACATATTGACAATATTGAATCTTCTGTCCATGCACAGACTCTCTCTCCATTTAATTCTTCTTTGATATCTTTCATCAGTTTTTAGTTTTTCTCATATAGGTCTTATATGTATTTTGTTAGACTTATACCTAAGAATTTCATTTTGGGGGGTGCTAATGTAAATGGTATTCTGTTTTCAATCTCAAATTTCATTTGTTCATTATTAGTATATAGAAAAAAAATATATAGTACATACATTAAAGTAGAAGGTTAAACTATTGATTTAATGTATTTCTTTTCTTTATAGCACTGCTTTAGCCAAATACCATTAAGTTCTGGTATACTGTGTTTTCATTTTCATTTGTCTCAAAGTATCTTCTAATTTCCCTTGTGATTTTGTCTTTGACCCGTTGATTATGTGGGAATGCATTGTTTAATTTCCACGTATTTGTGAATTTCCTTAATCTCCTTATTCTTGACTTCAAGTATAGATCAAAATGTCATAGAATCCTAGACTTGGACAAAATCTCTATAAGAGACTATTTACAATCATTCCTACTTGTAGCCTAGATGGTATCAATGATAATCTTTCAATAGACTTTGGAAGAGATACAGAAATTAATGAAGTTGAGGACTATAAGCAAAATTAAACTTTGTATTTATATAGCTTTCTACAAATTACAGAAAGTGCTTTTATATCTATGACTGCATGTAAATAAGTGAATTTTTAAAAAGGACCTTGAATATTACTTACAACACAAAATAGATACAACTAGTAAGCTGGTAAAAACAGAATACCTGATAAGTGTTGTCAAAACTGTCATACATGAATCTGGTAATCAAGGATGTCTTCCCAACTGAAATAAAAAGAAAAAGAATTCACTCAGTTAACACATTATATTGGGCTCTTGAAGAATTATTTTACAAAAAACTGCAATTAAATTCAATGGGAAATATCTGTAAAGGTTCTACTAACAATAATGAAAAAAACACACAGTCCCAAGTTTGTTGAAATGCCTTTCTTTAATTAAATAAATAATCATCTCTCAAATTAAATGCACAAGTAAAGGGTATTTATTTAGTTACCAGTTGAGGGAAAAGATGGAGGAAAACAATCAATTATGTTGCTACTTCTAATTTACAAAAAGACAAAGCACATATTTACTTGGGCCCTAACAAAAAGAAGTAGGATTAGACTGTGAAGCAATTATAGTTAACTTCCTGGACAGTAACCTGGGGAAACTGAGGTTCAGGTCTACTTAATTCAATGAATCAAAGCATAATCCCTGGGAATATAAAGACTAGAGAGCCCTAGGAAAGCAATGAGGGCTCCAAGAACTAGACTTTATGCGTGAGAAAGAAGTGACATGGAAAACTGTTTTAAAACTCATCTCAGGCTTGGCTGGTGTGGATCAGTGGATTGAGTGCCAGCATGCAAACTGAAAGGTCACTAGTTCAATTTCCAGTCAGGGCACATGCCTGAGTTGCAGGCCAAGTCCTCAGTAGGGGGTGCTTGAGAAGCAACCACACACTGATGTTTCCCTCCCTCTCTTCCTCCCTCTCTAAAAATAAATAAATAATCTAAAAAGAAAAATCTTTAAAAAAATCCTCATCTCAGGGTCAGATCTTCCTCAACTGAAGAATGAATAAACAAAATGTGGTATATCTATACAATGCAATATTAATTAGCCATAAAAAGGAATGAAGTACTGATATATGCCAACAATAAGGATGTCTTGAAGAAACTACACAAAATAAATGAGGTCAGTAGCAAAAGACCACATGTAATATAATTCCATTTATATGGAGTGTTTACGCAAATAGATACAGAAAGTAGGTTAGTGGTTGCTTAAGGATGAGAGAGGATAGAGGAATTGAGTGGTGATGGCTAAGGGATGTAGATTCTCTTGGAAGTGACAAAAATATCTTAAAACTGTCTAGTGACGGTTGCACAACTCTGTGACTACACTAAAAACCACTGGATTATATACTTTAAATGGGTGAACTGCATGTGATTTTATCTCAATTTATAGCTGTGACTAAAAATTTATGGTGGCGATGGTTGTACAAAACGTGAATGTACTTAATGCCTCTGAACTGCACACTTAGAAACAGTTAAAATAATAAATCCTGTTATGTACTTTTTAATCACATTAAAAAAACTCTCACTACCAAAAACATTATGGAAGATTTTTAAAGAAAATCTAATATTAGAATACCAAAGATAACTAAAAGGAATGCTAAAAACGAGGGTTGATTATTAAAGGTTAGACAACTAATTATTGTGCCTCTAGAAGACTAATTTAGGAGATATTTATATAAGTGGTAATTTCTCACATAATATACGTAGGATTCGAAGAATATTAAGACTAGTGCTTGTATACAAAAAGTCTCAACTGCTTTGTAATTCTTCATCAGTTATACTGGGCTGATAATACTGAAACAGATCAACTATATATTTATATTTTCCCACAAAATAAGCCACTATATAAGATTAATATGCTATGATAATAGTAGCTCAAATCAGATGCTATGATTTTAGTAGCAGAGCAAGGGGGAAAGAACCCCACTACTTGTAGTCACTATTCCATCACAGTAATGAAGACAGCTGAAAAAGGTATAGGACTACAGCGGAAAAGCTCAGCTGTAAGCAAAACTCATTGCAATATCATGTCCAAGATGTCTCACCTAGGTGATGCAATTCCATAGCAAAACAATCAATTAAACCAAGCAAATGCTACTTCAATGTACCTAATTTGGTCAATAGCACTAAAATTCAATAAATCTAGTAGCCTTTCTCTAAAGACCTAAATTGAATAAAGATTTTGTTTCTCCTAAAGTATTTTTTTTAAAAGCTATGACTACATTTGTGCAGTCATTCAAAAATGGGGACGAGTTTGGTTGTACAGAATATTTGTTAAAATAAGTAATTTCACATCTATGGTTCTAAAGTTGTTTTTTAATAAAGGTGTTTTACCCCTTTACAATAATATTTATGTTAAAGGCACTAGATCTGAAGCACTATAAGTTTCCAGGATGATGAAATGGAGACATTCAAAGTAAAAACAAAAAATATTTACCTATACATGAGATGAGACAGAAAAGATACTCACATAAAGGTAAAGACTCACTGGCTACTCTTAACAAAGATAACAAGTAAACAAATATTTTAATGCTTGGATGGCTAGTATTTCTCACTTTATTCCAAAACTAACTGCTAAGAGCCAGGACCAGCATGGCTCAGGGGGTTGGGCATCATCCCGCAAACAGAAAGGTCACGGGTTCGATTCCCGGTCAGGGCACATGCCAGGGTTGTAGGCTAAGTCCCTGGTTGGGGGCATGCAAGAGGCAACCAATCAATGTTTTTGGCAACCGATCAATGTTTCTCTGGCACACTGATGTTTCTCTCCCTCTCCTTCTCCCTCCGTTCTCCATTCTCTGAAAATAAACCTTAAAAAAAATAAAAATAAAACAAACAAAGCGCTAAGGATCATGAATGTTTAGGGGATGATTATGAAAAACTATGACTAAGGAAGGCCGTGAACACTGGAGTTTACAATTCACAGAAAGAACAAACATACACATGTATAAGAGTAAACATGAGAACTGTGTAAAGCACCCAGTTTCTATATTGCAAGAGGTGTATCCTTCCTTTCTTTTTTTTTTTTAAAGATTTTATTTATTTTATTTTTGACAGAGGAGTAGGGAGGGAGAAAGAGAGGGAGAGAAACATCAATGTGTGGTTGCCTCTCACGAGCGCCCTAACTGGGGACCCAGCCCACAACCCAGGCATGCGCCCTGACTGGGGAATTGAACCAACGACCCTTTGTCTTGTAGGCCGACTCTTGGTCCACTGAGCTACATCAGCTATCCTTCCTTAATTTACAAAACATTCCAAGGCTCCCTGGTATTCATAAGATAAAGTTAAAAATCCTTAGCAGGCATTCAAGGACCCAAATCTAACTTGAGCCTAGCCTTTTAGTCTCATCTCCTACCCCTGCCAAACATACACTTCATCTGACAGTGATGGAAGGCTACTAGTTATTCAAGCATGACATGTACTTTGGAGCCTCTGTGGTTTTGCTCATGTAACCTAATTTTGTGGAACTTTTTCTTTCCTGGTTACATTATGAACTCATAAATTCGGTTTCAGGTATGATTCTGCCTGAAGGAAAGAAAAATTACCTTTCAAAATTACTGTCAACCTAAGATTATATTTCTACCAGTATTTTAGATGGTAGCAGAGATTTTATTTTATTCCTACAACAAAGTCAACACCCATCTATCAATGTATCTTAAGGATAAAAAGATGAGTTGTAAATAATCTGTACCCTCAAAGAACAGCCCATGGCAAGTTCAAAATAAGTACTAGCATGAGACTTACTTTACCATCATTAACTTTACTCAAAAACTTTAAGTCTAAGTGTAGAAATTTAACATAAGGAAAAGTATGATCCAATTTTCCTTATGGGGAAAAATAAGAAAATTTGGCAATATAACACATATCTCAAATTATCTTTTACAAACATTATCTGTTTGTGCATTTTTTAACTAGTTTACTGCCCCAGCTTACAAAGTGTAAGATACAGAATAGGGACCTCATCTACCTTGCTCATGGATATACTAACGGTGTTGGTTCCTGCCTGGCAATGAATAAATTAATCAATGAAAAGAAACTTTACCAAGTAGACAGCATTCACTACTAGGGTAGTCCAGAGCCTGGAAGACAACAGCCTGTAACAGCCTTGTATTCTTGGAAAAACCATGGTAGGTACAGTTCACAGGAATACACTTATAATAAAACTCAGGAAATTGAGGTTTTAAAACCAGAAAGCCAAATTTACTAATTTACAGTAATAAATAACTTTCATAAGGATAGAAATATGACTAGCAATTTTCTCACTCATGTTGTACACTTATGACTTGTATGCGTTTCTATTATGTTTACTTCAACAAAAAGTTTTCCTGCCCTGGCTGGTGTGACTCAGTGAACTGGGCACCAGCCTTCGAACCGAAAAGCCACAGGTTCAATTCCCCTGTTAGGGCACAAGCCTGGATATGTCAGGTCCCCAGCTGGGGGCATGGGAGAGGCAACTGACCAACGTTTCTCTCACACATCAATGTTTCTCTCCCTCTCTTTCTCCCTCCTTTCCTATCCCTCTAAAAATAAAATCTTTTAAAAAAGTTTTTCTCATAAAAAAATTGAAATAATAATTGCCCAAAAGAGTAACATCTTATAGGGTTTTATACACACATGTACACACAATTAAAATACACATAGCACGTAAAGTCAGAAGGAGTGGTTAATAGAGTTAGAGTTCTAAGGCCTTGCATTGTCCAGAAGGCTAAAGAAATCAATTACTCATGGACTTATTTTTCAACCTTAATTTTTTTCTTTTTCTTTTTTTTTAGAGAGAGGGAAAGGGAAGGAGAAAGAGAGAGAAATATTGAAGTGAGAGAGAAATATCAATCTGTTGCCTCTTGTACGCGTACTGGGTATGGAACCTGCAACCTAGACATGTACCTTGACTAGGAATTGAACCCATGACCTTTCGCTTTGCAGGACGATGCCCAACCAACTGAGCCACACCAGTCACAGTAATAGTAGGCTTTTATAAGTGATGGCTATATGCCACAGCTTCTAGGGTAATCACTAAATAAAAGGAAAAAAAGTATAACTTTCCAACTAATAATTATTATGGAATAATAAAACACTACAAATTCAAATGACATAAGACGAGAAATATCCATGACAAAAAAAAGGCATATTAAGAAGATGGTAGATTTATTTTTAAATCCAAATATAGTTATGTGTAGTATAACCATATTTTGGTCAAAGACAGCCATTACTATGATGGGGTTGAAAAATTTCTATCACCTTATATATAAGGAAACCCACCAGTCATACTGTATAGCCTCCCTAAGGTAGTAGCACAACACATTACTCATGTGTTTGTGATGATGCTGATGTAAACAAACCCACCAAAAAGTATAGTACATACGATTATGTACTATATTATACCTGATAATGATAATAAACAACTAGGTTACTGGTTTATGTATTTATTATACTATACTTTTTATTGTTATCTTAGAGTTGTACTTTTAATGCTTTTTTAAAAAAGTTTGCTATAAAACAGTATGCTGTGTTACACCAGCAGCAGCCTCATACAGCTCATGTCTACCTATGCTATATAGAAAATTTATTTATCTAATACAGAATAAATAAAATCCATCAAGAAGTTCTCAAAAAAGGAAGCTTATATTGAGGCAAGTAAGGCCAACTAAAACTAGCAAACAAGAATAAGTCATTATCAATAAATATGACTCTATAGAACCCAAAATAGAACTGTTAAGTATTGTGGGTATACTCCTGGTTCTGTCTGAGCACTCCTAAATCTTCCAAGGAATCGGTTCTCTCTTTGAAAAAGGAAATATTCTCCAAGTGATTTCATAACCCACTTTAATATTTCTACAACGTTTTCAGTCATGAAATTCTTCCATATATCTGACTTAAATTCACTGTTTCATGTTTCAGCATAAGCCTTTGCATTCTTGTTCAGATCTTAGAATTTCAAAGTAACTATTACCTCTTCTGTAAGATATCATTACAAATCTAAAGACTTTTTTCAGTTGTACTTTTGCCTTCTAGAAGAGACTGAACAATTCACATTTGAATATCTCATTTTAATTCCATGATTAAATAAACCTGATTTTCCTTGTGTATAGACAGCATTTTGAAATAATTCTAATAATTCAGTATCAGAATCAGTACCACAATCATTAATAAATGTTATCAAAGCCACTGACACTAAAAGCTAATTGTTTCTCATCTTACTGTTACTTTTAAGTTACGTGTATTGAGAATTTTGTCACATAAATTACAAAAGTCCAGAACTGCAAAATAGACAAGAAACACTTAACCTTATCTATCAGTTTTAGTTGATATACTTCATCCTTCCATAGATGACTGTTTTTTTCATTCTTATGGTTTGAGGAACACCTAAGTATCCTGTACTTCCTGCACACATTCCACCTACACAAAATTTATCAAGGAAAGGTAGTGCAGTTTAAAATTTTAGCACTGGACCTCTAGAACCAGATAAATGAGCTGAAATCCCAACCTGACCACTTACTAAGCACACTTGAATGGGACAAGTAAACCTCTCTGTGCCTTAATTTCCTTATGGTAAAATGGAAATAAAGTAGTATTTATCTTAAGGAACTGTTTTGACTTTATTTGGAAATAATTTTAAGCACTGAAAAGTTACAAACATAGTAAAAATAATTCCAGTACACCTTTCACTCAGCTTCCTCTAATGATAACATCTTATAAAACAATAGCTCAATTATCAAAACTATAAAATAAACAGTGATACAATGCTATTTACTAAACTACAGAACATTTGGGTTCCACCAGTTTTTCTAATTCCCCTTTTCTGTCCCAAAATCTAACCCAGGATCTCAAAATTCATTTAGTTGTCATGCCTCCTTAGACTCCTCTCATATGTAACATTTCCTGTCTTTCCTTGTTTTCATTGCCTTGACACTTGAAGAATACAGGTCAGTTGTTTTGTATAATGTTCCTCAATTTAGGTTTGTCATTTTTCTCATTAGATTCAGGTCATGCATTTTTGGTATGACTACCACAGGTCTGAAGTCTCTCCCTTGGGTGCATAGGGGGACCATGATGTCCCATTTATGTCTTAATCCTAGTGATATTAACCTTCATTTGGTTATGATTTCCACCATTTCTCTACCATACGTTTACTGTTGTATTATTTATTATTTACTTTGTAAGTAATAAATATCTTGGGGAGATACTCTGAGACTATATAAATGTTATGTATCTTCTCAAACTTTTGCCCACTAATTTTAGCATTCATCAAATGAATATTGCCTGTAGTAATTATTACTGTGGTATTCCAATGGGAACTCTTCTGTAATGAAGAACAGTCCTGTCTATCTTCCTACCTACCTACCTACCTACCTACCTACCTACCTACCTACCTACCTACATATGGATTGGGATATCTTAATTCTGTAGGTTATCCAATATCATCATTATTTATTTTGTTGCACAATTTATTCTAACTTTCCCTACTGAGAGCTCTTTCACATTGGCTCCTGTGCCCTTTCAACATGCCATCTTCCTTTCTTAAATATTTCCTTACTTTCCTTCTCACACCAGAAGACACTTCAGGATCATTTTGTATTTTCCCTGCCCTACTCCTAAAGTCAACCATTTCTCCGAGGAGCTCACAGAGTTGGTTTTAATGATTAAATTAGTTAAGACTGTAAAGTCTTACAACAACACCTGGTAAGTGGTAAGTATTGGTGATCAAATGTCAATTAATGATGCTATAATTATGTATTCAAACAAATATTCTAATGCCAGGAAGCCACAGAACATGGATTTACTCACAAAATTATGATAGTCTGACTATTCAAAAACTTCAATTGAACAGGAAATATACATTGTCCATTAAGTTGGCAGAAGTGTGTAGAGTTTTATATTTGATTGCAAAGGGATATTAAGCACTGTATTTGTTTGCTAGGGCTATCTTAAAGTACCACAAACTGAATGGTTTAAACAATGGAAATTTATTGCCTCACAGTTCTGGAGGCTACAAATCCAAAATCAAGGCATTGGCAGAGTTAGTTCCTTCGAAAGGATGTGAAGAGAAACTGTTCCAAGCCTCTTCCGTAGCTTCTGACATTCCTGGGTGTGCAGAAACATCACCCTCATCTTTGCCTTGATCCTTGCATGGCATTTTCTGTTTACATCTGTGTCCAAATTTCCCCTCTTTATAAGGAAACCCACCAGTCATACTGTATAGAGGCCCAACCCCAGTATGACCTCATCTTAACTAACTGCATCTGAGGTACTAGAGGATAAACTTCAAAATATGTACTTGAGAAGGATACAACTCAACATATAACAAAGCAGAAATGTAAAAATCCTGAAAAAATAAAATGAAATTATCACAGTATTCAGAATATCAATTGGACTGAGGTTAAAATGACTAGGTTGTTTTACAAAAAAGACTACAATTATTGTATCAGAGATTTTGAAAAAAAAGGTACAATATTTTGGAGAGCAAACTGAAGAATTTTGAAAGTACAAAGGAATGTTTTATTTAAAATTAAATGTACTCAGTCATTTTGTAAAAAAGAACTACTTTGAATTTATGGAAGTTTTGAGCGCATTACATAGGTAGGAAAAAACGAGAGGGTACTGACAGTAAGTCACGTGGTGAAGCCTGCAGAGGACTATCTATGCAGGCCATTACTATAAGGGGGGGGGGTTCTTATTTTACACATGAGGAAATTAAGGCACAGAGAGGTTAAAGTGAAGTCTTTAAGGGTACATAATTTATAAGGTGGCAGAGCAAAGACCATAGTTCAGTTTTCCTAACTAAGGAAATGTTCCATATTAAACAACAATAAACAAATATAAAAGTTTATAAGTAAGCAGTAACTTCAGTAGTCATCTAGTTCTTGCCTATTTATTTAATATCAATATGATGATGCTTCTGTCACTTTCCTAAAGAAGAAAGACCATTTATCCAGCTTTCTAAAGACTGAACAGAGTCAACACTTTATGGTTGCCTATATGAGGGACATTATGCTAGACACCAAGGCAGAGATCTAAATGACCTGAGAGTGGATTTTGTGCAGCCTAGTATACTACACATCAAAACATCTTTAGTCCAGCGGTGGTCTAAAATCTGTATAAATCTATGAGGCATCACATTCTCTATTTCCCTAATAAAATCAACTTAATTCACCTTGATTATATAAATAATTTAAGGTGCCCATGCATAAATTTCTGAAAGATAGTTTTCAGTCTTAAGAGAAGGGTTAAGGCCAGATAAAGGGTTAACTATCTACATGAGGCTACTGAAATTTAAATGAATTAAAATGAAAAAAAATGTATCAATCAGTTCCTCAGTTATCCTTGTCATCAACACATTTAAACAGCACAAATATAGAAGAGTTCCACCACTGAAGAAAGTTCAATTGAAGAGCAGTGATCCAGAGATCCTGAAATACTAAATCTCAAAAACACATAATGAAAAGTATCCCAAAAATAAAGGCCTCTGTGGGTAACTATATCCACGAATGTCAAGAACATACCAATAAAAAGGTCCTCATCTTTTAGCAGTCATACCAAAATACTTTCAATGACAGCCTATGCGGGATTGCTTCAAACCACTTTGGTGTGGGGGGGTGGGAAGGAATTATGTACAACGGATGAAACCTGTCATAAACTGATAATTATTGAAGCTGAGGAACAGTTTATCAGGCTTCATGCTGCTGTTCTCTGTACTTCCTTATGTTTAAAATTTTCCATAATAAAGAGGTTAAAATAATATTTTAAGAATCTAGAAACATATTTGGTTAAATGACAAATTCACTTTTCAAATATGCCATTTATACTTATTGCCTACTTCTGAATCTTTTTTTTTTTAAGTCATTTTAGAGAGAGAGAGGAAGGGAGTCTGTGAGAGAAATGTAGATTTGCTGTTCCATCCATTCATGTATTCATTGGTTACTTCTTGTATGTGTCCTGAGACAGAACAGAACCTGCAACCTTGGTGTATGAGGAAAATGCTCTAACCAAAAGAGCTACTCTGCCAGGGCCTTCTGAATCTTTCTTGGCTCTCCAAAAACTCTACTAAAACCACTTTTTAAAAATTATTGATTAGTTCTTGATAAATCCAATGACCTTTTCTGATGCATCATTTTCCTCAACTTGAACCCAGATACTTAGCATATCAAACCTCTTTCTTCCTAGGTTTTTCATTTTCTTTTGTTTTTCCTTTAATTATCCTCTTTTATGTGTATTTATTATTATGAGAAACCTCAAGACCTTTCTGAAACTAAGAGTAAAAATCACGTATCATTTACTTATTCAAAAATATTTAGTGAGCTCCAATCACTGTGCAATGTGCTTAAAATTAAAATACAGCAACGAACAAGAAATTCATGAACGCTACCCTTGTAGAACTTACAGACCAAATGAGAAACAGAAGTTTTAATAGACAAATAATTACAACTGTATTAAAGGCAGCAAGAGGTGCACGATGCTGAGAATATAAGGAATTCTGGGAAACTAAACTACTCTGAGGAAGTCAGCAAAGGCTTCTTTGAAGTTACTTGAAGCTGAAACCTAAAGGATAAGCTGGAGTTAACCAGGCAAAGGGGAACAGGGAGTACATAACAAGATGGAGATTAGTGAAGAACTAACAATACAGGGAAAAATGGCAAGTAAGGCTGAAAAAGAGATGGTGGGAGATGTGTTCAAGACAAGAATGGGCAAGAGGAGCCATTCTGTGCAGTGTGGGCCACATACTGGATTGGCCAAAGAGTCCATTAGGTTTTTCTGTAAAATAAAAAGTCATTTTTCATTTTCACCAATAACTTTATTGATTTGGATATTCTGAGTATGTCAGCTATCTCCCATGTGGTAGAATGCTGATTGTTCTTAATTAACGTCTCGATTTGATTGCTATCCACTTCAACTGGTCTACCCGGCCATGGAGCATCGTCCAGTGAGAAATCTCGGGCACGAAACTTCGCAAACTACTTTTGACATGTTCTATTAGTCACAGCACCTTCTTCATACACTGCACAAATCTTATTTTGCATTTCAGCTGCGTTTTTACTTTTCTTGAAATAAAGCATAATATGCCAAAAATGTTGCGTAATTCTGCCATCTTCAGTATTAAAATGGCTACATAAAAATTAACCAATTTTGATAAGTCTTTTTTTTTAAATGCACGCTGTGCACCCTGTTATGATAGCTGTCACAATACAATCTAACAAAATTGTTTCGAATGAAGTGAAAGACAACTAAGTGCTACTAGAGCCATCTTATGGGAAAAAAACAAACTTTTTGGCCAACCCAATATGATCCTTTGGAAAAATTTTAAGACTTTATTCTAAGAATAGCAAAAAATTTACAAAGGTAGGAGTTTTTTGAGTTTTAAACTACATATATCATAAAATTTACCATTTCAACAATTTTAAGTATACAATTTAGTGGTATTAAGTACATTCGCAATGCTTTTGTTAAGGAAGTAACTCTGATTTACATTTTTATAAAGTTCATTCTGATATCATGTAGAAAATGGATTTGGGGGTGGGCGGAGATCCAAGAATAGAGGCTTTATTGCTCCTTGCTAGACTGTAATCAAGAGAACGGAGATTATACCTCATTATATCTCATTTGTTAGCAGCTCTATTACCTGGGACATACCTCTATGCTTGGTACATGATGAGCATCTGTTAAATGAATAAATGACCTATAAAATTCTACGATTCTTAGAATAGAAGCTTTAAAAAGCAAAGATGTGTTTTGCATAGCATGTAACACCTTATGAAGTCTACATGGGGTGTCTGGGCAAGGTTTTATGCAATCTCACAATAGCAGGACAGAGTAACAGTGATGCTTATAATCACTTAATTAAAAAGTCATACAGTATTTGCCTTTTTTTGACTGGATTATTGCACTTGCCATAATGTCAAGGTTCATCCATGTTGTAGTGTGTGTCCTTCCTTTAAAAAAAAAAGTATCTCCTTTCTTTTAAAATCCTCACCTAAGGACATACTTGTTGATTTTAGGGGGAGCAGGGGAGAAAGAGAGAAACGTCGATGTGAAAGAGAGAAATACCTATCAGCTGCCTCCTGTATGCACCCTGACTGGGATCAAACCCATGACTTTTTGGTTTGCAGGACGACACCCAGCCAACTAAACCACCGGCCAGGGTCTAAGTCTATTTCTGTTTTGTTTGTTCATTTGTTTTGTTTTTTAGAGTCCACATAGTGAAAGCATACGATATTTATCTTCCTCTGTCTGACTTATTTAACTTAGTATAATAACCTCTAGGTCCATCCATGTTGTCACAAATGGCAAGATTTCAATCTTTTTTATGGCTAAGTAATATTCCACTACAGAAACTACATATATACCACATTTTGTTTAACCATCCATCCACTGATGAACATTTGGGTTACGTCTACCTTCTGATTACTGTAGATAATGCTGCTATAAACATGAGTATGAGTAACTTTTAATTTTATGAAATGTACTATTCAAAAAGAAGGGGAGAAGAACAGAAACAGAAAACCCTAGGCAATTCTAAATGTCTGAATATGTGTTAGTTCTCAGAAAATCTAAATCATCTAAGTTCAGAAGCCAGACAGCAAATGCAAAAACGGTAACTGACCTAACAGATTTTATACAGATTAGTTTTAAACTGACAATGGGGAAAGCCAAAAAATAACCTGATTTAGGCCAGAGAACCCCCAAATGGCTCAGAAATTGTAGGCACCAAGTACATACAGAAATAAGGGTAAAGGTAAAAACGGAAGGACTGGATAAAAGTTTGTTTAAAATGTAGATGACACTCGCTTACATCCCCTTCCTCTATTCCATACAGCCAGGTCCCTCTCCCACCTCATCAGAATATTGGAGAATTATGCTATGAAAAAGGAAAACAAAGGGTTTCTGGACTGGGGAATAAATTTAAGGTACGGGGCTAGAGTACAAACAGTATTAAAAACAAGGAAATTAAATCTATTTACTCTATGTTATCTTCAAACCCCCTCTACATTCAGCTCCTAGAAAGCTGACAACCAAGTTTATTTTCTCCAGCAGGAAATGTGACCAGCACAAAGACATAAAAGACCTTACATTAGCGACTGCCTTAAAAAGAACTCTGTTGGACTGTCCTACAGAGAAGTCCCATAAACCCACACAAGAACTTAAAATCAAATTTTTAGTGCTCAACTCTTTTTTTTTTCCTTGTGTTGGGGCCATTCTAATCTTCTCTGTATCATTCCAATTTTAGTATATGTTCTGCCGAAGTGAGCACAGTGCTCAGTTTTTAAATAGAAGCAGATAAGCAAGAATTACTAGTTTTTTGAGGACCATATCAAACAAGAAATAGAGAAACTAAAATATAGATATAAAGCAATTTACAAAAAACCAAGTACTGGGAAGAAAGTCACATATCTCACTAATATCCTCAAACAACAAGAAGAAACTGGAATAAAAAAGATGCTACAGACTAGGAATATTGAGAAAACAGGGCTCTTGGAAATTAAAATGGTGGCAGAAACAAAACTTAACAGAATGGAAGAAAGTTAAGAAAATCATTTTCTAAAAAGATTTTATTTATTTATTTTTAGAGAGAGGAGAAGGGAGGGAGAAAGAGGGAGAAAGAGAGAGAAAGAAAGGGAGAGAGAAACATCTATGTGCCAGAGAAACATCAATCAGTTGCCTCTTGAACACTCCCAACTGGGGACCTAGGTTGAAACCCAGGCATGTGCACTGACCGAAAATCAAACCAGTGACCTTTCTGTTTGCAGGATGATGCCCAACCCACTCAGCCACACCAGTCAAGGCAGGAAATCTTTTGACAATTATATCAGAAACAAAGAAATGAAAAAGGAGACAAGATGAAAGATAAAAATTAGAAGATCAATCCAGGAGGTCTAATGAGAATTTCTGAGACAACTGAAAATAGAGAAAAGGATATCATTCAAATAACTTTCCTGAAACTTAAGAACATTAGTTTCCAGGAAGAAAGGACAAATATCTATTATTCAACACATAAAATGAAAACAGACACATCATTATGAAAGATCAAAAGACGAAGAGTCACCATGGAAACAGTAGAATCTACAAGGCAATGCAATAATTCTTTTTTTAAAAAATATTTTATCTATTTATTTTCAGAGAGAGGGGAAGGGAGGGAGAGAGAATGAGAGAAACATCAACGCGTAGTTGCCTCTCGCACGCTCCCCACAGCGGACCCAGCCTGCAACCTGCGCACGTTCCCAGATAGGGAATCGGACCGAGAATGAACCAGCGACCACTTGCTTGGCAGGCAGGCACTCAATCCATTGAGCCACAGCAGCTAGGGTGCAATAAATTCAAACTTCCAGTGTAAGGATTGTAGAAATACATTTTCGATACACAAGGTCTAAAAAACTTCCTTCTGTCTTCCCTTCATTAGGAAATTATCTACTGCGATGTTCAATGTGATGAGGGAGGAAGCAAAGAAAAAAAATGTAATATGAAAAACAAGGAAGCCATCCAATATAAAGAGAAGGAAATCTTTGAACTGATGGTAAAGGTAGATCCCAAGTTGACAGCTGAACACCAATCATAGAGGGTAACTTGTATAAATTAGAAAAGGTCAGCCCTGGCTGAATAGCTCAGTTGGTCAGAGCATCCCACAAGGTTGTGGGTTCAATCCCTGGTCAGGGTACAATCAAGAATCAACCAACGAATGCATAAGTAAGTGGAACAACAAAGCAATCTCTCTCTCACATCAATAAAATTAAAAAAAGAAAAAGAAAGAAAACGTCAGAAGGAGAGATGTCCTAAAGAGATCAAATTGAGGGAAAACCTGATGCATTCCATACACTGAAAGATGCTTTATAGTGTTGATAGAATCTGGGAATGAATGAATGATACGTATATAAATTAAACAAAGGAAAAAAGCAAGTTAAATAGTGACACAAAGGGAAACAAAAAAATCATGCAAAAGTACAAGTTAATCAGTATACATGAATACCATTTACCTAATAATAATGTAAAGATTAAATACCAATCTAACCAAAATGTATGAAATTTATATTTAAAGGATGGGGAAAACAACACTGCCAGGTTAGTATTACCATATCAGAAATGAAAAGAGCTTAGAACAATTAAATAAATTGTCCAAGGCCACACTGTAAACACTGGGGTCAGGATTAGAGCCATAACCTGATTGTCTCTACAGCTGTCTTTTTATATTGCCTCCCCAAGAAAAAAAGCTTTATACTATAGAGCATGGGAATAGATTTGAGAGTTTCAGAAAAGGAACGTTTGATATTAAAAACTACAAAATGTGTTTTCCTGGAGATATGTAAGACTAGGAAGAAGAAACTTAATAGTAGTCCAATTTAATTGTCACAGCCAAGAACAGCCTAAGGAGACCTAACATGTAAATGAAGTGGAGTATCCTGGCCCTTCTGGTGTAGCTCAGTGGATTGAGTGTTGGCCTGTTGAACCAATATATCACCAGTTCGATTCCCCAGTCAGGGCACATGCTTGGGTTGCAGGCCAAGTCCCCAGTAGGGCGTGTGAGGGGCAACCACACACTGATGTTTCTCCTCCTCTCTTTCTCCCTCCCTTCCCCTCTGTCCAAAAATAAAATAAAATCTTTTTTTTATAAAAATGTACTATCCTGAATGGGATCCTGAAACAGAAAAAAAAGACATTAAAAATTTTTAAATCTAAATAAAATATAACCAAGAGACAGAACGCCTAATCCTTTCTTACCCACCTTGGCTAGGCCCATTCTCTTTTCCAAGAACCTATTACTAATAAAACCTTGCTTGCGTGCTAAATAAATAAAATATATATATAGACTTAGATTAATAATAATATATCAGTATTGGTTTATTAATTATAAAAAACATACATGTGAGATATAAGTTATGGAAGAAACTGGGTGTGGAGTATACAGAAACTCTGTCTTACCTTTGCAATTTTTTCTGTAAATCTAAAGCTATTCTAAAACAAAAACTTTATTAAAAAATAGAATGAGAAAGCTCTCTACATACTAATATTAAAATACATTTAGGGTATATCGTTAAGTAGAAAAAGCAAGGTGCAGAATAAAGTCTGACACATCTTATGTAAGGGGAATAAGAAATTATATTCACATCTGCTTTTGTCTGCATCAAGACATCCGAGAATATACACAAGAAAATAACACATAATTACTAAAGGAGGAGGGGGTGGGTGAGAAATGGAGTTATAGGAACAAGGGTGATACTAAGTTTTCTCAGAGTATACCTATTTATATAATTTTGATTTGTGAAATATGATTGAATTATCCATTAAAAACAAAATTGGAGGGGGAAAAAAGTGGTCCAGTTTAAAGCCTTATGAGAAATGGATTAGATGATTTCTCAAAGTCTCCTCCACCTACGGAATGTTCTAATGAAAGAATTTCAACTAAGGTTGCTTAAACTATTAACCATATTTATAATGTGCCTTCCCTGAAACTCTAAGCTCCCCCGTCACTTCTCTGCCCCTTTTAATTCTACTTTTCAAAGCTGTTATACCCATCATACTATATTAGGTGCTATATATCTCTTCCCCCAATGAAACATAAATTTCTTCTTAAGAGCAGGTTCTACCAAACAACTTGACAGAAGAGCAGTTTTTAGTTAACATTTGTTAAATTAAAATATATACTGAGCACTTCTCATATGCGAGGCACTCTGCTAAATGCTTTACACTTATGAACTAATTTAATCTTTACAATAGGTTTACATGATAGGTCCTATTATCTTAATTTTTAGATAAAGAAATTAAACATGGCCTTGGCCAGGTAGCTCAGTTGGTTAGAGATTCATCCTTCTACGCCACTCTTGCAGGTTCCATCTCCCATGAGGGCACATACAAGAATCAACCAATGAATGCACAAAGTAAGTGGAACAACAAACCAATGTTCCTCTTTTTTGTTCTGTCTACCCCCACCCCCAAAAGCAATAAATACAAAATTAAAAAAAAAAAAAGTTGAACCATAAAGAGGCCAAAGAATCTGCCCAAGGTCAGTGGCCAGTGCTAAAATATAAAACCCAGATTCTGCTATTAATCACTAGCTCCACTGTTTAAAGTCTTCAAAACAAGATATGGAAAACATTTTCCTTGATTGTCCTAACTTGCAATATGAAATGGCTTGATATCATCTAACCCAATAATTCTGAAAGTAAGGACCCCTGATCCCCAGGAACCCCGTCAGAGAATCCACTACCCTCCTGGGGGGGGTCAAAATGATTTTCATAATATTAAGGTATTATTTAGCTTTTCCACTCTCATTCTTTTATAAATATACAGTGGAGTTTCCCAGAGTCTACATGATTTGTGATATTATAACAGACTGAATGCAGAAACAGTTTTAAGAATCCAGATATTTGCTAAGAAGACATTAAAGAGATTTGCAAATATGTGAAAAAATGCTCCTCTCTTGCTGAATTGTGTTTGGAAATAGTTCTCTTTCATTAAAAATAATCAGATTAACATGTAATAGGCTTAATACTATTACTTTTAAGTAAATCAAATACTTAAAAATTTCTCAGTTAACTTTCAATACAGTAAATAATGATGTAAGTTACATAAACAAAGCTCTTCAGAGGCCTCAACAATTTGTTAGCATATAACCAACTCTTAAGAAAAAGTTTGAGATCACTGATCAAGCCAATCTAAACTGTTTAGTATTCCTGGTCTCTGACAGTAAAATACTTTTTTAAGTTAAAAGAACAGATGTAGCCCCCAGTGTGGCTCAGCTGATCAGAGCACGATCGCCTAAACCAAAAGGTCACAGGTTCAGGGAACATGCCTAGGTTGCGGGTTGGTCCTTGGTCCAGGAGTATACCGGAGGCAACCTATCTAAGTTTCTCTCACATCAGTGTTTCTCTCTTTTTCTTTCTCTCTCTCTCCCTCCCCCCTCCCACCTCTCTCTTCCTCTCTCTGAGAAAAAAAAATTTTTAAAGTCATATACCATGAAAAATAAGCAGTATTAGAGTAATAGGCCAGGTACATGCTTCTCCCTGAGATCACATTTCTTAATTTGTAAGTCATCACATTTGTTTGTAATGATAACCTTCTACTGAAAACCAAAATGATATTCCTAAAAGTACCTCTGCATTTCAAGAAAATAGCCACAAGTAGTAAAAAGAGATTCCTCAAAGAAACTTCAGATTCAAATTGTGTATTTCAACATTCCTTTATTAAACTATGTAAACTACTGAAATATAAAGAAATTGTAAGTTTATACGAAGATTACCAAGACTGATACCATTGATTCAATCTGAAGCTTCATGTACTAAACAACCTATAATAAATAGAGCACAGGACCTTAAATTTTTAAAAAGATTTTACTTATTTATTTTTAGAGAAGGGAAGGGAAGGAGAAAGAAAGGGAAAGATCAACATGAGCGAGAAATATCAATTGGCTGTTTCTCCATGTGCCCAGACTGGGGAACTACAACCCAGGTATGTGCCCTGACCAGTAGTCCAACCCAGGTGAACTCTGGCTTTGCAGGAGGATGCCCAACCAATTGAAACACACAGGTCAGGACCAAATCTTAAATTTTTAGGCTAAATAAAAGTCTACTTCAAATCAGTTCCCTGAACATGTCTTTAATATATCGCTTGACATACTAAATGGTGCTATACTAATAACAAATAATTTAGCAAAAGCTTTAACAAAATAAAACTAATTTTGTGCAACTCAAAAAAAGTAGGAAATCATGGCCAGCTGCCCCTCCTTTTTTTTTAAGTGAAACAGTAAAAGGTTATAAATTATTGGGTTCCCTGCCCCCCTGAATAACTGCAGTAACCCTGCATATAATCAAATAATGTAAGCATAAAATGTTATTGTTAAACTATTAACTGCGTAAGGAAAAAATGGAGACCTCTCCACAGCAAAGATTAAAATAGGCTACTAGCTTTGGTTACTTTTAGATTCAACTGTCATTCATTCACCAAATATTTCTGCGTACCTACTACAGCCTTGGCACTATGCTAGGTACTGGGGATACAATGAACAAAAAATAATAGTTTTTAATCTTCATGGGACTTGTATTCTGCTGTGGAAAATAGACAAAAATGAACATAAAAAAATAAGAATTATGAATGTGGAAATTCTATTAAGGAGACTCACAAGGCTTTGTCACAGATTAGTCTTTGAAAGCTGAATTGTGGAATTCTAAAGAATAAATAATTCATGAAGAGTTACATTAAGATGACATGGATTCTACAGACCTTTGCTAATGTACAAGAAAACTATAGACACTGCCTGTAAAAACAGAGATCAATCTTTCATTGTCAAACCTATTGGATGGCATTGTTTAGCAATATGATAGCCTCAAAAGATAGTAACCTAACAGTTCCACAGAGTTAAAAAGAATGTAAACAATCCTGCCCTGGCTGGTGTAGCTCAGTGGACTGAGTGTCAGCCTGCAAACCAAAGGGTCGCTGGTTCGATTCCCAGCCAGGGCACATACCTGGGTTGTGGGCCAGGTCCCCAGTTGGGGGGCCATGCAAGAGGCAACCACACATTGATGTTTCTCTCCCTCCCTTTCTCTATAAAATCTTTAAAAAAAAAATGTAAACAACCCTAAAATAATTCTAAAAGGAGCCTAAGAAGACAGGACAACTAAATGTAATGGGTAATCCAGAAATGAATGCTAAAACAGGAAAAGACAAAAACAAAGGAATCTGAATAAGCTAAGGACTTCAGTTAATAATATATTAATATACTGGTTCATTAATTGTAACAAATGTGCCATACTAATGTAAAATATTAATAATAGAGAACACTGGGTGGGGCTATATGAGAACCCTCTGCATGATCTTCTCAATTTTTCTATACTTCTAAAACTGTTCTATAAAATAAAGTCTATTTTTAAGGTGACTCCAGGAATGGGGAAGGAGAGGAGTTAAAGATAAAAAAAAAGAAATGAAAAGCCATAACACTATAATGTGAATTAGAACATAAATACTTAAGAAATTCAAAGAAGCCTGCAGATACTAGTATAATTTCTACTCATGCTAAAATCTTTCTAGGACAGATATTAATGGGTTTTCCTGCAAACTAAATAGCTCTGCATCATAACATAAGGCAGGCAATAACATCCCTAGAGTGTACTATAGCTACTTTAGATCCTATTTATCAGTAATAACCAACAGGATATATTTTACATATGGCACTGTCCTGAAATTGCCACGAAATACCTGAACCAGGATAAATGACACGGGTCTTACCAAGTTACTTAAAAAAACAAGATTATGCTTCAGGAAAATTCATAAGCAAAGAGAAGACTACATTTTTCCTTGGTAAGGCAGGGGAGATCATGTATGAAAGGAGAAAATTTCTCAGGTCCAGCTGGAAGCAATTTTGCAACTAGTATTAACCTAGTTAGTATTAGTATAAGTAGTCCAAGCTCTGAACTTATATCAGTTATCTTCTTTCCAATCAAGGTAACAAATGTTTGCTTTAACTTAACCTGAGATACGCAGTGGGTGACTCAATGTTTGATGACTTGGGAGAAATTAATCTCTCAATGACTGAATTTTAAAAATGGGTATGAAAGTATGAGAAAAACAAAGGATGACAATCTCGAAATTGCGAAGTATCAAGCCTGCATAATACAGCATAAAACTGGAATTACCGCAAGAAGTAATTTTAGAGACAGCCATCACAAAATTAGGATCTTGTTAACTAATACAAACTACAGGCAACTGCAGAAGTCTGACCGGGTAAATGAGATAACAATTTCACTTATCAGATACTATGAAATAGTAAGCATAAAAGAGTCATTTAGCTGAAGCGGTATTACATATTTAAATCTAATTTAGAAAACTAAATGAAGAATCAATTCCTACCCTACTCCAATACTCTCTAACTCCCAAGGAAATGCTCCAAACAAAGATGTTCATTATTCTCAAGCCTTCTCTCACAGGAATCATAAATATATAATTGGAAAACACTCAAGAAGAAATGGAATAATTAACATTTCCCCAGTAATTCCTGTTTGCACCACCATGAGGAGAATCAGACACTGCTTCATGTTGAAAGGAGAGGTGAGATGTGAAAAATTCCCAGTAAAACGATCATGACATAGCATCTGGCAGAGACTGGGAAAGCATCAACACTGCCAAAAGAATTGTCAGGGATGAAAGTCAAGTGAAGAAAATGAGGTTTTCCAATAAGCTAGAGCCTAGCCAAAGGGGCAAAAATCGCCACCGCCGCCGCCACCCCCTTCCCCCACCCCCAACCACTCCATCCTCAAGTCGCCTCCAATTCAGATATATATTCTCTATAACCCAGCCTAATTCCCCACTCAGGTAAAAACCATTCGAGAATTTTATACGACCCCCCACTTTCATTAGATTCGCACTTCTCCGGGCCAAGCCTCTGGGGAAAACAACGCCCAGATCTCACCCTCCTTGCCCAAGGTTGAAGAGGGCTGGTTCCCGGTTCCCCGGAATGGGGGACTTGCCGCGGTGGGCCTCGAAGAGCTCACAAACTGGGATAAGAGCAAGGAATAAGGGTGGGGCTCAAGGAAGGGGGCTGGGGTGGGTGAGACAACGCGGACAGAGGAAGAAAGGGATGGACAAGAGGCTGGGGCTGGGCGGGGTGGGGACCGGAGAGGGCAGACCGACAGAAGAGGGACGGGCTGCGGGGAAAGGAGACGCCGAAATCGGGGACGAAAAGGTCAAAATCCGACGGACGGATCGATCAAGGCGAAGAGAATCCGATGGCTAAGAGGGGTCGGCGAACCCGGGGAAGGGCTGGGGGTGGAACCGAGAGCAAAGGCGACGCCAGCAGGGAGCCTCCGCGGACAGAACAGCCGCACTGGGGGCGGTGCGGGGAAGCCGCGGCCAGCTGCCAGGAGTGGGGGAACCACTCACTCACCGCTCTGCTCCCCCAGGAACACCAGCTTGAATTTCCTCAGCGGATTCCCGAAGTCTCCGCCCGCGGACATGATGGAGCCGGAGGAGCTACCGCCGCCTCAGCCCAGAGACCTCCCGGACCGACGCTGCTCCAACCGGTTGACGAATAGGGCGAGAGGATGGACGGGCGCCGAGCTTTCTCGGCCCCTGCAGGGCCCGGCGGCGGAGCAAGGCTGGGGGGGAAGGACTCCTTTCCACAGACAAGCAACTGTCGCCGCCGCCTCCCTGCGGAGTCGCCTAGCACAGAACGAGGCCCACGACTGGGTAGGGAAAGAAGGCGGTGTCGGAAGAAGGCAGGCGGTGTGCTCTGGATTCCCAAGGCTAGCGCCGTTTCGTTCTCAGCACCCTGCACGGATACTGGGGTGAGAAGCTGAGGGTGGCGGAGCCGGAGCCGCAGACGTCTGGGACCTTTGACACGGAACGCCTCAGCTCCTACAGCAGCCGCCGCCACCGCCGCCGCAGCCCAATCTGCTGAGTGCGCGTGCCTCTGGCGCGGCGCTGGGCGAGCCCGGGCGCGAGCCTGCCGCCCCGCCGGCCATTGGCGTGCGTGTGTGCGTGCATGCGTGGGTGCGTGCGCGTGCGCGCCACAGCCAGCGCCTTCCTGCTTCTGCCTGCTCTCCCGGCTCTCCCGCGCAGCCAAGTCGAGAGCATCCTGTTTGCTTTCGACTCGCGTCACTGGAAGCTAGGAGGAGGCGGGGCGGAGGCCAGGAGAAGTGAAGGAGGAGTGGAATACGAGGTTGAATACGTCGCTTACGTGATGAGCCAATCGGGAGAGACCAAAGGCGGGACGGAACAGGAGTGAGGTGGCGGCGCGAGAGCGCGCTTGGCCTTGGCTCTCTGGAAAGCGTCGTGCCCTGGATGCCATGCGAAGTGTGGCGCGTCACAGCCTGAGGGAGGGGAAGGAAGGTGTGGCGGAGGCGGGGCAGCAATGGAAGTAGAATTGAGCCCAACAATGCACACGTGTGGTCAGGGAACTGCGATGTGTACTAGGTTCCTGCATCTGGATCTCTCAGCCTGCCTCACATTCCTCAGGTCTGCCCTTCACCCTTCCACTTATCCGCCTTCTCCATGTTATTTCTTATCATAAATCGTCACACGATATGTTACTAGGTACATTCTCGGCTGTAGCTCTCAGGAGTTTCATAACTACCAGAAGCAGGGGCCTCCCCACTTTCGCAGTTGAGGAAACTGAAGCTCAGAGGAAGGAAATGACTTACAAAGTCCACAAACTGGAACCCAGGTTTTGTCTGCCCCCACACCGCGCCCCAATAAAACTCCACCTAATTGATAAGCCCATCACTTCCCTGGCTTGACCTGACTTGCTCTTATTAGTCTTCGTTCCTCAGATGTTGGCAACTCCAGGTAGCTCCCACCTTCTACTGTGCTATCACTAAAACAAAGTCTCCATTGCACAGATGGTGAAATTGAGGCCCACATGGGGGGAGAGGGAAACACTTTGCCAAAAGGTCATCCAATGATTTAGAGGGAGAGCCTAATTGAGCCCAAATGTCAGGGAAGGGGATGTTTTAAAGACCAACCGTTCCTCCTAAAGCAGGGCTTCTAAATTGGCTATGGGTAGACCTCCCTTAAATTAGACATTTGAAACGTGTATTTTTCTCTGGAGAGGATCCATAAGTTTTCAGCCCAGATTTTCAACCCAGTTCATGACCCAAAACATGAAAGTTAATGTCGCATGCAAGAGGAGCCTAAGGACACATGACAACTAAGTGAAATGTGGATATAACATGACAACTGACCGTAAATTTTAAGTTGAATGGCATCCTGAAATAGAAAAAGAACTTTAGGCAAAAAACTAAGGAAATCTTAATAAAGAGGAGCTTTATTAATAGCAATGTAACAATATTGGTTCATTAACTGTAACATATACTAATGTAAGATATTAATAATAGAGGAAACTGGGGGAGAGGTATATGGGAACTTTCTGTATCATCTGCTCAATTTTTCTGTAAATCTGAAACTTAAAAAAAAACCCTATTAATAAAAAGAATAAATAAATGGTCAAGAATCACTGAATTAGAGAATTTTGCATCCATACCTCACCATACTATGGGACAGCATCCAAAAAAGTAATCTCTGCCCTTGAAGAGGACACTTAAAAACAGGTATCAAAAATACTTTCCAAGTGGATAAAAAATAAGTCCTTATTTTTGTGTATAGTGTTTTACCATATCCAAAATACATTTATATACATTTTCTCATTACTTGGGGATTATTATTTATTTAGTTACAGAAATGGCAGAATCGAACAAGCATCTAATTAAACAAGCACCTTCTCAAACTAGGGATAGATTGCTGAACTAGAATAAATTAAAGGAAGGAATAGAGGTTCATAAAACGTCATCTATTCTGGCCTACCAAGACAATGGTTATATTCTCAAAACATCTTCTCTCAGCTAAGTGGCAGCAGGAATTTGGAATATGCATCTAAAATAAAATGGTAAAAATCCTAGTTGTGCTATACACATTTGAATTATTTATTTTTATTTATTGATTTGAGAGTGAGAGAAATATATTGATTTGTTGTTCTACTTATTCATACATTAATTGGTCGATTCTTATATGTGCCCTGACTGGGGATCCAACCCACAACCTTGGCATATTGGGACTACGCTCTGAGGTACCAAACCAGGGCAAATGAACATTGCATTTTTTAAAAATATTTGTTTTTAAAAGTAGCTTGTCTGGTTTCAGGAGACTTTCCCAACCAATAACCCAGAACCTTGCCTGGCAAACACAAAGAATAGCAAATACCAAGAGACTATTTAAAAAGAAAAGCTCCTGCAAACAAGAGTAGCTATTTTTTTTTTCTAATGGGTACCAGGTTTTCATTGTTTCCTGAAATGATTATTTTTAAGGTTTTATTTATTATGTTTAGAGAGGGGGGAAGGAGGGGAAAGGAGGAAGAAGGGAGGAAGAGAAATGTTGATTGGTTGCCTCTCACAAACCCCCAACTGGGGACCTGGCCTGAAACCCAGGCATGTACCCTGCCTGACCAGGAATTGAACCAGGAACCTTTCCCAGTCCAGCATTCAATCCACTGAACCACACCAACCAGAGCTGAAATAACTTTTTCTATAAGTATATTTTATTGATTATGCTAGTACAGTTGTCCCATTTTTTTCCTCCCATTTATCCCCCTCTGCCTGGTACCCCCATTCCCTCAAGCATTATCCCCCACTTTAGTTCATGTCCATGGGTTGTACATATAAGTACGTTGGCTCCTCCATTTCCTGGAATATTCTTAACATCCCACTGTCTATTTTGTACCTAGCAATTATGCTTCTTATTCCTTGTACCTTTACCAGCATTCTCCCCCAACTCCCTCCCCACTGACAACCCTCCATGTGATCTCCATTTCTGTGATTCTGTTCCTGTTCTGGTTGTTTGCTAAGCTTGTTTTTGTTTTTGTTTTTGTTTTCTTAGGTTCAGTTTTTGATAGTTGTGAGTTTGTTGTTGTTTTACTGTTGTTGTTTGTTGTTGTTTTACTGTTCATAGTTTTGAACTGCTTCTTAGATAAGTCCCTTTAACATTTCATATAATAAGGTCTTGGTGATGAAGAACTCCTTTAATTTTACCTCATCTGGGAAGCACTTTATGTGCCCTTAGAGTCTAAATGATAGCTTTGCCGGATAGAGTAATCTTGGATGTAGGTCCTTGCCTTTCATAACTTTGAATACTTCTTTCCATCTCCTCCTTGCCTATAAGGTTGCTTTTGAGGAATCAGCTGATAGTCTTCTGGGAACTCCTTAGTTAACTCTTCTTTTCTCGTGCTGCTTTTAAGATTTTCTCCTTATCTTTAATCTTGGGTAATTTAATTACAATGTGTCTTAGTATATTCCTCTTTGGGTCCAACATCTTGGGGATTCTCTGAGCTTCCTGGACTTGTATGTCTATTTCCTTCACCAGATTGGGGAAGTTTTCCTTCATTATTTGTTCAAATAAGTTTTCAATATCTTGGTCTTCCTCTTCTCCTCCTGGCACCCCTATGATTAGGATGTTGGAACATTTAAAGTTATCCCAGAGGTTCCTAAACCTCTCCTCAGTTTTTTGAATTCTTGTTTCTTCATTTGGTTCTGGCTGAATGCTTATTTCTTCCTTCTGTTCCAAATTGTTGATTTGAGTCCCAGTTTCTTTACCTTCACTGTATTTTTCTTTATTTCACTTTGTATAGCCTTCAATTCTTCCTTTATTTTGTGGCCTTGCTCAATCATTTCTGTGAGCATCCTGATTACCAGTGTTTTGAACTCTGCATCTGATAGGTTGGCTATCTCTTCGTCACTTAGTTCTCTTTCTGGAGTTTTGATCTGTGCTTTCATTTGGACCATCTTTCTTTGTCTTGGCACACCTGTTACATTCTAAGGGACTGAGCCTTAGGTATTCAGCAGGGCAGGGCAACCCACATCACTATATCGTGGCACAGTATTTGGGGGAGTTGTCAGAGAGGGAACAATGTTGCTTGCTCTGCTCTCCTCATGCTTTCGGTAACTTACCTCACTTCCCACAAGTGAATTATGCCCTTTCAGGTGCTGCCCTGATGCTGATTCCCAGGTGGATGGGCTTGGGTACATTCTAGAACCCTGTGGAGAGAGCCCAACAGACTCTCCTGGGAGACTGGCAGTCTCCCAAGAGACTTCTCCTACCACTGGGTTTTTACATCCAGATGTTTTGAGGCTTTATTTTCCTGCACTGGAACCCTGGGTTGTGAGGTCTGTCTCACTCCCCAGTTGTTCCTCCTAGTTTATCCACACGCAAATGTGAGGCCACCTGGTCTGCCAGCCACCACCTCACCTTCTCAGTCCACCACCTGCTATCCTGCAGTGCATCCTCTCTGCCCTGACTGCCCATCTCCATCTCTCCTACCAGTCTGGATGAATGTTCCTTCTTTATCTCCTTTGTTGTTTATCTTCTGTACAGTTTGATTTTCAGACAGTTCTGGTTGTTTTTGTTTTTAAATTGGTCGTTATCCTTTTGGTTGTATGAGGAAGAAATGCATATCTACTGAAGCCTCCATCTTGGCTGGAAGCTCTGAAGTAACTTTTGAAGTAACGTATGAGGATCGAAATTATAATTACATTGTACTTCCTTCAGAGCTTTATGAATCAATTTCTCTCTGCTGCTTTGGTCTCTATAGTCACCTAGACAACAGATGCTATTATTATTTTGAAGAGAAGTTTGGTATAATCCACCTTATCTCAGATGTTTTAATGTTTTAAGGTAGCATTTTGCATTGACACAAATAGTCTCATTCTCTTCTGAAGCTGCACTTCCATAATTTGTTCTCTTTTCCCTTCCCTTCTAGTCACCAATTCTTACTCATCCTTCAGACATCATCTTTAAAAAGTCTTCAAGGAGACTTCTCTGCCTTCTCCCATTTCAAGCAATAGTGTAAGTATTCCTGCATGTCCTCCCATTCTACCCTATTTTTCCCCGTCACTTAATTATTATCAGTTGTCAGTCTTCCCCACCTGACTTTAAGCTCCATGAGGTCAGAACTCAAGTCCTGTATCCCCAACACTTCAGAATGCTTGCTACATAGTAAGCATGCAACAGACTTTTGCTGAATAAATGAAATAAATGAGAGGGATTATTTTTAGCTTTCTTTAAAGGTTTGAATGGAATTTGGACATGGGGAGGTTGACGGGCAAGAGCACTTTGGAGAAAGAGGACATCATTTAAAATCAAAGAGATAGGACAGTGTTTTGTTGTTGTTGTTTACTCTTCTATTGAACTTATTGGGATGACATTGGTTAATAAAATTATATGGGTTTCAGGTATACAATTCTATTGGGTTGGCCAAAAAGTTTGTTTGGTTTTTTCTGTAAGATGGATCTAGTAGTGCTTAGATGTCTTTAACTTCATTCTAAACAATTTTATTAGATTGTATTGACAGCTGTCATATCAGCATGCATTTAAAAAAAGTTATCAAAATTGGTGAATTTTAGTGTAGCCATTTTAATATTGAAGAGGGAAGAGAATATGCATTTTTTTGGCATATTATGCTTTATTATTTCGAGAAAGGTAAAATGCAAGTGAAACACAAAAAAAGATTTGTGAAGTTTATGGAGAAGATGCTGTGACTGATCAAACATGTCAAAGTGGTCTGCAAAGTTTCATGCTGGAGATTTCTTGCTGGATGATACTCCACAGTCAGGTAGACCAGTTGAAATTGATAGCAATCAAATCGAGACATTGAGAACAATCAACATTCTACCATGTGAGAGATAGCCAACATACTCAAAATATCCAAATCAATAAAGTTATTGGTAAAAATGAAAAATGTGTCTTTTATTTTACAGAACAAACTAAACGGACTTTTTGGCCAAGCCAGTACATTATCTATATCTTTTATTGTGTGTTTACCACCACAAGTGAAGAGGACAGCTTTTGGCAGCTCCAAATCGAAATTACCCAGAGCATATTTCTTTTATCGATTCAAAATGGATTGTTAATTTGAAGCCTATTAGTGTGTCCAGGAAGCTACCACACAGAAGTTGTAATATTACAGCTTTTCTTTCTGCCCCAAAAGACACAAAGCTTCTTGAAGGAGGACTGAGATTTCATCATATCCCTATGGCGAACACATTTGGTTCTCTCTCCAACAAAACACACATACTTCCACAATATGTATTTGAAATGACAGATACTTTTCCAGGCTCCCTTTAGCTAAGCTATAGGCAGCTAACTTGATCTGAGCCATTGGCAGATGAAGGAAATATCCCCGAGACTTCTAAGATAAATTTTCTTCTCTGATTAAAAAAGATAGATGAGGAGAACCTGTCATTTTTCTACCATTGGATATGGTTATATAAGGCTATAGCTAGAGCTAAGACATCTTGTGAACATTAATATGTAATCCTGAAGAGAAAAGACAATCCATTGATGATGGCTAAGCAGAAAGCTAAAAGGCATTGGTGAGCCATTGTACCACTCCTGCAACTGGCCTTCTTCTGGATTTCTTTTTAGCAATAATAAATGTCTTTATATTTAATAACATCTTTGGAATATGTCTTTGCCATTGTTATTTGCAGTGGAAGGCATCTGACATTCCTATCTTTTGACTCCTTAAAACACTTGCACAGTTCTTGCACATTAGGCACTCAGTGCTGTGTATGTGTGTGTGTGTAATACAGTAAAAATTATCAAATTGGGATTTCCTTTTTATGTTTACTACTCCTTAAAAAAAGATTTATTATTCTTGGAGAGGCAAGAAATCAATAGAAGGAGAAAAACTATCCAGGTAAAAGGACTGAAATCATATCGCTCCTATTGGAAACAAAAATAGCTTTGGCAAGAATTCACATTCCATCAAATGTGAAGCCCTTCTAACCCACTATGCAGGTTATTATAATCATTGATACTAAAAATAATAGTGGGTCATATACAAAGCATAAAAATGACAAATGCTCAATAATTCAAGGTGACCAATTAAAAGAGGACTACGGTATATTTAAGCAACTTTCATTTTTAAAAGATTATTTTTTAAAAAAGACGGGGGAGGCCTCATGGCAAAACCCATTTTCCAAATGCCATGACCTACAAGGATATGGCATGGAAGAAGTATATTTAGTTAAGCAGGAGGAGAAGGAATGGCCCCTCCTGTGCTTATAGCCAATTTGTAAGGTAAGTCCGAAGGTATTTTTGCCACAGATTGATCTACAGAATCTATTTTTTGATAATTACGTTTTGTTCTGTTCATGTGAATCATGGTCCTTTTTAGGAATAATGTGACTTCTCAGAGCCTTAGATGTGGAGTGTTACTTCCAAGCTTTGAAATTGCAGTGGGGGAAGAGGCTGCTTCTTTTTATACTAGTCCAGAATGTGTAATACCTGACACATTGCTGGAGCTCTCCTCTCATATTCTATCCCCCACAAATAATAAAGTCTTCCCTAAGATGTACAGAAGAGTGAATCACTCCACCTGCTACTAAGATATATCATTCTCTGAGTAGAAGAGAACAATTGTTTTCACTGTTGTTTGTGTAAAAACAGAGCATCTTAGGACAGAAAAGTGAGACGAACATTGTTTGCCCCAAAATGCCAACAGACTGTACAGAGAAATTGTCATTTGTCTGAGATGCCAAGAGAAACCATCTTTTTGTGACCAATTCTTCAGATTTTTGGATAGCATAACGTGACGAGGACTTTATATAAAAATTAAAAGATATAAAAATTGTTTCAGTAGTTTATTATCCAATAAGATAATAAACCACATTATTCAGAAAAATTCATCGAACTTCAAGTTTTAGGGTAGTAGATTAAAGATGTTTCTGCCTCCTTCCTTTTCTGAAATTGTTCCAAAACAAGAGTAAAAAATAAAAATAGAAACTCTGTCTTTGATATCCATAACTCAGAGCCATAATATTTTAAGTTGGGAGACAAAGATAGAGCAGTGGTAACTGACTAAACAGAGCACAGAACATTCTCACTGAAGGGGAAAGTAAAAAGAAGCAAGCCAATCAGCCAAGCAAAAACCCAGAAAGACTCAGGAATGTGAAGTACCAGGTACCACAAAGGCAGAGCTAAGGAAAGGGGTCAGAAACAAGGGAATTATATAAAAGACTATACAAACAGTAGTTATAAAATCCCTCTCTGTGGAGGAATTGAATGCAAGAGACTCTGGACTCAGCTAACTAACTATAGTAGAGTACTAGGGGGAGATGCTCTCAGAAGACAGGAGGATTAATAATTTAAAAAAACCCAGAGGAGCTGAACAACATTGTACGCTAACTAGCCCTAACAGACATCTGTAGAACGCTCCATCCCATCACAGCAAAGTGTGTATAATAACTCAAGTGCACATGGAATATTCTCTAGGATAGACCATATCTTAAGCCATAAAACAAGGAACAGGGCATTTAAAAGGGCTGAAATCATACAAACTAGGTTCTTTATCCACAGTGTAATGAAATCAGAAATCAGTAACAGAAGGAAGTTTGGGAAATCCACACATATGTGGAAATTAAACAACACACTTTTAAATGAACAACAGGTTAAAGAAGAAAGCACAGGGCAAATTAGAAAATACGATAAGACAAATGAAAAAGGAAACACAACATACCAAAACTCATGGGATGCAGTATAGCAGTACTTAGGAATTTACAGCTGTAGATTCCTATATTTTAAAAAAAAGGCAGACCTCAAAACAATAGCTTAACCTTCCAGGTTAAGAAACTAAAAAGAGAAGGACACACAAGGAAGCAGAAGGAAGGATATAATACTAATCAGAGCAGAAAAATGTGAAATAAAGAATAGAGAGCCATAGAGAAAATCAATGAAGTCAAAAGTTAATCTTTGAAAAGATTAACAAAATTAACCTTTGGCTAGACTAATCAAGAAAAAAAAGAAAAAGACTCAAATTACTAAAATCGGGAGCAAAGAGGGGACATTATTACCAAAAATATAGAAATAAAAGTGATTATACAAATTAGATAACCTAGATGAGGTCCACTCCCAGGGGGCACACCGTTGCCTTCCCCTCCTTCTCTTTATCTCCCCCAGGTGCCTTATTTTGCTTCTCCTCTAAACTCCAAAGTCTGCTCTTTTGTTTCTGTAGCTTGTTTCCTGAGCCTACTCAGCCCAGCTGGCTGACATCTACTACCTCTGCAACTTTCTAAATAAACTTTCTCTTATAATTTGAAAAATAAAAAAGATAACCTAGATGAGATGATCAAATTCCAAGAAAGGCACAACTACCAAAACTGACACAACAAGAAATCTGAATACAGCTATATCAAGTAAAGAGATAAAATTAGTAAGCAGAAATTTTTCCAAGGACCAGATGTCTGCACCAACAAATTCTGCCAAACATTTAAATTTGAGTCCTGGCTGGTGTGGTTCACTGGATTGAGTGCCAGCCTGCGAACCAAAGGGTAGCCAGTTTGATTCCTCATTAGGGCACATGCTTGGGGTGCAGGCCGGGCCCCTAGGAGGGGTCATGAGGGGCAACCACACACCGATGTTTCTCTCCCTCTCCTTCTCCTTCCCTTCCCCTCTCTCTAAAATAAATAAAATTTTTTTAAAATTATATTTAAATTAATACTAATCCTTCATAGATTGTTCCAAAATGTAGAAGATAAGGCAACACTTCCCAACTCATTCTATGAGGCCAGTATTAACCTGATATTAAAACTACATGAAGACTTCTAAAGAAGAGAAAAAGAAAACTACAGAAAAATACTCCTTATGAATATAGACACACATTCCTCAAGAAAATACTAGCATACCTAATCCGGCAGCATGTAAAAAGGAGAATGCACCACAACCAAGTGAGATTTATACCAGGAATGCAAGGCCTATTGTGTTGAAATATGAAAAAATCAATGAATGTAATATATCATATAAGTTGAATAAAGCACAAAAACACAAGATCATCTAAATAGACACAGAAGAATCATTTGACAAAATCCAACACCCTTTCATGAGAAAAATACTCAACAAACTAGTAACAGAAGGGAACTTTCTCAACTGCATAAAGCATGTCTACGAAAAACCCAAAGCTAAAATCATACTTAGAGTTTAAAGATGGAATGATTTCCACCTAAGATCAGGAACAAGAAGGATCATTCTGATCACTTGTTTTCAACCTCACAGTCAAAGTTCTAGTCATGCCAATTAGGGAACAAAAAGAAATAAAAGGCATGCTGATTAGAAAGGAATAAATATAAAATATAACTATATTTGCGGATGATATGATCTTGTATATATGCAATCCTTAGAGACACACACACACACACACTCTTCTAGAGCTGATAATAAATTAGTTCATTGAGGTTGCAGGATACAAAATAAACAAAAATCAACTATACTTCTAGTCACTAGTAATGAGCAATAGAATCTGAAATTAAAGAAACAATTCTATTGTATTTACAATACATCAGAAAGAATAAATTATTTAAAAATAAATTTAACAAAAGAAATGCAAGATATTTACACTGAAAACTACACAATACCATTGAAAGAAATGAAAGTAAACTTAACTAAATGGAAAGAGGTCCCATGTTCATTGATTGGAAGACTTAATATTAAGATGGAAAGACTGCCCTGGCTGCTTTAGCCCCGTGGATTGAGTGTGTCCTGTGAACCAAAGGGTCACTGGTTTGATTCCCAATCAGGGCACATGTCTGGGCTGCAGGCCAGTTCCCTAGGTGAGGGTATGCGAGAGGCAACTGACAGATGTTTACCTTGCATATAGATGTTTCTTTCCCTCCCTTCCCCTCTATCTTAAAAAAAAAGAAAAGAAATGCTCTCCAAATTGATCCACAGATTCAACACACTCCCTAGCCAAATATCAGCTGGCTTTTTTGAAGAAATTGACAAGCTAATGCTGCAATTCATACGGAAATTCAAAGAGGCCAGAATAGCCAAACAATGAACGCTTTAGTACTACCATAAGGACACGCATATAGATCAATGGAATAAAACTGATAGTGCGAAAATAAACCCACACACTTGCAGTCAATTGATTTTCAACATGGTGCCAAGACAATTTACAGGGAAACAGTATAGTCTTTTCAATAACTGGTGCTTTGACATTGATATCCACTTGCTAAAGAATGATCTTAACCCTCTACCTCATATCATATACAAATATTAACTCAAAACGAATCAAAGGCACCCTGGCCAGCTAGCTCAGTTGATTAGAGTATCATCCTGATACACTAAGGTTATAGTTCAATCCCAGTCAGGATATGTACAAGAAACAACGAATGAATGCATAAATGAGTGAAACAATAAAATAATGTTTCTCTCTCTCCATTCCTCTCTCTTTCTCTAAAATCAATAAAAAAATATAAGAGCTAAAATTATAAAACTCTTAGAAGAAAAAACAAGTGTAAATCTTTGAAACCTTAGATTAGATCTCTTAGATATGACACAAAAGCATAAGTAATAAGAAAATTGATAAATCAAACTGCATTATTAAAACTTTTATACACCAAAGTATACTGTCAAGAAAATGAAAACACTCAGAATGGGAGAAAATATTTACAAGTCATAAATCTGATAAGGGTCTAGTATCCAGAATATATAAAGAACTTTTTTAAAAAGCTTTTATTTACTTCTTTTTTAGAGAGAGGTGAAAGGAGGGAGAAATAAAGGGAGAGAAACATCGATGTTCAAGAGAAACATCAATCGGTTGCCTCTCGCACATCCTCAACAGGGGACCTGGTTTGCAACCCAGGAATATGCCCTGACCTGATATCTAAGGCAACCTTTTGCTTTGCAGAGCTACACCCAACCCACCGAGCCACCCAGTCATGACCAGAATATATAAAGAACTTTTCAACTCAACAATAAAAAGAAAATCAACTCAATTAAAAGAAGACATAGGATTAAATAGACATTTCTCCAAAGAAGACATATAAATGACCAATAACCAAATGAAAAGATGCTCAACATAATTAGTCACTGGGAAAACACAAATCAAAAACACAATGAAATACTACTTCGAACTCACTAGGATGGCTAATCATTAAAAACACAGACAAAAACAAATATTGAAGTAGTTGTGCAGCACTTTGAACCATCAGACATTGCTGTTGGGAATACAAAATGGTGCAACCACTTTGGAAATCAGTTTGACACGTTCTCACAATGTTAAACATATGGTTATCATATGACTCAGCAATTCTACTCCTAGGTATACACTCAAGAAAATTGAAAACGTATGTCCACAGAAAACCTTGTATAGAAATGTTCACAGGAGCATTATCCCTAATAGCCAAAAAATGGAAACAACTCAAATGTCTCTCAACTTATGAATCGGTAACCAAATCCAGTATATCCATACACTGGAATATTATTCAGCCATACAAAGGAACGAAGTGCTGATACATGAAACAACATGGATGAAACTTGGAAACATTATGCTAAGAAGTCAGACACAAAAGGCCACATTTTAGTCTTTCCATTTTGGGGTGATGAAATTATCTGGGATTAGATAGTGATTAGAGTTGCACAATAGTTGTACAACTTTGTGGCTATAATAAAACCCACTGAACTGTACACTTTAAATTTTATGATATGTGAATTATATCTCCATAAAAAAAGTAAAAATAAATTAACTACCAATATATCATGTTAGGTACATTGTCACAGGTATGATTTATTATTTTCATCCTGATAGGGTGAAAAAGAGGTTTTAATGTTCATGTTAGCTGGACGTTTATGTTGAATGTTCATGTTTCTAGAAAAGTCAAAACTATGGAGACAGTAAAAGGATCAGTGTTGCCAGGGGTTTAGAGGGAGGGAGGGTTGAATGGGTAATTTTTAGGGCAGTAGAACCACTGTGCATTATACTATAATGGTGGATACGTGTTATTATACATTTGCGCAAATCCATGAAATGTGCAACATCAAGAGCAAACTGGTCTTTGGGTGGAAATAATGTGCCAATGTAGGTTCAGCAATAATAAGAAATATACCACTCTGATGGAGGATATTGATAACAAGGGAGGCTATACCTGTGCCAGGGCAAGTGCCATATGAGGAATCTCTATGCCTTCTTTGAAACTGCTATGAACTTAAAACTGCTATAAAAAAAAAAGTCTATTAAAAAATAACAGCACAACAAATACGCATGAACTTCTTCCCAAGACTCTATACATTGTTTAATATGTTTCAACATTGGTTATGGACAAATGAAACAAAAGGCAATGTACTTTGTTTTGAGGAAAGGGGAGAAAACATAAACGACTGGGGTTCAACTTCATATAAACACTTAAACAAATACTGTCTTATTTGATTCCCATACCTATTCCTATACACTTTGGTAAAGTAAGGATATTTTTGTAATCCCACATATGATTAGCTCTTAGCAACAAAATACAAAGAAAATTTCTAATGAGACTTTTAACTCCTTTGCTAAATTTCTTCCCTCTAAACACTCTTAACATTGTATATTAAAAATGTACAATAAACAATTATTTATTCGATAACTTAATAAATTGACAATTTGTTTTTCAATCAATAAGATACTTGTTGGGGATACCTTGACATGTATTCTGCCACTGAGGAGCTTAAAATGTAGTTGAAGAGGACAGATATATGAAACTTAAATAATAAAGATTTGAACAACATTTCAAAACAACGAATAGAGATTTCACAAAGCACTGCATGACCAATTGTCAAAAAATGTAGAAAGGCAATTAGTGCTGTAAGAGATTAGAGGAGAGAATTTTATTCTAATAATCCATCTTCCTCCACACAGTGGTATGCTTTTGTAACCCAGTCATAGTAATTCCATTTTTCTAGCCAGTAATCTCTCTAACAGAGAGATTACCTCACAGTTCACTGTGTTTATGACAAGGGTGAAATCTCAGCTGCTTCTTGGCATACTGACAGAATTTGAGTTTATGAAAGAGGCAGAGAAAAAGGCAAAAATACTGAAACTTGTATAAAATATTGTAATAACTACAAAGAACCAGTGTCAATATATAGGGTCTGGCCAAATAACACCTCTTTTTATATCAAAATATTTTATTACAAAATCATAAGTATGTAATTCTGTAACATAACAATATCACACTCAAGCACACCATATGCCATTTTAGGTGAAAATATTCAAATTAAAATGATAAATTATTACACCCATATTATTACCCTACCAACCACACTCAAGTAGACGTTACTTCTTCTGGACCCTGTATATCTTCAAGTCTCCTGAAAATTACTAGTAGGACTCTCCCTTTGGGTTGAAATGTCAGCATTGGGGTAGTAGAGTCAGACTGAAAATTCTCATTATTTTCATCAGTAAAAGCCATTAGTTTCTATATCACTGATCTTAAAAATATGTCTTTCTGGCTTTTCCTGACATGCTAATTGTTGCTTTTTTTGTCCAGATGTGAGACTATCAAGGTTAGTGTGTGCAGTCTTCCAGATGAGGCTTGCAAGAATATCTACATTGCAGTTGTGGTCTAATATAGAGAACAGGTAACAACAGGGTTGAAATGTGCCTTTTGTCCAACTCCACCATCGTCTGATGAGGAAAAAAAAGGCATAAGTTGTTTGCTATGCTATCTATTTACTAACATTACCACTTAGGAATTTTTCAGCTTAAAAAAAACAGGAAATCCAACTCTAAATAGTTTAAATAGGCAAATCACATAAAGAAGCCTCAACCTAGGACAGCTTCAGTTGGTTAATTTCCACTCAGCAGTGTCTGTAAAAAACCAGGTGCTTCTGTCTTCCTGCTCTGCTTTCCTCCTTGTATTGACTTTGTTCTTAGATACCACTTTCCTCAATAATCACAAGTTGTCATAATTCAAGCTGACACATCTAGACACTATAAAGTCCAAAGAAAAAAGATGCCTCTTATGTATCTCTATTTGTAAGTGGAAAATGTCTTCCAGCACCCTTCTGGAAAACTCCCATTACATCTCTTTGGCCAGAAGTTCTTCATAAACCCATCCTAAGTCTGTCACTGGCTAGAAAAATGGAATTACTATGACTGGATTACAAAAGCATACCACTGTGTGGAGGAAGATGGATTATTAGAATAAAATTCTAATTTTGTTATAAAGAGGAAAACATCAAAAATTACATTTAGCAGCCCTCCATCAATGTTTACTACAATAACACACCAATTCAGTTTCATGAATGCTCTGACCCAATACATTCATTTGTTTATTCATTCTGCAAACATTTTTGCCTACCTACTGTGTACCAAGCACTGCGCTTTCCTACTGGAAATGTTGGCAGAGAGAACAGCACAAGGTGCTACGCTGGTAGGGTCAGACTGGACCTTGGTTCAGCAATCTCGTTACTTGATTTCTGGCTAAAGAAAGAATTCAGAGCCAAGACTCAAACTATAAGAGAAAGTTTATTTAGAAAGTCACAGAGGTAGAAGAAAAGGGCTCAAGAAACAAGTTACAGAGGCAAAAGAAGAGTCCTTGGAGCTTAGGAGAGAGAAAGGTGAAAGTAACAAGCTTTGGGGGTGTGGAGGGGGGCCAGGAAAAGTGCAGGTGTGCTTTGGATAGGAGGAGCACACTGGATCCTCTGTCCTAAGGGCTTTTAAGTGTGGGGATTTTAAGGGAAGTCCTAGGGGCAGAGCTCAATAGATATTCATCAGCTTTCCAGGTGTGTCCTTTCAGAGTTGTGGTCTCTGCTGTTTGGTGGGTGCCAGTGCCGGCAGTTGTTAGTCAATGCACCTGGTCCTGACGTCAGTCATGGCATCACTTGTCTGCTTTTGCTGCTTTTCTAGGCCTGGAGCTGAAAAACAACTGAGGCCTAGATGTATTTGATGTGGGTCTCAATCTCATTGTCCTGGGGGCTTAATGCTTAAGGGCTATTCTCTGGCCTTCTTAGGGGGTATAACCTGCATGATTAGCAACATGCCAGGGGAGGAAAGGTCAGTGGAGGAAAGGTCAGCGGAGGCTCTGAACCTCATGACCAGTGATATGAAAGTTGAGGGGTTTCAACTGCATGACCAGTGATATGCTAGTAGAGGAAAGGTTATCCTGGGGGCAAGGTCCTTGTTTTCCCAGTTTTGCCTGTTGCTAGGCACCCTGGGTTTTCCGCCCTGGTGACCTTCTGTACCTAGACCATTGTCCTTCCTCTCCTCATACCTGCCTAACTGCCTACCACAGAAACACAAGGTAGAAAAAGATTTGGTCCCTTGCTCTTAAGTTCACAGCAACTCCTGGTGAGACAAATATTTTTTTAAGTAAATTAGAATAAAGTCAGTAATAGAGATGCAAATACACTAAAACTCTAACTTATAAGATCTACTAAGGAGAGTATATTATGGTCTATAGACTTTGATATCATCCACCAACTGAAACTTAGTAAGATATAGGCAAATCATAATTCCATCTAGAAGAACAGGATTTAATTTCCTAATTTGGTGAGTTTTCTACTTTTGCATTTTATTATAGCCAGAACTCAAGAGAAGAACCATTGTTGATAATAAATATTTTTACTACTTTACCAGTCTGGAGCCCAGGGCACAAGCTTGAGCTGGAAATAAGAGACTTTGGAGTTGTCAGCTTACAGGTGGCAGTTGTAGTCATGAGGATGGATGTGATTACCTAAATAGAGCATAGGCTGAGAGGTCAGGACAGAACCTTATGGAACAGCAATATTTAAATGAGGCAAAGAAAATAACTTGTGAAGAAATACTTGAAAGTAAGGAGGGAAACCAGGAGAGAGTGGTGGCTAGAAAGAAAGGAAGAGAAATTTTCCAAATGAAAGGAGTGGTTAGCTGTGCTAAATGCATCAGAGCAGTTATATAACTTGTGAACTGAAAATTGTTCACTGATTGTATTCTTAAAAAGTGAGTTACTACAAAGGGACAATAAAAGTGTTCTAGAATTGGATTGTGGCAGTGATTGTATAATTCTGTAAATTTGCTTAAAATCATGCAATTAAACACTTAAAATGAGTGACTTTTATCATATGGAAATTATACCTCATTAAGATGTTTGTTTTTTTTAAGGATCACTGGTGGCCTGAGTTAAAGAAGTTTCAATGGAGTGAGAACAGACGGCAGATTTGGGTTTAGAAAGAAGTAGGAGGTTAAGAAATGGAAGCAAGGCCAGTGTGGCTTGGTTGGGCATCATCCTGCAGACCAAAAGGTCGCTGGTTCAATTTCCCATCCAGGTACATGCCAGGGTTGTAAGTTTGGTCCCTGGTCTGGGGTGTGTGTTAAAGTCAGCCAATTGATGTTTCTCTCCCTCTCTTTCTTCCTCCCTTTCTCTCTCTTTAAAAATAAATAAATAAACTCTTTTTCTAAAAAAAAGAAATGGTTTTGTCTCCTTTGTCGAATAGTAATTGACTATAGAGACATGGGTTTATTTCTGGGTTCTCTATTCTGTACCATTGATCTATGTTTATGTTCTTATGCCAGTGCCAAGCTGTTTTGATTACAGTAGCCTTGTAGTATAGTTTAATATCAGGTATTGTGATCCCTCCAACTTTGTTCTTCTTTAGCAAGATCGCTGTGGCTATTCTCCACTTATAGGTGAGATCATATGGTATTTGTCTTTCACCACCTGGCTTATTTCATTTAGCATAATGCTCTCCAGATGCACCCATGCTGTCGGGAAGAGTAGGAGCTCCTTCTTTCCTTCTGCTGCATAGTATTCCATTGTGTAAATGTACCATAATCTTTTGATCCACTCATTTACTGATGGGCACCTAGGTTGCTTCCAACACTTGGCTGTTGTAAATTGTGCTGCTATGAACACTGGGGTTCTTTCAGATTGGTGTTTCAGGATTTTTACGGTATAATCCCAGCACTGGAATCGCTGGGTCAAAAGGCAGTTCCATTTTTAGTTTTCTGAGGAAATTCCATACTGTTTTCCGCAATGGTGGCACCAGTCTGGTGGCACCAGTCTGTATTCCCATCAACGGTGTACTAGGGTTCCCTTTTCTCCATAACCTCGCCAGCACTTGTTTTTTCTTGGTTTGGCTGTGATGGCCATTCTGACTGGTGTGAAGTGATATCTCATTGTGGTTTTAATTTGCATCTCTCTGATGGCTAGCGATGCTGAGCATCTTTTCGTATGTCTCTGGGCCCTGCGTATGTCCCCCTTGGAGAAGTGTCTGTTCAGGTCCTTCGCCCATTTTTTAATTGGGTTGTTTGTCTTCCTGGAGTGGAGTCATGTGAGTTCTTTATGTATTTTGGGGATCAAACCCTGTCCGAGGTGTCATTTGAAAATATATTTTCCCTTATGGTTGGTTCCCTTTTCATTTTGCTGATGTTTTTCTTTAGCCATGCAGAAGCTTTTTATTTTGATGAAGTCCCATTTGTTTATCCTTTCCTTTATGTCCCTTGCTCTAGGGGGCCTATCGGTGAAAACATTGCTGTGTGGAATATCTGAGATTTTCCTGCCTATATTCTCCTCTAGGACTTTTATGGTGTCATGACTTATACTTAAGTCTTTTATCCATCTTGAGTTTATTTGTGTGTATGGTGTAAGTTCGTGGTCAAGTTTCTTTGTTTTTGCATGTAGCTGTCCAGATCTCCCAATACTATTTGTTGAAGAGGATATTTTTACTCCATTTTATGCTTCTGCCCAATTTGTTGAATATTAATTGACGATAGAGACATGGATTTATTTCTGGGCTCTCTATTTTGTTCCATTGATCTATGTGTCTGTTCTTATGTCAGTACCAGGCTGTTTCGATTACTGTGGCCTTGTAATACAGTTTGCTGTCAGGTTGTGATCCCTCCTATTTTGGTCTTTTTTCTCAAAATTGCCGAGGCTATTTGGGGTCATTTATAGTTCCATATAAATCTTTGAAATGTTTGTTCTATATCTGTGAAATATGTCATTGGTATTTTAATAGGATTACACTGAATCTATAAATTGCTTTGGGTAGTATGGACATTTTGATGGTGTTAATTCTTTCAGTCCATGAATATGGTCTACACTTCCATTTGTGTCTTCCTTAATTTCTTTCTTCAGTGTTGTGTAGTTTTCTGAGTGCAGGTCCTTTACCTCACTCTGGAGATTTCTTGCTGGACAATGATCCACGGTTGGGTAGACCAGCTGAAGTTGATAGTGATCAAATCGAGACATTAATTAAAAACAATCAACATTCTACACACAGGAGATAGCCAACGTACTCAAATTATGCAAATCAATAAACTCATGGGTGAAAATTAAAAATGTGTCTTTTACTTTATGGAAAAAACTAAACAGACTCTTTGGCCAACTCATAAAAACTTAAAAAATAATAAAAATACAAATGTCCAGAAATGAATGTGATAGAGAAGCACTGGCATTATTTATTTATACAGCACATTCATCTTGATTTGGATAAATGATACCCAGACTAGCCTTGTTGAAGCCCTAACAGAGTGTATCATGGACATCTCACAGGAACAGAAATTCTTAATATTTACTTTACAAATTAATGGATAAAATAAGAATAAAGACCTTAACAGAATTAAGTTCTCTATAGATAGTTGTTGAATAAAATAATTTCAAATTCCATACATGTGTGCTCAATTAAAAAAAATTTTTGCAAGAGGATTTCTATTAATGTACACTGGTGAAAAAAAATCAAGTTAAATTGATATTTGGGTTCTTGGTTTCAACAGGAATTTCCTCAGGTAACTCAGCCCAAAAAGATTTAGATTTCTAAAATCCTAGTATCCCAGGCCATGAATTAAAAGGCTATTCTATAAACTTTACATTCTGGAGTAAGGCAGGATTCTGTGTTTCTTTATCAAAGACATCAACTTTCACTTGTTTGTTTATTAGTTTAAAACTGACCCCATTGTTATCCAATTAGAGCTGTTTATTGTCATACTAATTTGAACTATTTATATAACCTTCTTTGTTTATTCTAGGAGCAAAGGTGTTCTGATGGTTTACTCTACTATACTGTTTTATTATTAAAGATAAAATTCCACTTGATAATTTTTTAAAAGTGTATTATTACTGTTTTCTAATCACTGGTTATAAATAGAACTCTGGATTTTAGTCCCAGCTGTCATTAACTTCTAGTGACCTTGAGCCCTCAGGCTTTTGCCCCTATAGGCTTCAGTATCTCCATCTGTAAAATGGGATGGGCCTCATGATTTTGGATTTGGTAATGATTTCTTAAATATGACACCAAAACCACAACAACAAAAGAAAAAAAATAGATACATTGCACTTGGCTAAAATTAAAAACTTAGTGTATCAAAGGATACAAATAACAGAGTGAAAAGACAATCCACAGAATAGAAGAAAATATTTGTTAATCATATATATGTAAGGGTTTAATACCAGAATATGTAAAGAACTACTACAACTCAACATCTCAAAAATGGACAAATGACTTGAATAGAAATTTCTCCCGAGAAGATATAAAAATGACCAGTAAGCACAAAAAAGATGCACACCATCATTAGTCATAAGGGAAATACAAACCAAAACCATGAAATACCATTTCTCATCTACTAGGGTGGCTATTAAAATAAAGATAAAAATCAGAAAATAAGTGTTGGTGAGGATGTGAAGAAACTGGAACCCTTGTACAGTGCTGGTGGGAATGTAAAAGTATGCAGCTGCAGTCAAAAAGTTAAAATATAGAATTACATGGCCCAGCAATTCCACTCCTCAGTATATACTCGAAATAACTGAAAGCAGGGACTAACAAATACAGGGTGGAGCAAACGTAGGTTTAAAGTTGTTCATACGAACAATAAGATGGTAATTAATAAATAATAATACAAGGATAAACTCTGTGTTTCATGTACTCACCACTGTAAACCTACTTTTGCCTTCACCCTGTACTCACATATGGGAATGTTCATAGCAGCATTATTCACATAGTCAAAAGGTAGAAAATTCAAGTGTCCATCAACAAATGAATGAATAAACTAATTGTGGTATATCCATACAATAAAATATTATTCAGCCATAAAATGGAATGGTTTGGGAAATTAATACATGCCACAACATGAAAGAAAATTAAAAACATTCTAAGTAACATTAAACAAAAGGACTTCAAATATTGAGTGATTCCACTTATGAGAACTATCTGGAATAGGCAAATTTAAAGAGACAGAAGCTGAGTATCGGTTATCAGGGTTTGGTAGGAGTGGGTAATAAGGGAGTTACTGCTGAATGCATACAGTTTTGGTTTGAGATGATGAATAGTTTTGGAAATGACAATAATAATGATTGCACAATGTTGTGAAAGTAGTTAATGCCACTGCATTGTACACTTAAAATGATTAAAATAGAAAATTTTATGTTATATACATTTTACCACAACTTTAAAAAGTATAATTGAGTTAGGCGCAGGACCTGGTGGTTTCTAAGTAGGGTGGCTCTAAGTTCCACAACAGTCCACATTTATGATGGTTGTGCCAATCATAATCATTAGTAGTATCCCCTTAGGCTCTCAAACTTGTCCTAGTTTGAACAATAAATTATATGGTCACCCAATCTCTAAGGATCTCCAGTTTTCAGTGGTTGTTTCTAAGACTTTAACCACGGGCATTAGGACCATGGAAAGGTTTCGTGATGACATCACCTCTGGAAAACTAAAACCCACCGGCCTCCAGGGAACTGAAGGCAGCGCTGGAGACTTCACACAAAAGCCCAGCTTCCTAGTGGCAAACCACTCTCTGTTTGAGCCTGATAGTCCGCGGGTAAGGAGAAACACGGGAAGGGTGCAGGAAAGGCAGTGAAAGCAAACAGCCCCACCCTCTTGCGTCCTGCCGCACACAACAAGGCCAGCCCCCTCAAAGTGGGGGAGGGGCGCCCCTTGGGGCCTGCGAGTTGGGGCGGTCCCTAATAACCAAACTTCGTTCCGGGGACCAATGGGGAAAGGCAAGGGGTGGAAACTATTGGAGGACCAGGCATGGGCCAGAGGGCCTTGGGGGGTGGCCTGGACCAGGCAGGCAAGCCTTGTTGGCTCGTTGCAGCTGCCACGTAATTCCCAGTTTTTGAGGCTGGATTTTGCCCGGTAGGGTGCCACCGTCAGCGCTTCCGTTGAACTCTAGCCAAGCAGTGCAGTCCCCACCCTGCCCGGTGCGAATCCCACCCCTTCAAAGCCCTTGTCAAAGCCCAGCTGGCCCCGCCCTCTCCTTTGAGATGACACGTCTACCTTCCAACTCGGAGATAGACTCGCGGCGCCAGGTTGTCCTGACGCGCTTGAACTTACGTTTTTATTATAGTATAAAAGCATAATGTAGGAGATTGGGATATTGAGAAAAGCATTAAAATTAAAATGAAATAAAAAGTTATTTATTATCCTGTCAACCAGAAGCGATCGTGATTACCTTTGGTCGTTGTTACTTTTATTTTTTTCTCCTATCTGTTTTAACACAATTTGGATAATACTGTAAAAAAGCGTTGTGAATTGTTTGTTACATACTAAGTATTTTTCCTTGTCATTTTAATTATATTCAGAGTATAAAGTATTCCATGGATGAATGTACCATTATATCATATTTTCCCAGTGGGCATTTTTTTGTTCTTTCTTTCCCCTCAATGGGCATTTAAGCACTTGGAACTTTAAGTGAATAGCTGATTGGAGGTGGGGCAGATAGAATAGGAGAGACAGGTAAGAACTGGTCCACAGCTTCATCCTCCCTTTGTCAAGTTGTTCCACAAGAATTACAAGATTTTAGAGCCTGTAGAGACTTTACATATTAGTGTTCTAGAGTACAATCTTGAGACACTCATAATCATAATATTTTGAGAGTGGTAAGGACCTCTAAAGAAACAAGTCCAAACTTTCACCAAATATAGGTGTATCTAACAATCAGAGCTTTTTCAAAAGTTGGGTACTTTACATCTAGAATGTTACCTCTTACTGGCTGTACTCAGTCTCTCTCCTGTATCAAAATGGCTCTAACAAGTCTTCACAAACTGGTCAAGAAATAAGTTAGGACTTCCAGCCCCAACTTCTTCCTCACTAGGAACTAGATATCAAATGTTGTTTATCATGTATTACCATTTCTAATTAAATAAATAAGCAGGACAGGGAAGGGGGAGTTTTATATGGATTTATTCACTTATTTATTTGGTAGGAGAGAAATAAGTTTTGGTCTCTTTTGGTCCCTTCCATGAAACCATGGAAGGTAGAGGGACTGATTGCTCAGGGATTTTGTAATAATGATAAATTGGTCTGAATATGTGTCTCCAACTAACAATATTCAAATGAGGTAACGTTGCAAATGAGTGGAAGTTGGATAAAAAGAGCACTGGGCTAGGAGACTAAAAACCTGGGTCTACTTTCTAATGGTGTGATGTTGAGCGAGTCACTTTAACTCTCTGAGTCTTAATTTCCTCATCTTATGATATGATTAATATCCTCATCATAAGATGAGGAAATTAAGTTCTTCTTTGCTTGCTTCAAAGACTGTCTATGAAGAGCAATGGAGAAAATGTTTATGAAGTTGTTCTAGAAAAAAGAAGGCACTGTATTTTGTTATAATTGGATGGCATAGCGTTTTTCAAAAGAATGTTTTGAAACTTGTAAAGAACCATTATAATTCAGATAATTGAGAGAGGCGATCTGGCAAAAGTCAAGTGGCATAGTACTTTCCTAGGCCTTTATGACCACTTCTTGTACCATGATAGCATTATCAACTCAGGTAACTTCTGTTTTATTCTGAAGAATTTGCCTCTTTGGCTTGGAAGGAAGAGAGTTCTCAAGTGATTTAGGGTGGAGATTTGTTGAGCATTTGTTGTTAGGATTATACATACCAGAGGACCTGGAAATGCTGAGCAGCCCAGCTTAAGAAAGAGTTAGGACTCAGGAAGAGAGGGTGGTTTTGGGTTCAAGAAGGGGCTCTGGACCACAACAGAGTTGGAAGGTCTGTCTTCTTCTTACTCAGGCTTGAAGGGTGATGTGTTCAGTTGGGTTGAGCCTTAAGTTTCCTCATTTGTAAAATGGAAATAAAACAACAGAAATGTTGTCTAATTGGGTTACTGCCTATTTGTGGCAGAATAATGACATAAGAGATGAAAGGGCCTTAGAAATTTTATGTATATATAAAATATATATATAATATGTATATAAATTATATGTACAAATAAAAAGTTAAAGCAGAAGGCAAAAGTTCTGGATGATAACCTGGTCTCCTTGGCCTTTCCCTTGATCTGAGAGCTCCCAGTCCCTCAGCCTAATTGTACAGATTTGCATGCTGAGGTCTAAAGACGAGTGACTTGATCTAAGTCATCCAAGTCACATAGTGCTAGTGGTGGACTTGAGCCCAGATTTCTTAAACCCCAGTATGATGTACTTTACCTGAATATAAGCTGCTTCCTAAAACATAATAAGAGTGTGTATAAAAGACTGAAATTGTCAGGAATAAAAGTATTAAGGATCCAAAGGTATAAATAGGTAATGGACATGATCATGTAATTCGCAAAGGAAATACAATTGGATAATAAAATACAGGGAAAGATTCAATCATATTAACAACAGAAAATGAAAATAAAAACTCTTCAACTTATAAACTACCAAATTTGCAAAGATTTTTGATATGCAATTTTTTACTTACCACATGTGGAAAATATTGAAATATATTAATATTCAATGATTTGAAGGAGTGGTAAAACAAGAAATAGAAATAAAGATATAGCAATTTGGTAAAATATACCAACACCCTCAAAATTAACCTATACAGAACTAATTCTACTTCTCATGATAGCTATCATAAGAAAGTAATGTTAACATTAAAATTTAGTATACTCTGTAATGTTGAAAGTAAAAAATTTAGGGTCCAAGGATACATCTTTACAACAGAATATTGTGCAGCTACAAAATGATATTTGCCATGAGTTTTAATAACCTAGGGAATAGCTTATATCATAATGTACTGGAAACATAAATGCCTCTAAAATCGGATGCAGACTATATTGCAACTATTTTTAAAAGACATGGAAAATGGAGAAATATAATGAAATCTTAATACCTTGGCTGTCTTTGGATGGTGTGGATTTTTTGTTTTACTTTACTTTTCTGTCTTTTCTACATGTTTTACAGTAAGTATTCCTTTTTTTTTTTTTTAAGGGAAGTCTGTGAGAGACTCAAATAGGAGTAACTTATCATGAGGACCATTTTTGTTTTGATTAGCAAATCTTGGGCCCAAAACTGTTAGCGTTCTTCAGCAAGCCCAATGTTCATCCACAAATATTTTCTGGTGCTTCCTATGTGTACAAGCTATAAAGGTGCTGAGAGAAACACAGTGCTGAGTCACGAGGATTCTAAAATCAAGGAGCATGACTTGGTGATCAGAAAAAAAAACCACATCTGCAAATAACTATAATACAAATGATAAATTCCAGAAGGGAGGTATAGCAAAATATATTGAACAGTGTTATCAGTTTGGTAGAAGCACAGGGTACATGAATAGCAGTAGCTGGTGGTAAATTGGAGGTAGATCATAAAAGCTATGAATGCCAAGGTAAGGACTGTGGTGTTAAATTGGAGGGCTGTATGCAGCTCTTGAAGCTTTTGCTTTGTTTTGGTCTGTATTGTTTTTGAAATTGTGGTCTTCATGGTATGTGCTTCAGGAAGTCTGCCTTTAGAAATAAACTGGAATGTGGATGAGACTGAAGGCTGGTAGATCAAGTAGAAGCTAGCACAATAGTTCAGGTGAGAGATAGTGAAAGTGTACTTGAGAAGCAGATTTGAAAGTAAAGAGGAGGAGACATTCAAATAAAGGCAGAGAGAATACTTGGAGATGAAGGTTAGAAGCTCTTATTTCAGTCGGTCAAGGAGGTATTACCATCTTCTAATGAATTTATTTCAAAATTGGCCTCCCCATCATGATTTTGTAAAATCTACATCTATGTCTCCTAATCTCAGACTGCCAGGCAGAACAACTCCACTAGTTTTTTAGAGTGAAATTATGGTTTTTCTGTTTCTATTTTTTAGTACACATGTGGTATCTGGGGCTTGGGTAACAGCAACTTCAAAGGATTCTTTCTAATTCATTAAAAAAGTTTTTCTTATATCAAGTCATGGCGTAAGCTATGAAAGGTGGTCTAAGCTATAAAAGGGATGGGGCCTTGGCTAAGTAGCTCAGTTAGTTAGAGCATCATCCTGATATGCTAAGGTTGTGTGCGCCTCTGGTCAGGGCACATACAAGAGACAGCCAATGAATGCACAAATACATGGAACAACAAATTGATATTTCTCACTCCGTTCTTCTTTCTCTCTCTAAAATTAATAAATAAAAACTCTTTAAAAGGGATGTGAAGAACAGGGAGAGGATAGCCTCTAAGGTGTCCAAGTATTCCAATATCCCTATACTGGAGGAGCTTTGTGCAGCAGGTACTCTCCCAGTAACCAGAACACAGGTTCTGGGCTTCTAGAAAGCGTCTCAGCTGAGTTGCAGGTTGCTACTTGATGAGTGGCTCTTTGTATAATTTCTCCCTCTCTTCCTACAGGCTCCTATGATCTCACCAACCACTTGAGCTTCCCTCTTGCAGCCTCTTTCATCATCCTTTCTCCCTCTCTCCAGTGTTAGGTAATCCCCACTCACTGAGCCTAGGCCTGCACAAGCAGAAAAGTCCTGGTAAAGTACAGGCTGGGGAGTCAGCACCTTTCTGACTTTTCCTAGGTAATCAGCTCTCTTCCGCCTATGGCCTTGTATCATTTTTTTTCTTTTAAGTATGATTTTCTTTGTACTAAAACCATACCAAAAAATAGAAGCAGAAACATAACAAATTTTTTTAAATACTTTTCAATTGGAATTAGTTTAATGCATATATTTTTACTTAAGCCATTAAATTAGCTGTTGTGTCAACCTTGGGGAAATTTTAATAATAGGTACCATAGAAGGATTACTTTAAAGGAGATTTAACCTGGGATCAAACATACTCTTCTAAAGGGCCTCCCTTTATTCTCTCTTGTTTCCTGAAGCTTTCTCTGATGTGGTTGTGCTGAGAACTGAAGCAGGTGTTTTTAAAAAAGCTTTTTAAAGAAAGCCAGCTTGTAAAATAAAACCAGAAAGGCAGAGTTTCTCCATGCTTTTATTTGTGGTTCAAGATCTTGGAAAATCTAAAATCCATAATAACATCTAGGAACTTTTAAATACTCACTCATTCATTATTTCATTCAATATTTATTTATTTATTTAATTTTTTTACTGACGATAGAGAGAGGGAGGGAGAGAGAGAAACATTGATTTGTTGTTCTACTTATTTATGCATTCATTGGTTGTTTCTTGTATATGCCCTGACCGGGCATAGAACCTGTAACCTTAGTGTATCAGGCCCACAGTCTAACCAACTGAGCTACCGGGCCAAAGCCCACTTAACACTTATTGTAGCCTCATTATGTTCCATAACCTGTGCCAAATGCTTGGGGATACAAAGAAAAACAAAGAATACTCCTTTAAAAAATTATTTATTGATGTTAGAAAGAGAAAGGGAGAGGGAGTAAGATTCGTTCCACTTATTTATGTATTCATTGATTGATTCTTGTATCCAGGCCAGAGACGGAACCTGCAACCTTGGCATATGGGAATGATGCTCTAACCAAATGAGCTACTGGGTCAGGGCAGGAAGAATCCTCCTTTAAGTATATGCTATCAGGACTAAGGACAACATAAATAAAGATTGGGACACATCTGTCTGGAAATGGAGGAGAAATTTACAGGAAAAAGAAGTTGGTGCTTCAGTGCACTAAGCTTCCATTCGTATCTAGGAAAGGCTGATTTCACTGTCAGCTCCGCAGTGAAGTTGCTTGTGGCCCAAATTCATGTGCGCTCTGCCAATTCACCAAATGTTGGTTTGAGATTTCCTCCCAGGGGAAAGGGAGGGGAAGGGTCATCAAGGAATATGCATAAAGGACCCATCGACAAAGCCAAATGGGGGAAGGATTGAGGGTGGGAGGTGGGGGGGGGGGGCGGGGGAATGGGGTGGCAGGAAAATGTTGACAAAAACAAACAAAAAACAAAGTGGTCAGGAGGAGGCTGGGAGTAGTGTGGGAAATTAAGAAGCCAAAGAACTGGTGTGTGCAGCCAATGGACATGGACTAAGAGGTGTGGGGATAATGGGGTGGGGTGCAGGGTGGATGGGATATAGGGGGAAAAATGGGACAACTGTAATGGCATACTCAATAAAATTTTTAAAAAAGATTTAGAATTGGCAATGGGAGGATATGAAAGCTTCTAGCTTGCTTTTGGTGTCATTGATGATAAGATGGGAATTCCAGAGCAAAAAGTCTATTGCCATTACCCTGGTTGTGTCATGTACAAGTTGTTTAGCTTAGGTGTGCCATCTATCTTCTTCCCTTCAGCTACAAAGTGAAATATCATACCTTTCATCCTACTTTTGATAAAGTTTCACAAGGTTCATGTAAACAAATAGTTACAAGACACTATGTTAGGGCATGAATATTGGGCTATGCAAGTTATAGTGGAGGGACTACACCACACCATTCCTATAAAGTGGATGGAAGAGGTTAAATAGGAGAGGCAACAATTATAAATGTTGGCAAGGATGTGGAGGAAAGAGAACCCTTGCACATTATTGGTGGGAATGTAAATTAGTACAGCTATTATGGAAAACAGTATAAACAGTATGTATAAATAACGGTAGACTATACCAGACTTAAAAAGAAGAAAAATCTGTCATTTGTGACAACATGGATGAACTTGAGGCCATTATGCTAAATGAAATAAGCCATGCACAGAAAGACAAATACTTCATGATACCTATAAGTGGAATGCAATATAGTCACACTCACAGAAGCAGAGTATAGAATGGTAGTCACCAGAGCTTGGGGCAGGGAGTTGGTGATGGTGGCGGGGGGAGAATGGGAGATGTTTTTCAAAGGGTATAAAGTTCCAGTTACGTAGGATGGCTAAGTCTAGAGATCTAATGTATAGCACAATGTCTATAATTAAAAAGACTGTATTGAATTATGGGAATATGCCAACACACTAGATTTTAGATGCTCTCATCACGCACCAAAAAGGTAACTATGTAAGGAGATGATATGTTAACTAGCTTGACTATAGTAATCATTCCAGTATATATATCAAATCATCGGATTGTACACCTTAAATATATACATGTTTAAAAAATGGCTCATAGAAGTTAGTGGGGAGCCCAAACTATAAACAGATGACTATAAAGCAGTGAGGAATTCCAATCACAGAGATACAAAGACTCCATGTATGAAGGGAGTGTCTGGTCACATGAAGTCAATATCAAGTGAAATAACATATATGCAGTTATTTTTATTGTTTTTATTATTATTGCTGCTACTGTTACTGGTTTTGTTATTATTATTGTTTTCTTAGCAAGGAAAAGCTGTAAAAATTGGTAAATAAAAATGGTGCTTTAGTGACAGGGAGTTTGCTTTATCGTCAGAAACCCTGCCTAGATTTTTTTTATCCTATTGTTTTATCAGTCCTTCCTATGGTGAAATTCCAAGGAGCTACAAAGGGCTATGTAGGTAAATCGGGGCAGAGTTGCCAAGAGACCATCTAAAGAGACAAATTCACAGATAAGGGATGCCCTGAGCATAATGCATTGCACATAGTGGTCATGCAGTAAAAAAGTTATTATCAATTATTATGGGGCAAATGAATGTCAGAAAAGTTCGCTTTGGATCGATCAGCTTCTCCCTGCTCCCCCCCGACCCCCATCAGCTTTTAAGTTGTGGACAGAAGTCAGATCTCCATGTTCTGTGCTAGATACTAGAATGAATTAATCAGACAGAATCTCAGTCCTTGAGTAACTCACAGTTAAATATGGGAAAGAGATAGTAACAATATATAATATGGTAGACGAAATAGCAGAATTGTGTGCCAAGTATCTGGGCAACAAGATATGGCAATTAATTCTGCCTGGAGAAAGCAGTGAAGGTGACACTTGAGCGGTAGTGGGGGCGGAGTCTGCGGGGGATTTCTGGGCAATGTGTCTCAGAAACTGCCGGAACCAAGGTGCTGCGGCAGTTGAGTGAGTCTCGGTCGGATATTGTTACTGGACCCAATCAAGGCCGGGACGCTGGTATTGTCAGACCACTGGCGAGTGCAGCTGATTGCACCGATCTTCAGCTTACACAATAACAGGCAGCCGCAGCAAAGGATGAACCGAGCTCTGCGAAAGGTAATGTGGATTCTACGCACGCCGAGAGCAAGGGAAGGTGGCGCGCAGAGAAGAGCTGGGAAGTGGCCCAGGCCATCATGCCTGTGTAGATATCCGGATGTAGACACTGGCGAGAACCTGGCTCTTCCCAGCAGCACATGCGGCGCCTTGTAAGCAAAGGGTTGTGCTCCCTCCTCTCCACTCCGGGCGCACTCGGTCGCACAGTCCCGCGCGACACGCACATGTCACTACTTATCCTCCTCGCCCATTAACATGGAAATAGAAGATTCCCACTATGGGAGTCACGACACCAGGATAGGTCCTAGTATGACCTTCACCAGGTCACTTGATTTTTGCGTTAACTCATCAATTTCCAGATTCTTTCCCCCAAGAATGCCGTTTTGACTTGCTGAATGGGATGTGAGGGGCTACTTTACGATAAGGGAAGGGTGGTAATAAAATACATTTATTACTTATAACACCTTATTTAAGTGACTGCAGTAAAACCGTATGAACCACCATAAATGCATTCCTTGGCCTTCCCTTGTCCTCTTAACAGATTTAACAGATTGAACAGATTTCAGTTGTGCTCTTTCAGTTGTATTATGCTGCTTGGTAAATTAATGACTTATATTTAGCAATTAATGTTAAAATTTTATGTATTAATTGTAGAGACTTTATCTCCATAAATGCATAGATTAGCATGACCATTTCTGCTCATGATCTGCTAGTAGTTATCTTGTGGCAGCCCATGAATATCTATAGCTGTGTCTCCTTACGAGCCCAAACCTCACATCATTCTGTGTAAAATAACTCACTGTTGTTCACCTTAGCCAAATTTTGAGAATTGGACCAGATCTGGCAAATGAGTAATAGGGAAAAAAATCAGCAAGTTTCAAAAAGTCTATTGTTAAAGATGGTCAGGTTGGTGACTTCACACTTCTGCTTTACTTGCCTTGATTCTGAGGAATGATAAAAAGGAGGGATCATTTTTCAAGAAACACTTTTTTCTTTTTTACCATTCCATACTCCAGGAGAGCCCATGGAAATATGTCATTAGGCTATTACCTGAAGACATGAGGGCATATAGGGCCCTTCTAAGTCTGATGCCATTGTTCCCTTCTAGACTTCTTTGTCGACTACTCTTCTATTTGCTCTGCTGCTTTGTCCAGATAGTCTCTCATTTATTTGCCAAATGCTGAATTCCTGATTCTTGATCTTGTGGAGCCTTCTCACTTGGACTGCCCTCACCCTTCTCACCACTTATCCAAATGTTCCTTCCTTCAAGGCCCAGCTCATGTCATCTTTTCCATAAGATGTTTCTGACTACTCCAGCTAATGTGCCTGTTTATTTTCTGAACTTCTAACTGGTACTATGTTTTGGTACCTAATCATGTGCAGTCTTATGACCATCCTTGTCTCAGCCTGTCTGGAAATGTTAGTTAATACTTTACAGTGATAAGGAAAACCAGTGGGATTTGCATCAGACCTAGGTTCTATCTCTTGCTACCTCTATGACCATAGGCAGGTTATTTGACCTCTCTCTGCTTTACCTTCACATCTGTAAAATGTAGATCATGAGGCCCACTATATGAAATTGTTGTTTATAATCTAAAATATTATAGGAAATAATATGAGTACTTTGTAAGGTGTGAAGGACTATACAAATAGGAATATTGATATTATTCTATAATTAATAAAATGCTTCATTTATGTAATTTAATTTGATCTTCTGAGATGATTCTCACAGGAGCAAGGTGAGGAAATGGAAGCTCCTGGCAGTGTCTGGTGCATAATAGGTTCTCACATGTTCTCCTGAGTGTCTGAATGAATGAACACCTTGCTTTTAGGGCAACAGCCTCTTAAGTGGTAGTACTGACACTAGAGCCTAGATTTTCTACCCCTCTAAGACGTCATTACTTTTCCTTTTCTGAGTATTACCCTGATTTGGTAATAATCTTGGTTTTCCTCATTTGTGAAATGAAGAATGAAAGCCTTCCTTGACATTCCCAGTTGTCAGTCTTTCCTTTTATTTATTTATTCTCACCAAAGATATGTTTAAAGAGAGAGAGAGAGAGAGAGAGAGAGAGAAAGAAACACTGATCCATTGCCTGTGGTACACACAACAGCCAGGGATCAAACCCTCAATCTAGGTGTGTGCCCTGATCTGGTATCGAACCTACGACCTTTTGGTGTATGAGACAACACTCCAACCAACTGAGCCACTCAGCCAGGGCATCAGTTCTTCCTTTTTTGTGACCTGCACTGTCCATCATACTGATGTCATGTTGCAGTGTAATAAGTAATGTGCACATCTACTATCCTCACTAGAAATATATGAGGGTAGGCAACTATTTTCTTCATGTCTGTATGTACTCAATCTACAGTATACTTGGCTTAAAGTAGGTACATGATAAATATTGAACAAATGAGTGAGTGAACAAATGTCGACGTTGCATGGTGTGTACATGGCAGAGCTGATACTAATAATTCAAACTTTTAGCTCTCTTTCTTTGGGACCCTAAGAAGTTTTCAGCTTATAATCATCTCAAATTTTAGATGAGTGAGAAGCTCTGCTTTACTGGAATAAAACTGGGTGGAATCACGTACCTCGCTGGGTCAACAAAAGTAGTAGAGCAGGGTAGATCTGACTAAGACACTAATGCTGATTTTCATCAAATCCCAGAAAACATGTTGATTGATCATGATGACAGCCCAGAAAGAGCAACTTTGGGAACATCTCATAGTTCAAGTGAAAACATTGAAGGCTAAATATGGAACAGAGTTCATATGAACAGATGACAAGCCAATAGATATGAATTAGAGGGCATAAGAAGATGGAAATAGGAAACAAATTTACAGTGCCCAGAAGGGCAAGGAGTCCAAAATCCCAGTAAAATTGTCAAAAAGTTTGCTGTATCCTGGTCATTACTAGACTTTAAGTGGAAGAGAGGGACATTTTTCTATTTTATTCATGGTTTTATCTTCAGCACCTGTCACACACTAAGGTATATATGGTTTAATAAATGAGCTGAACCATCACCACCACTATCATCACTGCTATTTGACCATGAACAATGTATCCTGCACTTGCTAAGCCCTTTCTATATATTATCTAATTGAATTATATCAACAACTCTATGATGCAAATATTTTTATAACCTCTTTAGAAATAAGGAAGTAAGGTTTAAAGGCATTTATTAATTCAACCAGTAAATAATTATTGAGCACTTGATATATGTAGAGAGTGTGCTAGATGCTGGGATGTAGCTGTTTTCTGTTTTCATGGAACTTGTATCCCTAGCAAAAGAGACAGACTAATTATAACTCATTGTGATAAATACCGCAGAAGAAAGATTCTGAATGCTGTATGAATGTGTAACAACAGGTTCCAAGCAAATCTGCATAGTCAGAACAGTGTTCTTGAGGTTGTTACATGACTAGGACTTAAAGAATGATAGAATTTAGACAAGGATAGCATGTGCAAAAACCCTGAAATGAGGACACACTGGGAGTTTCGGAGAGCCCTGAGGATATTGGGAGGGAGAGAAGCAGTAGGGCTTTGATCAAGGAAGACTGTGCAGAGGAGTATTGGGTTGAGAGCTGGGGAGATAGTAGGGCAGTAGACTTACATTTCAGGAGATGACCACAGGTATTTTGAAACTGAATTTAGTCCTGGATAAAGTTAGGGAATTGGGTTTAACAGAGCTCAGCTCTGGCCTAGAAGTGCCATCTAGAAGTTATGATGTGAGACCAGATAGTTCTTTTTTAAAAAAATATTGAAATACAATTCACATACCATAATATTCACCCTTTAAAAGTGGAAAGTTGCCCTGGCTGGTGTGGCTAAGTGGATTGAGTGCCGGTCTGCAAACCAAAGGGTCGCCACTTCGATTCCCAGTCAGGGGACATGCCTGGGTTGAAGCTGACTCCCCATTGGGGTGGCATGCAGGAAGCAGCCACACATTGATGTTTCTCTCTCTCTCTCCCTCCCTTCCCCTCTCTCTGAGAAAAAATAAATAAATACAAGCGGAAACTTCAGTTGTCTTTAGTATATTCATAAAGTTGTGCAGCCATCACCACTATCTTAATTCCAGAACATTTTCATCACTCAAAAAAGAAACCCTGCACCCATAACAAGTCACTTATTCCTCAATCCCCATGTCTACACACTGGCAGCCACTAATCTACTTTCTGTCTCTATGGAATTGTCTGTTCTGGTCATTTCATATAAATGAAGTCATACAGTAGCTGAGGTCAGCTATTCCTTAACTGATTTGCCAAAGATCACACAGCTAGTAAAATGCAAGTGTTGATATTCAAACCCACATCTCTGGGGATCTATAACTTGTGCTCCTAACTGCCATAAAGACAGACTGTGATGGTCAATGTATTAAACATCTTCAGAAGAGAATGACTAAAGGAAAACTATAAACAAAAGCAGTTTTGAAAGAACCTAAGAAAAGATCAGCTGGAACACATTTACTGGCATTGTGTATTGGACAATTCACTTTTCTAAATTTTGATTTCCTCACAGTAAAATGGGAACAAAAATATTTACCTCACGAAGTGGTTGTGTGCATTAAAGGAAAAGATGTTTGGTAAATAACAGGTGCTCAACAAATAGTAGGATTATTTAGGCTATCATTAGCATATGAATTTCACTAATATAAACTGGTATTACTCTTTCAAGAGGTGGTGTGGCAGAATGAAAAATGTGGGATTCAGTCAGACTTGGGTTAGAATTCTAGGCATCTCTTACCAAGCCTCTAACTGGGCAAGTTACCTAAGCCTCTGCATTTTCCTCTATAAAACAGAAGCAATTATGTCAATAATGCCTCTATCAAAGGATTAGTATAAAGATGAATTGAAATAGTATGTGAAAAGTGCTTAGCACAAAGGATGTACTCATAAGTAATAGTGAAAAAGGCATTTTAAATAATATTTGTTAACATACAAACATATTCTGTTAATGTTCACAAAACAGCTCTTAATTGCTTGCCTTATGGGCTCCTGACCCACTGCTGGCAGCACCCGCTCTGGAACTCTGGTGTCTGAAGCTACTCAAGAACTATAGGTTTTGTCCCGTGACTTAGCTTCTTTGGCAACTGTAAAGTCCTTTGCCGGTTCTTGGCTCCCAAGCTCCTGAGACAAGTATTTTTGCAACCCGTTGTAGCAGCTGTGTCCTCATTCATTCACTAGTGTCACTGCCCTCCTCTTCAATTTGCTCCAGAGCTGGCGCTGCTCTTCATTTGCTGACTGGAAGGAGGGGTTATTGGTGGATGGAGTCCCAAAATAGATTACTTTGGTCCTGATAAATACTGCTGAGCATTGCAGGGAGAGGAAGCACATTTCCCAGAGCTAAAACGGAGTGTTCACACCACAGTTTAAATGTCTTCCAGAAAGTTGTCAACCTTTAAGCCTGGCTTTTAGATAATTAAATTCTTTGCTATTGTAGAGACTCAAAAATCTGAACAATTAAAATGAGGAAAAATCGGTCTCATATAGATCTTTCTTCCCAACCAGTACCTCCTCTGGTTGAAGTGACCCATTTAAGAATATATTCTGTTCGCTGGTTTTCTTTTTTTTTAATATTACTTATTTTTAGAGAGAGGGGGAAGGGAAGTTGAAAGAGAGGGAGAGAAACATTGATGTCTGAGAGAAACATTGATAGGTTGCCTCTTACATGCCCTCAACTGGGGACCTGGCCTGCAACCCAGACATATGCCCTAACCGGGAATCGAACTGGCGAACTGGCGGTCTTCGTCTTGTGGGAAGATACCCAACCCTCTGAGCCACACCATTTAGGACTAGTCACTGGATTTCTCTTCTGCTTCTCATGGCTGATATACAGATCTTGGGCCTGGAGGACCCTTCAATTGCTCTAGCTCTAGAGATGGGAAGTACCAGCCAAGGTATTGTTGACATGAGGTTGCTGCCACCAATCCAACACCAACAAGAGTCCCCAGTTTGAGGCACGGTGAAGGGGTGGAAAGCTTATTCACATGAACAGTTTGCAAACCAGGGAAACACAGCCTCTGATGGAAACTGAGAGTGTGCTCCATGAAGATAAAGGAGAAGCTCACTTATATAAAGTCCCTGCCCTGCCCTGGCTGGTGTGGCAGGGTTGGAGGATCATCCTGTGCACCAAAAGACTGTGGGTTTGGTTCCTGGAGAGTAACCAGTGGATGTTTCTTTCTCACATTGATGTTTCTCTGTCAGAGAATTGGGGGAAAAAAATCCTCAGGTAAGGATTTAAAAAAATGTCCCTGCCCTGATCCCTGGTGGGTCCATTTTTATGCAAATGAGGACTCCAAATTCCCACAGTCTCATTGGTCGAAATAGCTTGTCCTGATTGGCCGGAATCCTGTGTTCTGATTGATCACTAAATGTGCAAATGAGGATATAGTTGTACAGTTCTGATTGGATAAGGCAGGTCTTAGCCCCTTGGTCAAAATACAGTACCAGGAACTCCTTTATAAGGGTTGACTGGAAAGCTAGGAACACAGTGCCGGACGCTGGCAGCTCAGTCTATGCGTTTTCCTTAAAGTGTGGGGTGCATCAGAGTCCTCTGTTGCTAGTGGCAGGAATTTGGACCCAGTTAAAAATGAGTCGTCCTTTGCAGTTTTTTTCCTTCTCATTGTCCAAGTATGGTGGCTAGTGGTTGGGGAGCCAGCTGGGGTTCCTGTCTCCTGGAGCACACAGTTGCCTACTCTCTTTTATGTAGGTTAAGCACTTTGCACACATACTTTACAGTCTTTTAGTATATGATCTAATCGTGATTTTTAGAATTGTCTATGTATTTTGCCCTTCCTTCCATCTTATTCATATCCTTCCCAATCTTCATGACCTCATGTTCTCTGGGAGACTTTTCCAAAATGTGATCATTTCCTAAGCACCAGCACACTCATTTATGTGAGAAAGGGTGCAAAATAGTTAGAAAATTATTTGCTTTGAAGTCAGAGAAACCTAAGATCCTTTGCTAGTTCTGATAGTAGCTGTTTGGCTTTGGGTAAATTTACTTAATCTCAGTTTCCTCAACTACAAAATGGGATAATAATATTTAACCTATAAAGGAATTATGATTTAGACACGTGGTAGGTACTCAACAAAGGATGTGGGTGTGCCCTAACTGGCGTGGCTCAGTGGGCTGGGTGTCATCCCACAGGCTGAAAGATCACTGGTTTGATTCCCAGTCAGGGCACATGCCTGAATTGTGGGCCACGTCCCTGGTTGGGGGCATGCAAGAGGCAACCGATAGATTTATCTCTTGCATATCGATGTTTCTGTCCCTCTCTTTCTCCCTTCCCCTCTCTCTAAAAGATGTGAGTGCTTAACTGGTGGTAGCATTGATTATCACTAATTCACTTCTTTCTAATCATTTATTTATTCACCAAGACAAACCTTGATTGAATATCTACAATGTGCCTGAGAGGAATACAACATGACCCTTGCCCTTGAGGATCTCTTGGTTTAGCATAGTGGTCTATGGGTGATGTTAAGAATTTTAGTCATCTTCTGAAGTAGTATGCAAACTTTTGTATATCCATGCCTATCTGTATTTGTCTGGGGAGAAGGTTCATGACTTTGAGCAGATTCTCAGCAATGTCTATAATACCCCAAAAGCTAAGAACATCTTCTGGCCATCTTCACCTGTATTTCCTGCCAGAAGTGCTTATTGTCTGTACCACTTACTGTGACTTAATCATATAATGTTTGTACTATTGCTTAGCTGTTTGACAGAAATGTGTACCCATATCTCCAGCCATTTGAACTATAAATTAGAGATTGTGCTTATTACATTTTGTAACAGCTTTATTGAGATATAATTCAAGTACAATACAATGCACCCATTTAAAGTGTATAATTCAGTGGCTTTTAATATATTCAGAGTTGTGCAACCATCACAACAATCAATTTTAGAACATTCATCACTCCAAAAAGAAATCTCATACCCCTTGGCTGTCATCTCCAGCTCCTGAAACCCTCACTACTAGTCAATTACTAATCCACTTTCTTTCCCTTTAGATTTGCCCGTTCCCAGTATTTCATATAAATATAGTCATATATTTGGCCCTTGTGACTAATTTCTTTCACTTAGCTTAATGTTTTCACAGTTCATCCATGTTTTTATATTTTTTAAATATATAATACATTTTTGTTTTTATATTCCCTTTAATATTCAGCACAGTAGCTGGCACATAATAGTCTTTTTTAAAACAAACTTTATTTTAGTCCTGGCTGGTGTGGCTCAGTGGACTGAGTATTGGCCTGCGAACCAAAGGGTCACTGGTTCGATTCCCAGTCAGGGCACATGCCTGGGTTGCGGGCCATGCCCCCAGTAGGGGGCACATGAGAGGCAACCACACATTGATGTTTCTCTCCCTCTCTTTCTTCCTCCCTTCCCCTCTCTCTAAAAATAAATAAAATCTTAAATCAACTAAACTTTATTTTAGAATAGTTTTAGAATTACAGAAAAATTGCAAAGATAGGACAGAATTTCCATATAAGGAGGGGGAAACCTCAGGGAGAGAAGCTTCTATTGCTACTGTCTCCTTTCATTATCATTATTTTGCTAATGTTGGTATCACTATTATTACTATTGAGAGAGATGGCATGTTGTAATAGAGGAAATAGCCTTTGGAGTAAAACAGTTCTCTTAGCTACTCACTGGCTATAATTTCTTGGACTAGCACCTCAATGGGCCTTACTTGCCTCACCTATAAAATTGCTTTGCAGTGTTTTGAGAATTAGGGAAGAAGTTAAGAAAGTCTGTCATACAGTGCCTGTACTTGGCAGAAGCATAGTAGTTGTTGATCGATACTAGAAAAAGAATAGAACAAATTGGAAAGGGGAAATAAGGTGTTTTTATTTGTGTGGGTTTTTTTTTTTGGTTTTTTTTTAGAAAGAAGCATGGAAGGGGGAGCTTTTGTTTTTTGAGCATTTTCTGTAGTGGGTGGAATAAGGAAAAAAGATGACCTTGGTTTGCCTGCATGTTTCATATTAATTATGGGACAGCTTCTTTGCTGGACAAGAGCCTTTGGGTCCTTTTGGTTTGTGTTCTATGGGTTTTTAGCCTCTTTGTGAAGAGCTGCTTGGAAGTTTATCAGTTCTTAAGATTGTCCTAACATGGCTGTTTTGCTGTAGGTGCTGTGTTTGAAGAACGATATTTTTAAGCAAGCCTTTCCCCTCTTAAGGTAAGGATATTAATAATAGTAGTTACATATAGTTAATATTTGCATTCTGCTAGGTAGTTCACACAGCATTTGTCTTTCATCATCTCCACTTGCACGTCTACTGTGCATCTCAAGTGTGAACTCCCCTGCCATTTTATTCTTTCTCCATCCTCAGTGAGTGACAACTCCATTCATCTAGTTGCTTGGGCCAAAATCCTTGGAGTCATCTTTGACATTGTTATTTCTCTCACTCTACATCCAGTTCTTTAACCAATGCTGTTGGCCCAACCTTTGGAATATTACAGAATTAAACCATTTTCTCACCTCCAGTTTCATGTCTCATACTTTCTGCTTTGTTAAACTACTAGGGACCAGCTCCTTATCTTTTTTTTTTAAACCACTTTTTTTTTCTGATGTATAAGAATTTTCTTTTTTTATCCTTACCCAAGGATATGTTTACTGATTTTAGAGAGAGAGGAAGGGAGAGAAAGAGAGAGAGAGAGAGAGAAACATAGATGTGAGAGAGAAATATCGATCAACTGCCTCCCATATGTGCCCCAACTGGTGATTGAACCTGCAGCCTAGGTATGTGCCCTGACCGGGGATCGAACCTGGAAATTTTTGGTGAATGGGATAATGCTCCAACATTATAATGACAAATATAAATATTGTCATTTTACAAAAGAGGAAACTGGCTCAGAGAGTTTAAGATAGACTTTCAGCCCCATGAGATTACACTATTATTATCTGCATCTTAAAGATGAGATAGCTGAATTACAGAAGTATAAAACAACTTGCTTAAGGTCACAGTTTGGAAATGGTAGAGTCGGCATTTAATCACAGGTCTACTTGTCTCTAACTTGTTCCACAGTATAGTGTCAAAGCTTCGCAGGATGCTAAACTAAAATACTCTGATTACCAAGTCAGCCAAACAGAACCATTTTATCCTCCTCCATGTTCTCTGGCTCCTGAATCCAGTCTGGCTTTCATTGCTGTCCCTTCTTCTCCGTCCTCCCTGAGCATGTTCTAATAATGCAAGGCTACTGCAAAAACCATCTCATTAGTTCTCATTCCTCAGTCTCACCTCTTCCCATTCATTTCTCACCTACTGCCAGGATTAACTTTCCAAAACTTACTTTATTTATTGATTTTAGAGAGAGAGGAAGAGAAAGAGAGAGAGAAACATTGATTTGTTCCATTTATTTATGTGTTCATTGGTTGACTCTTGCATGTGCCCTGACCTAGTATTGAACCTGCAACCTTGGCATATTGGGATGATGCTCTAACCAACTGAGCTACTCTGCCAGGGCAACTTAACGAAACTTAAACTTGACCATATCACTCCTGTGCTTAAACTCTGCCAGGAGCTTCCCACTGCCTACACAGAGTGAAGACCAAACTGCTTAGCACAGCATACTTCAGAAACTGCCCCCTGATTACCCCTTTCACCCTGTTCCCTTCCTTGCTGCTTAAGTTCCCCTTACATCCAGCTGCTTGCTGTTCCCCAAACATACCACTTTTATCGCTCTGCCTAGACTACCTTTCCTGTGAGCGTAAATAATCGAGAACAGTTCATTTTTCAAGCTCAACTCAGTTTCAACTCCCTGGTGGAAATAATCACACTTTCCTTTGTGTTCCACCGAATCTCGTACCTGTTTTTGTTCTGGATCAGTACTATATTGTGGCTCGCATTTGTTCACATACAGTATCTCTCTCCCAAATAGACCACTGATAGAGACATTACTTATTTTTGTATCCTCAAGACCTAGCACGTTGTCTGGCACATAGTACAACAGGTATTAATAATATTTGTGAAAGGGAGGGAGTAAGGAAATATGTAGCATTGACTTATCCTTAATGAGGATTTTATAAGTTTTGATAACTGTGCAAATAAATAATGGGTATTTGATTGTATTCTACATGTTCTTTCCCTCTTTTTAGATTCAAAACTTCAGGAGAGAATCCCATCTGTTCTGCAGGTAAGCATTTATTTCCTGGTGTAGTCTGCCTGCTCTGTTCTCTAACACTGTAATAATTTGGTCTAAAAGGATGCCTAACATGTCTTTGAGAAGAGTGGCTGGGACCAAACCCTAGCCGTAACATGGAATAGTACAGTGGGCAAAAACATAAAGTAGTGGTTAACAGCAAGGGCTCTGCTGTTAGTTTGGATTCCAACTCTCCACATACCTATTGTGTGACCTTTGGCTGCCACCCCATAGCTTAGTTTTCTCACTTAAAATATTTCTTTTTTACTTATTGATTTGAGAGAGAGAGAGAGAGAAAATGAGAGAGAGAAAAACATTGATTTGTTTTTCCACCCATCCATGCATCATTGGTTACTTCTCGTATGTGCCCTGCCTGGGAAATGAACCCGCAACCTTAGCATGTTAGGACGACACTCTAACCAACTGAGCTACCTGGCCAGAGCCTAAGTTCATTTTGAACTGCTATGTATTCTGAGGTAGTTTTTAAAAAAAAATTAGTATTGAAGTTATCAACTGTTAAAAAAGTCTCAAATGTATAATATTCATATGAATGCATATGGTAAAAATAAACTGTACAAAAGGTGTATGATAAAAAGTAGAATTTTCTTCTATTTCCCATTCTTACTTTCTAGTGATATCCACTGATGGCAATTTCTTAGATATTTTTCAAGAAAATTTTGTGCATACATGAACATATATATAATGTGTATGTATAACTGTATCTTAAAGCTGGACATTTAGGTTGTATTTAGTTTTTGCTACTTCAAAAAATGCTGCAGCAACCATTTTTATACTTCATTGTAAACTTGTTCTTGTACATTTGTAAGATAAATTCCTGGAATTGAAATTGCTGAGTCAATGGATTATGAATTGAAAATTTTGGTTAAATGTCATCAGATTGCCCTTCAAAGAAGTTCTGTTCATTTACATTTCTATTTTCTGGCCAAAACTGGATTTTATAAAACATTTTTTTTTGCTAGTGAAAAATTATGTCTCCTTGTAATTTGCATTTCTTGAGTTTGTCATTTTTTCATATTTTTATTAGTCATTTGTATTTTTTTTCCTTGGGAACTGCCTGTTTATATTTTTTGCCCATTTTTCTATTAGATTGTTTGCTTTTTCATTTTTGACCTGTAAGAAACTTTTATCGAGTTTTTATATGCTAAGGAAATTAGCATTTTTCCATTATATATGCTTTGTATAGTTTTCAGTTATCTGTCCCTTCATTTTGTTTATCTGTTAAAAAGAAGTTTTAAATTTTTATATAGATAAGTTTGTTAAATTTTTGATTTCTAGATTTTGTTTCATGCTTAGAAACAATCTTCTGTATGCCAAGATTATTTTTAAAAAATCCTTCATGTTATCTTCTTGTATTTTTTTCCTTTAAATATGTGATCCATCTGGAATTAGAATTAGGTAAGAATGCAATTTTATCCCCAAAAGGAGTAGTCAGTTATTTCAACATTAAAACATCCATCTTTTTGTGCTTGCTTCAGCAGCACATACACTGAAATTGGAACAACACAGAGAAGATTAGCATGGCTCCTGAGCAAGGATGACACGCAAAATCATGAAGCACTGATATTTTAAAAAAACATCCATCTTTGCTCCATAGGTTTGAAAATATCATCTTTATCATATACTAAATTTCCATATAAATACAGGACCATTTTGTTTTATTTCATTGATCTGTCTGTATATTTGATGCCAGTACCAAGCTGTTTTAACACTACTGGTTACATATAGTTTTGTAGTATATTTCAGTATTTCATAGCTACCTAATTATGAGGGGTTTGTTTTATTTTGTTTTGAAAGCTGGGATCAAATAGGGCATATTAAATGCTATTGAAAAGGACCCAATAGGGATCCTTTTGAAGAGATAGGTGGGGGATAATAACATAATTTACTAAGTTTCCTATTTGGTGAAATTTAAATTTTATCCAAGAATTTACAGTGTAAATAATACTATGATGAACATCCTTGTACACTAGTATTTGTGCCCTTGTCTGATTATTTACTTAGAAAACATGAAACTATTAGGTCAAAAGAAATGTACATTTTTAAAGTTATTGATGATGTGTATTACCAAATTGCTGTCCAGAAGATTGCATCATTTTATATTTCTTTGGTATTTCAGAATCCCTTTTGATACACTCATCAATATTATTATTGTTAAAATATTTGCTAATAATAAAAAATGCCACCCCTTGTATTTGTAATTTGCATGTCTTTGATTAGTAGTTTCTTGGACCTACATTTTCATAGCGGCCACTGATGTTTTCCTTTGCTCATTTTTCAGTTGTTGTTAGAGAATCCTAATGTTTAGAAGGCTCTAAGGCCCAGGGTAACTCACCAAAGTCGGCATGCCAAGATAATTCCACTTGAAAAGTTGGCATTTTTTCATGGGTTCTTTGAGATATCTTTAAAGTCAGAAATTTCAAAGTTGAATTATAATGACGTTCAGAAAAAAGAGTAGGGAGCAGTGTCCTATTCCTATCTTCACCATTCATACTCTCTGTGGGCACTGGGTGCCATCCCAGCTGCTCTCCCTGAGGCATGGGCCTGATTGTAGTGAACGCCTTTTTCTTACTGATTAAAACATACATAGAGAGGTAGATGTAGATATTTATAAAGAGCTCTAAAGAGGTTAAGTAAAGGGAACTCAGAGTCCTCTCATCACAGCATGAGCAAAATGGTGGAGTCAGAGAAACATGGTATGGTGCAGTCCAAGTAGTTCAGTGTAATTAGAAAACCTGAAAAACGTTTGAAAAAAGATTTTGAAAAAAAAGTGGGTAGCTGGCAGGGCCAAATCATTGGTAAACTATCTCAAGAACCTTAAAACACGCGCGCGCACGCACACGCGCGCACACACACACACACACAAGCTGGGGCAAAAGTAGGTTTACAGCTATGAGTATGTGAACAGTTTATTCTTGTATTATTATTAATTATTGTGTTATTTTTCATACAACTGAAACCTACTTTTGCCTATATTTTACACACACACACACACACACACACACACACACACACATTTTCTGAGCACATACTATTTGCCAGGTGCTGGGGAGGGCATATCGGGGACTAGCAGTCTGTTGAATGAAGAGAATATCCTGTAATTAATTCTTGGCTGGGTTTTTCTCTTTTCCTTCTGCATAGCTGTGCTAAAAATACTTGTTCCAATTTTGAAGGGGAAATAATTAAAGCGAGCTTGCCCCCATCCTGGATTGATGGGTTTAGTACTCAGTTTAGTAAACAAGGACACTGAAGGACAGTTGGATCTGGCATACATACAGGAAGGGGTGTGATGTGGGAGAATCAGTATGTGATTACATCCTACAGTTGTGCTAACTGAAAGATTTTCAAAGCCTCCTTTTGAAACCCTGGGGTTTTGTGTCTTCTTCAGTGAAAAGAGTTGCCTCTTCTCTTAGGAGGCTGCAATGTTAATATGACAGCAGGAAACCCAGCTTAATGACAAAGCCAATGGGAGAATTTAGTTGAACTTATCAAATATCAGAGGCTTTCAAAGTTGTAAATTTTATAATTAAAACAACTGGCTAATTAAGCAGCTTAACCACTGGTAATTTGACCAAAGCCTTTCATTTAAGGAGGAAAATCGTCAATTTAACAGTAGTTTGAATCAGCTTCTTAATTAACCAGCTGCTCTAATTATAGGAATTGCCCCAAACTGAAGTTGAAAATGCCTCCTTGCCAAGGAATTCCAGATGTGAGAGGCCATGGCAAGGCAAGCGTCTGTGACACTTTCACCTGAGATATGTCACTTTTGGTTCTACTTTTTAAGACCGCTGGAGGGTTATTGAGTTTCTGTGTATTTACAGATAGTGACTGGTATCTGAGTTTTATGTATACAAAAGATTTTACTATATACAGGGGTGGGCAAAAGTAGGTTTACAGTTATTCATATGAAAAATAATACAATAATTAATAAACAATAATACAAGAATAAGCTGTTCGGCATACCCACGACTGTAAACCTACTTTTGCCCACCCCTGTAATGGAGGCATGGGAGAGCTATGAAGTAAACTCTTGGTGATCTTTGTATGTTTAGGGCAGCAGAAGAGTTTCCCAGAGACTGTGACCTGGCCCTGGAGGCTTGTAGGGTTTCACCAGGCAGAGAGGTGCAGTCCCAGCAGGGGGCAGTGCCCAGGGTGACAGAGGCATAAAAACTGCATGGTTCCTACAGAGTGGCAAGTGTAGCTGTTGCTGAGGAGCAAGGTTTTAAAGGCCTGGAGGAGGGAAGAATGAGGAGATGAAGTAGTCTGAACGAGATTACGCAGTCAAGGTTCTTCGATGCTCACCTAAGAAGTGTTAACTTGGGGCAATGGAAAACCATCAAACATTTTGAAATACGGCCAATGACCTTTCCTGTCTCATTCATTGGTGTGTCTGTAGTGACTGGTATGGTGCTTCGCACAAGTAAGAACTTTTGAAAAATGTGTGTATGCAATGAATAAATGGTTGAATTAATGAGAGAGAGTAATTTAATTAGGTCTGTGTTTTAGAAGGATTAATTTGTAAGCTCTAGAGGATGGAATTAGAGGGATGTGGATACTTCGAGAATACCAACAATAACTTAATCTAGGCTACCACTTGAATCTCCTGTCCCTTCTAGCCACACTCCCTGTCCCTACCACAACAAAAGTGATCTTTTAAAAACATAACAGACATAGAATTTCCCTGCTTATGGTTGTTCAGTCTGAAATCCAAACCCTTAAGGCCGGCCCAGTGTGGTGTGTTCCAAGCCGCTGTTCTAATCTCTGGTACTCTCTGTGCCCCTCTCGCTTTGCACCAGTCACACTGAGAGCCTTTCTGTTCCTTGAATGTGCCAAAGCTGTGTCCTACATTGGAGCCTTTACACATGCTACTTCCTCTGCCTGGAACACTCGTGCTGTATCTTTTCACTTAATAATATCCTATTTGCCTTTCAGGTCTCAATTTATTTTATTTATATTTTGAATAGGTAATACATGTGTGGAACAAGTTTTAAAAGATACAAAAGAGTATAAAATAAACAGTAAATCTCCCTGTCCTCCTGCCTTCTAGCCACTTCCCCTCCCTGGGGATAACCACTATTACTGTTTTCCTCTGAATTCAGGTCCCAGTTCACATGTCATTTTTTTCAGAAAGGTCTTCTCTGATACTCCCATCTAAAATAGATCCACCAATTGTATTGCCATAGCTCTCTGTGCTTTTTCTTTTTATTAGTTATCTCAATTTGTAATTTTATATTTATTTTGTGACTTCCATGAATGGTACCTTCCTTCCACTAGACTGTCGGCTCCGTAAGTGGAGTTTTGTTGGCCTCGTCTACTTTTATATCCCCAGCTCTTAGTGTAGCACCTGGCACATCATAAGTATTCAATAATTAAGCCTTCCTAAGCTTTGCCTGTTTCTGTAAACTCATCTCTTCCCATCCTGCTCCTCATGTTCTGCCTTGAAATTCTGTCTGGCTCTTCCTCTCCCCAGAGAGAGTGTCTCCGTCACTAACTCTTAGTCATCCTTCAAGTTTTACTTAAAAGCCACCTGCTCTAAGAATCCTTTCCCCACACCTCAAGTCCAGCTTTAGTGCCCCTTCCACATAGAGCCCTTATCACCCTGCACTGGTATCACTGTTTCCCCAGTAGATCATAGGCTCTTTGTTGTAGGGACTTTGTCTTTGTCCATTGTTATAGTCCCAGCTTCTAGGGCATTGCATGGTACCAATAGTCCTGCCATAGGTAATGGGTTGGTTATATACTGCACAACTGTAGTGTGTGCTATTTATGTGGCTATGAGGGTATAATTGTCACTGGCTACCCTAATGGGAATTGATAAAATTTATTCAGCGAATGAACATGGTTTGAAGAGTTCAGTGCCTTTTCAAAGTCTTATTTTGAGGTCATGATAAAATCTTCTTGGATAAGATTAATTTGCAAGGCTCTAGTCTGAGGATCATTGTGTACCCATCAAGAGGATTTGGTATCAGTTCCTTGGGTGGGGTCCCAGTTTGCAGAGTTGAAACCCAAAGGCTCAAAGGGTCAAGTCTTAGATTCACAGAGACAGAATTGGGACAGGGGTCAAGAACACAACTCAGTTATGTTCAGTGCTCGTTGGGAACTAATACCAAAAATACCTCCTTCTTCCTTGAGTGATAAACTCTTACTCTTTCAAGAATGCAGCTTTTACCTCTTCTGAACCTCTTTCCCTGCACCTTTCTCCACTCCCACTCCACAAGGCAGAATTAGTTGTTTCTTCCTCTAGGTACTTACTACCTTGCTCTCATTAAAGTATTTTGTACACCATAAGATAATTATCTGCTTTCCCATCATCCTTGCCGAGTACACACTGAGTGTCTCTGGGGAACGTAGCATATTTTGGTCATCTTTGTCCCAGTTTCTATGCAGTTGTTGGCATGTAATAGTAAATGTGGAATAGTGTGTATTATAGGACTAATGCATATCCCAAGGCTGTCTGGATGAAATAGTGTGATTGTAAACATAGGATTGACTCTGAAGCTAATCTCTCATTGGCCTGGCACAGAGCCGACTTGCTTGGGAGCCCGTTTTAGAAAAGAGAAGCTTAAGAAACATTCCTCTAGAGACTTCCAGTCAAGATAGAGGCATAGGTAAACATGGCTCGCCTCCACACAGAACCACAGCAAAATTATAACTAGACTACAAAAAAAAAAATATCACCCAGAATCATCAGAATATCGAGCTGTATGGAAGTCTGACAACCAAGAAAATAAGAAAGTCACATTCATCCAGATAGGCAGGAGGGGCTGAGACATGGAGATGAGTGGAGAGGTGTGGAGATGAGCAGAGAGGCATGGAGATGAGCAGAGAGGCATGGAGATGTGGAGACACTGAACTGGCAGTCCCACACTCATGTGTGGTGGATAAAAATCAGAGGGATACCTTGGGAGCGAGGGATCCCAGACTCACACCAGACCATGCAGCTCAGGGTTCCAGTGCCAGGAAGATAAGTCCCCATAACTTCTGATTGTAAAAACCAGTGAGGGTTGGGGTGGTGGAAGAAACTATGGGATTCTCAGGCATCTCATCTTATAGGGCCCACAACAGACTTAGTACTTACGCAGACTCACTCCATTTGGGATTCAGCACTGGGGCAGCAGCTGGAAGGATACCAGTGGCATAAGGGGAGAAACTGAAGTTTCTGGCATCAGGGCAAGTGCTGGAGAACAACTTCCTCCTGAGCAAAACTCCTGAGGCCGGGCAACAGCATTGTGCCCTTTCTGAGCTCTCCCCAACACAGGGCCACAGAGTGGCAACACCATATCGGAGACTCGATCAACCTGGTTCACACGGGTTGCCCCACCCTGGCAATTACCTAAGGCTCTGCCCCATCCACTTACCAGTGCACTTTTCTACATTAGGCCACACTACGAAGACAGGGAGTCAAAGTAGCTGTACCTAATACATAGAAACCAACAAAGGAAGGCTGCCAAAAAGAGGAGACAAAGAAATATGGCCCAAATGAAAGAACAGAACAAAACTCCAGAAAAAGAACTAAACAAAATGGAGATAAGCAACCTGTCCGATGCAAAGTTCAAACACACTGGTTATTAGGATGCTCAAGGAACTCAGGGGGTACTTCAACAGCATAAAAAAGACCCAGGCAGAAATGAAGGCTACACTAAGTGAACTAAAGAAAAATCTGCAAGGAACCAACAATGGCGTAGATGAAACCAAGAATCAAATCAATGAGTTGAAACATAAGGAAGAAAAGAACATTCAATCAGAACAGGAAGAAGAAAAAAGAATCCAATAAAACAAGGAAAGGCTAAGGAGCCTCTGAGACAACTTCAAACTTACCAACACTTGAATCAGAGGGGTCCTGGAAGGAGAAAAAAAAGAGCAAGAAATTTAAAATGTATTTGAAAAAATAATGAAAGAAAACTTCCCTAATTTGGTGAATGAAATAGACATAAAAGTCCAGGCAGTACAGAGAGTCCCAAACAAGTTGGACCCAAAGAGGACCACACCAAGACACATCATAATTAAAATGCCAAAGGATAAAGATAAAAAGAGAATCTAAAAAACAGCAAGAGAAAAGCAGATAGTTACCCACAAAGGAGTCCCCATGTCAACTGATTTCTCAAAAGATACTTTGCAGGCTAGAAGGGACTGGCAAGAAGTATTCAAAGACAAGGACCTAAAACCTAGATTACCCTATCCAGCAAAGCTATCCTTTAGAATGGAAGGGCAGATAAAGTGCTTCCCAGACAAGGTAAAGTTAAAGGAGTTCATCATCACCAAGCCATTATTATATGAAATGTTAAAGGGACTTAAACAAAAAGATCAAAACTAGGAATATTAAAATGGCAATAAATTCACAACTATCAACAACTGAATCTAAAAAACAAACTAAGCAAACAAGCAGGACAGAAACAGAATCATAGATATGAAGATCATTTGGATGGTTATCAGTTGGTAGAGGGGAGGGGGAGAATAGGGGGAAAGGTGCAGGGATTAAGAAGTACAAATTCGTAGGTACAGAATAGACAGGGGGATGTTAAGAACAGTATAGGAAATGGAGAAACCAAAGATCTTACATGCATGACCCATGGACATGAACTGGTGGGGGCGGGGGGTACGGTTTGCCAGAGGGAATAAGGGATAATGGGTGGAGAGGGGCAAAGGGGGAAAAATTGGGACAACTGTAATAGCCTAATCAATAAAATATATTTTAAAAAAAAAGAAACATTCCTATAGGTGCCATTAGACTTCTCCACACCATGTTGTGTTTAGCCTCCTGCAGAGTAGTAACCTGGGGAAGAGGAGAGCAGGACCACTGGAGCTGGGAGGCAAGGGAGTAGTACTAGGACTAGTGCTTCTCCAGAAGGTGGATGCCAAGCAAGAGAGACAGACAGAGCAGAGCGTGTAGGGTTGGTTCCAGTGAAAGGGTAGGGATAAGAACTGAGATCTGAGCTAAAAAAGATCAGATCTAGCTAGGTTTTATATTCCAGAAATTCAGAGGCATAACACATCTGAGCATAAGTTGCCCAGTCAGGTAGACCTGGGTTTAAAATGCAGTTCTGCCTTTTATTTGCTGGATGATTTTGGCCAATTCACCATAATTTTTGAGCTGTAGTTTCTTTATTTGTTAATGAGAATAAAAATGATGAGGATTAAAGGAGAATGCATATATATCGGCAAGTCCTTCCCTGAAGGGGAATCTGGGAGGCACATCTCTGGGCTAACATAGTGAAGATGTACATGGAGATCCTATTTTCTACTTAGTGGTCATATACATACACACTGTACATTAGGTTTTTGTTTTTATTGTTAGTCACTTAACAGTGTGTTAGAGATTGTTCCATATCAGCACAAATAAATCCAATTAGATGCTTTTAAAAACTTTGTGGAAATCTATGATTGTTCTCTTACCTGGTTCTATTTGCCACCTGTCACTTTCTCTGTACAATTCACAGAAAACTTCAAAAGAATTATTGCCTGTTGAGGAAAAAGAGAAAAGAGAACCCCGTGAGACTGTATTTTGTCCCTATACCACCAGTGGCTCTAGCAGGAGAGAATTTCTCAAAGGAAGATAGGTAGTAGGGATTGGGTATAGTCCAGCAGCCGAAAGGAAAGAAGCCAGGTGGGAGTGGGGTAAACTGAGCGTCAGCCCAGGATTTTTAAAAAAGTAGCTCTGGTTCTTTAGACCGGTGGGAGGCCTGCTATCCTCAAATAGTCCCAGTCTTGCAATGGAGAACTTGTCTCCTCACGTGTGATCTCTTGCTGGAGGAGCTTTGAAACAGGTTTGTCTTATTTTATCTTTTAGGTGGCATTTCGCTGAGCACCAGTCGGCATTACAGGACAAAACCCACCCATGGCATTGGAAGATACAAGCACCTAATTAAAGAACAAGAGGTAAAGGGGGCAGGGGTTCTTTAGAAAAGGAGAGTGTGCAGCTTTTGCAAACACCCAAAGATCAGATTTGCATAGGTTGGCTAGTATTGGAGCTAGGAAGAGTAGGGGATCATCCCTCAGTCCCCTCTAGTTATTTAAGTTAGCTGTTGTCTATAGTGGAGATATTCTTGCCAGTTCCCAATCTTATCCCTAGGCCAGGTTGTCACAGAAAAAGGAAATGATTTGTTTTATTATTTGTGATATTTTAGAGTATGTTCCTAGTATTTAGTTCAGTATGGACCTCATAATGGAAATGATACCATTTAGCTGAATGAATGGTGAGTAGTAGAGGTGGACTGACATTTTTAGCCAACTAGCTGAGTTTTATAGTAGTTGCAGATTTAAAATATGTATGTGTTCCTTGAATCCATTATCAAAGATAATTGAGAGCTAGTTCTAAGCATTGTAAGATTATTTAGGCTATTTCTCTGGCTCCAGCTGCAGGATTTCTTAGATTTCTGTGTGTGTGCTGAGGATTTTCTGGTGGGGCGAACACAACACTGGCCAGAATGTCAGGTCTGGCTGTGAGTTATGATTCTGCCACTTCCTGTAAGCAGTACAGTTAAGAAGACTTTGCTGTTCTGCCTGAGGAGTCTTCAACATCACTTTTGGTTCTTGGGCTTCTTTTAATGCTCCCATGTAACCATGCACATCTCCCACTGCCTCTGTCTCCTTGGCAGAAGGTCAGTACCACTGTACTTGGGCCTCAGATGCCACTAAACTTGCCATATTCTCCTGAGCATCATCCTTATGACAAGGAATTTCACTAGAGGAACATGGCCATGTCAGAGGCCTATACCAGGCAGCCTCCCAGCAGGAAACAGCTCAATTAAAATGGTTGGTTTGTAGTGGGAAGACTATGCAATTGGGAACCAGGAAACTTGTATCATAGGCTTGGTTCTGCAACTCATTAGCTTTGTGACTTTGAATAAGCTAACCTTACACCTCTGGGTATGGTGGGCCCTGAAATTTTATGTGAAATGTTTTCTATATGTGAATTTGTCTAAGAAGAGTGTCCCTAGCTTTTTTCAGGCTCTTCAAAAAGGTTGAGAAACTCTGGACTGAAGTATCTTTAAGAGTCTTTCAGCTTTGATATCATGGATCTCCACGATGCTATGAAATATTAATCGAACATCTACTATCTCCTAGGCACTGTTGGGGTGACTTGCCTATTCAGACTGGGTTGCAATAAAATTTTATAGGTTGATTGAACAACACCTGGTTTATGCTCAGAGGAAGCTGGTAAACCTTCTGAAATAAGACACAGATGACTATGCTCCAAGCAGAAAGTGACAAGCGCTAAAAAGAAGATAGAAAGTGCCATTCCAATTGAGAAGGAGTGATTTACACCCTTTCTGAGTTGTGACACCTTAGAGTAGTTGTTGGAGTTGTTTTATTTTCGGACATCCCTCTTGTAAAAGTCTCACGTAAATTAGCGGGAAATGAAATTGGTTTTGTCGGGGTGTATGGTTTTTTGTCTTTTTAATGTTTTGGGATCTTCCGTCTTAAGATAATTTTCTGCATATGCCACGCTCCGACACACTCTTTAGCTTGGTATAAAAGGAAGTTTAATGCCATCCATCTGTCCCCATCTTTCTCTTTAGCCTCTTCTCCCATCTCATGAATACCACGCTTTAACTGCATTGGGCCTCTTGCTTTTCATCCAAATCACCATACTGTTTCAAGGCCTCTCACATATTGTTTTCTCTACTTGGAAGACCTTCTCCCCTTTTTCACTTGATTAATACATCCTCAACCTTTAAATCTCAGTGAGAAGCAGGGTGAGGATGGAAGAAATAGATCTCCCCTGCCGAGAAACCTTCCTGGATTCCCTGTACTGGGTGACTTGTCGAACCATGAGCTTCCGTAGTTCCTGTGCTTTCTCTGTCCTAGGACCTAGCAGTCTGTCTTAACCATCTGTTTTGATGACCATCTCCCCTTCTAGATGGTGAGCTCTCTAGGATAGAGGACATGTCTCATTTTTTCTGTATCCTTGGTATCCAGTGCAGGGCCTGGCATCGAATAGAGCACATTAATATTGATTGAGCTGAACTGAAATGTGGTTACTGAAGCTGCCCTGAGGTTTTATAAATCAGAACTGCAAACACAACCCACTATCTGCAAACAGCTGGCTCCATATGACCTTGGTTGCTTGAAAGGAGTGATGTTCCCTTTGTTAGTGTTAACGGCTTTTCTCTGATATCATTCATTGTCCTGTGGTTGCCAGCACAGTAGTGCTGGATAGGGGTGGGAGCTGCTGCAGGCTCCTCACCTCCTGGATGGAACAACACAAGGAGAGCTCTTATCTGCAAACTTGCAGAGGCTCTGTCCCAAGTTCCTGTCTCCTTTCCCCTACTGGGGAGCTGGACTGAAAAAGCTAGAAGGCATCTCATGGTTCCCTTTCTCTCCTTAAGCCTGGAGCCTAGAAAAAATTCTTTTGAGTCCCAAATCTCTGGGATGAGAATTAATTCTCATGCACAAAGTTGCCAGCCCTTGTCCCATTTCTGCTGGTCCCATTTCTCTTTACTCCTCCTTTCAAAGGTCCCACACTTGGTCTTCAGACCCCTGAACCTTGTGAAGGAATATGAGCACCTACTTCATCTCAGCTCTCCCTGGCAATAACTGGCTTTCCCTCTTTCTTTCTTGAATGGCCTGGTTGGTTCCCATCTCTCCATCCTGTGCCCCTGTCCTTGTTAGTTCTCTAGGAGTGATAGGGGAGATGAAAATGAAGCTTCCTCTTGGGTGGTGACATGGGGAACGACAGCAAACGATGGGATTCCAGGTCTCTCATAGCATGGACCCAACCTCCTTCTTGGTGATTTCTCTTTTTGTACCCTGTGCTTCAGACACGTTCCTCATAGGCCCATGCTGTCTCATGCCTCTGTGCCTTTGCACATGCTCCTTGCCCTTTATGAGGTGATATCTTTCTTTTTCTCTCATCTGTAAGTCCCAGGTTGACTCGTGGCAGTGAGGGGTCACATTTCAGAGCACATCTGCCTACCCAGTACTGTGTCTCAATGTGCAGGTCTCATTATTCTCTTAAAGGCCTGCATTATTCTATTAAATTTAAAAGGCTTTAGTCCTGGCTGGTGTAGCTCAGTGGATTGAGCATAGGCCTGCAAACCAAAGGGTTGCTGGTTGGATTTCCCAGTCAGGGCACATGCCTGGGTTGCAGGCCAGGTCCCCAGTAGGGGGCATGCAAGAGGCAACCACACATTAATGTTTCTCTCCCTCCCTTTCTCCCTCCCTTCCCCTCTGTCTAAAAATAAAATAAATAAAATTCTTAAAAGACTTCAGAGTGTTTGGAGTGATTTTTATTGGACAGAAATAAAAATAATATAGTCCTTCATATTTGTATAGTGCTAGGTCATTTCTCCCAAGACCACTTACTTACTTGCCCTCAGTTATTGCCCTGTCTTCAATCTTGGGGTAAGAGCGGCCCAAGAATCAGAGAACTTCCAAGAGGAAGATGTAGGAAGAGGAAACAGAGGCAACATAAATTGCTGTCAATTTGTAGTTGTTATATTTTCTGTCTTCTAGGCCCTGGGGCAAATGAGTAAAGTGTATGTTTTGTAACATTCATAATTTACTTCGTTTTTATAGAATGGCTCCTAGGACTCAAGATACCTTTACTCCTGGAAACTTAATGCTGTTTTTACTGTTGACATCTGCCATTTCTGACACCTATTTAATTTGTTGTAGCACTCTTAGCTCTGTGAGGAGACTGTAGCATCATTCCTGGAAAAGTCAGCAGCTCAGAATCACTTTATGGTGACAGTCCTAGCTTCCTGGGAACAGAAAGATTGGTTTTTCCAGTCCAGTGACTATAGGCCTAGACATGGGTTATAGGACTGGTTTAGGAAGAGATGTTTTAAACTAGCATACATGTTTTCCCCCAAGTATACCTCTTGTAACTCATTGAAAAGAAAAACTGTCATTGAGCATCTACTATGTGCCAGGCACTGTGCTGAACACAGATGGCTCTCAGGTGCTTGGGACACAGTCACTTTCTATAAAAAGTGTACAGTGGGCTAGGAAAGATAGTGCTCAGATTGAAAACTTTGGTGAGCAGACTATGGTTGTATTATTTACTGTCATATCCCTCATGCTAACCCTGGTCTGTCTCATCACTAGTGGTCAGTAAGTATTTGTTGAATAAGTAAATATATGTGGTAAGTGACAGAAGTGTATAGGGGGCTGCTGTGGGAACACAGAAAAGTAGTGTCTAACTTAGCCTGAGGAATCAGGGAAGGCTTTCTAGGAGAGCTTGAGCTGAGTCTTAAAACTTGAGCAAGATTTACTCACATTCAGGGTGTGGGGTAAAGAGTCAAACACTTTGGAGGGAGGGGGAACATTCTGGGCAAAGGTGGGAAGACATTGGTCCTGGAGGTGCAGTTAGGAAACTTTTAGCAGTTTGTTAATCCTAGTGTTTCCAATGGACCCTAGGGGATGAGGGGACATGAAACCTGAGAAGCAGGCAGGTATGGATCAACCTTTTTAAAGATACCATTTATTGAATAACTACTATAGAGCCCCGTGTGTCTCTGCTCTCGGCCCTTTCAGTGGTTCCCATCTGAGGTGGTGGTTCTTGGGTTCCCCTTAGGGACATAGTCAGCATGGTGCAACAGGGTAGTTTGTGTTGAACATGCCGTGGGAAGTGGGCTGCTCTTTATGATTGAGAGGATCTGTTCTTTCATGTGTGTCTTCTCCCTCTCTCTCTCTGAACTGTAAACTCCTTGAGGCCTGGGACTACATTTTCTACTTCTTTGGTGTCTCTCCTTAGAATGGTTGAATCAGGACTTTTGCACACAGGAGGTGCTTAATAAGTGCTTCATTCTGTAAAGCATACCAATAGGATAACAGAAGCATGCTTACCTCTACTTTATAGTAATCATAATGTCCTATCTGTGTATCTTACTCAACTTTTTAAAAAGATACCATTTATTAACTAGTATATACTAACTATATGCTATAACTACTATTGATATATGCCAGGCCTTAAAAATCATTTCATTTACAAATGGTATATTTTGCCCTGGCTGGTATGGTTCAGTAGATTGAGCACCGGCCTGCCAACCAAAAGGTCGCTGGTTCAATTCCTAGTCAGGGCACATGCCTGGGTTGCAGTCCAGGTCTCCAGCTAGGGGCGTGTGAGAGGCAACTGATCGATGTATCTCTCACACATTGATGTTTCACTCCCTCTCTTTCTCCTTCCCTTCCCCTCTCTCTAAAAGTAAATAAATAAAATCTTTAAAAAAAACAAATGGTATATTTATTTATTCCTCAGATATCTTATGGTCATTAAAGACATCATTTGAGGAATATAAAACTCAGAGAGATTAAATGACTTGCCCAAATGGCTAGTAATTTCCAGAACCAGTATTTGAACTGAGGATGGTCAGATACCATCTCACATCTGTGCTATTTCCATTTCATGTAAATTCACTATTTGGAGCTTTATAAGAACCTTAGGTGTTAAAGATGAACAAACTGACACCTAGAGAGAATACTTAATGTCATGTAGTGACTAAGCAGACAGGATTTGAGTCCAGATTTGTTTTGGTTTCCATCTAAGTCTAATGCTCTTTGTGCAGTACCAGGCTTTGCCTCTGCCACAGTAAGGGCCAGGTCTTCTGCCCAGGCTATGTCTCTTGAGTGTGCCACATTGAGTTATAAACATAATCACTTCATTACTATGTACCTTACAGCTCATTATGGGGTGTTCGGAGTACTATCACCAAATCATTCAAGACCCCAAGTATGAATCTTAGAATTTCCACTGCCAGAATTTCTGGAAGCTAAATATACTTTAACTATATCAGCCTTCTCATTTGAGGATTAGGATAATACAATTCCTTCCGAATTTTCTCACCCTGGAGAATGCTGCCTCCAGTGATACTATTAGCAGAAGCTAGAGGAGAGAGCCTGGGCTGGTAGGCACAGTTAGCTTTGCCATTTCCTCCCTTACTATTGTAACCTTAAACAAGCCATTTCCCCTTTCTCGGCCTCAACTTCTCCGCTGTGTAAAATTAGGGGAGGAAGGAAGGAAAGGCTAAATTATCTCTAAGATCTCTTCCAACTATAGCAGTGATTCTAATACAACTCCTTTTTCTATCTGCTATTTTCCGGCAAAGCTCCCCAGTAACCTTGGGCAAGTAACATGCCCTCAGAGGGACTCAGGTTTCTGTCTGTAAAACAGGGCAATGATGTGGACATTTCTGTACAAGAATGGTTCAGTAATTTATTCCACAATCCATTCTGGGGATCATAGTGCATTCCTATAGGGATCTAAGAATGGCCACCCCACAGTGAATCCAGATCACTCACAGGAGTGCCAGAGTTTGAAGGTGGACAGTAGTCCATTTTGCCCACCACCTTTCTCCCACCCTCCTCTTCCTGCCTGGCTCTCCTTCCTGTGCAGTCACGGTGGACCCCCAAACCCAGCTCTAGTCATGTACGTCCCCGCACAGGTATCTTTAATAACTCTCCATGGCAGTCACAGATGCCTGAACTCAGTCAGTTATAATGGAAAAGAAGGGAAGGATGTGAGAAAGACTGTGCAGATGAAATTATAGGAACTAGGGACTGATCTTCTGTGCAGTCAAGTTCTTGCTAGTTATTCTGTGCCCTGGCTCGGAACTGAAATATAATATCACAATGGGTTCCTGATGGTGGGTGTGGATCACTCTGGGCATATCTAGGCCAACAAGGAAAAGCAAGTCAGATGCCAGGAGGGATACTGGAATCAGCTTTCTTTTTTTGTTCCCCTAAAGCAACACCTTTGAAAAGCCCTGGCATTTTCCCTAGTTAAGAAAAGGCTTCAGAGAAGCTCCTCCCCTCTCTGCTGGAAAATTTCAGCCTCTCCCCATTGCATTCTGACGTTAGCATTCTTCACAGCTCTGACTGCAGTGCTGACTGTCACGGTGAAGAGTCTGGATTGCTGCAATTGGCCACGGATGTGGTGGGCTCTGCAGAAGAGAGAGCCAAGCCCCTGACCCTGGATGGCTGGTCTCTAGAGGATGGTGTCTCACTCACAGCAAACTCTAGGACCCTGGGGTAGACACCGCTGTTAAGAACTTCAGGAATGCAGAGGCTGCAGTAGAAAGATCCCTGGATTGGGGTGTCAAGAGGTCTGGGTTTTAGTTCCTAGCATCTATGCTCTCTGGCTGTGTGACTTTGGGAGATTTAACTAATCTCTCTGGGCTTCATATTCTTACCCTGCAAAGATGAAGAACTAAGACAAAATCATATCTAAATTCTGTCCTGTTCTAAAATTCTAAAATAGTGATTCATTGAATGTTTTCTCTGCCAGGCCCTGTATAGGTATGAGGAATATAAAAATTAAAATACTGTTAAAATTTAATATTTATGAAGTGTTTAAATATGTGCTACAGATTGTATTAACCACTTTACATACAGTGTTTTCTTCGGAACACTCTTGTGAGATTAGACCTGTCATCAATAACACTGGCCTTGTGAAAGGACTGTTTCTTAGTCCTCCCCCTGCTTCCTCACATTGGGTCCCTCCTGGTAGACTGACCTGGAGAGCAGTGACATAAGAGAACCATTCCAGGTGCTCTGCCAGGAACCATTCTGCTGTTGGCTGTTAGATAGGGATGACTTAAGACATGTAAATAGAGGTCAATTTTTCCCCCATTCTCTTAAAAAATCGATTTCTACCAAATATTTAGACTTGTTATAAATCTCCAATAATTAGGACTATGGTTTTGGCTCAAGGATGGATAAATAGCACAATGGAACAGAATAAAAAGTACAGGAATAGACCGGCATGTCTATGGACACTTAAATGATAAATGTGACACTGCAATGGTGCTGGATCAACTGGACTGGTGATCATGTGGCTCTTGACTCCTGTTTCACACCATACCCAAAAATTACTTAAAAGCAGACTATAGAGCCCTGGCTGTTGTGGTTCAGTGGATTGAATGCGGGCCTGCAAACCGAAAGGTCGCTGGTTCAATTACTGGTCAGGGCACATGCCAGGGTTGCGGGCCAGGTCCCTTGTTGGGGGCGTGTGAGAGGCAACCAATAGATATGTATCTCACACATTGATGTTTCTCTCCCTCTCTTCCTCCTTCCCTTCTCCTCCATCTAAAATAAATAAATAAAATCTTTTTAAAAAATGATATAGATCTGTCCCATACACCAAAAGGTTACACGTTCAATTCCCAGTCATGGTACATACCTAGGCTGCAGTTTCCATCCCTGGTCAGGGCGTGAACAGGAGGCAACCAAATGTGTTCTCTCTCTCTCTCTCTCTCTCTCTCTCTCTCTCTCTCTCTCTCTCCCCCCCCACCCCCTCCTCCTCCTTCTCTCTCTAAAGTCAATAAACATATCCTCAGGTGAGGATTTTTAAAAAGTCACCATAACCATGAAAGAATGAGTAAATTGAATTACATTAAAAGAACTGCTCATCAAAATGCACCATTAAAAAGTGAAAAGTGAAGCTACTGAGAGGGAGGAGATACTTGCAATATGTATATTTAACAAAGGATCATATTAAGAATATAGGCCCTGGCTGGTGTGGCTCAGTTGGTTAAAGTGTCCTCCAGTAGCCAGAAGGTTGCAGGTTCAGTTTCTGGTCAGGGCACATATCTAGGTTTCTGGTTCGATCCCTGGTCCGGGCACATGCTATCTCCAGTCTGGGCATGTATGGGACTCAACCAATCGATGTTTCTCTCCCTTCTCTCCCTCTAAAAACAATGAAAAAATGTCCTCAGGTGAGGACTTAAAAAAAAAAGCAGAAGAAGAAGAATATAGAAAGAACTTCTTCAAACTGATGAGAAAGGTAAATGACTCAATCTAAAAAATGGGCAAAATATTTGATCAGGCAGATTACAAAAGAGTGCTTCTAAATGGCTAACGAACATATGGGACGGTCCTCAGGCTCAATAAACTTAAAGAAAATTCAAGTTAAAACCCTAATTCATTACCACTTCATACCAACCAGAATGGCTAAAACAAACTAGAAAACCTAACTATACCAAGTTTCCTAAGTGTTAGCAAGAGTAGAACAATTAGAACTCTCCTTCACTCTGGTGGGAGTCTAAATTGGAATGCATATGTATGTTCACTGACAAAATACATACACGAACGAACGTTGGTAACAATGCTATTATTCATAATGGCCCCACACTGGAAACAACCCAAATTCCCACCAACAGTAAAAAGGATAAATAAATTGTAGCATATTCATACAATAGACTAGGAAAGAACCGTTGTTTTACCTAACACACGATGAATCTTACAAACATAATAAATGAAAGAAGCCAGATACAAAAGAGACCATAGTGTATCATTTAATTTTGGGGAATTTCAAAAAACAAGCAAAAGAACCCTACAGTTTTAGAAGTCAGCATAGAGGTTACCAATTTGTGGGGCAGGAGACTTTTTTGGAGTGTTGGTACTGGTCTATTTCTTGTTCAGGATACTGATTATACAGGTATTCATTGAGCTGTGTACTTAATGCATTTTTTCAGTGTAAATATTATACTGCAATAAAATTTTTACTAAAATTTTTTTTAAACATAGATTTTAAGCCCTGGCTGGTGTGGCTCAGCGGATTGAGTGCTGGCCTGCTAATCGAGAGGTCACTGGTTGGACTCCTGGTCAGAGTGCAATCCTGGGTTGCAGGCCAGGACCCCAGTTGAGGCAACCAATAGATGCTTCCAATGTTTCCTCTCCCTCTTTTTCTCCCTCCCTTCCCTTCTCTCTAAAAATTAATAGCTATCCCTGAATAGTGTAGCTCAGAGGATTGAGCATCGGCCTGTGACCCAAAGGGTCGCCAGTTAGATTCCCCAGTCAGGACGCATGCCTTGGCTAAGGGCCAGGTCTCCAGTAGGGGCGTGAGAGAGGCAACCACACATTGCATTTCCTTCTCTCCCTCCCTTCTCCTCCATCTAAAAATAAAATAAATAAAATCTTTCAAAAATAAAAATAAATAAAAATTTTTAAAAAGAAGCCTCCTTTAAAAAAGAACATAGATTTTAAGATTCTAATTTTGAATTGATAAAAGATTCACATTATAAAAATTCAAAAAATATAGACGGGAAATAGTTAAAAAGTCTGCTGTCCACCTCTATATCCCAGCCATCTAGTTTCCTCACTGGCACCCAATGATAATAAGTATTTTTGTGCATCCTTCCAGAGATTATTTTTTGTAAATAAATATGTATGTAATACACACATACACTCACCCCTACCCTTTTTGTATGTATGACAATATTGTGAACACATTATTCTACAGTTTGCTTTTATCATTTAATTTATTTTAAAGGCCTTTCCACATCAGTACATAAAGAACTTCCTTATTCCTTCTTACAGCTCCATAATGTACCATTGTATGGATATCCCATGATTTATTTAACAAGTCCCCCTCTTGATGGGCATTTAAATTTGATTATTTCCAGTTGAGAAATTTTCTTGATCCCGATCTATTTTCCCAGACTCATTTTAACTTTTTAACAGCAGCTTGCACAAGTTGATACGCAGTGAAGCAATACCTTACATGAAAGGGAAAAGTAGAAAAAAATTCCTACATCTCAATTCTTAACAGGAAGACTGTATAAATAATCTCAGAATTTTAAAGCTAGGAGGACTAAAAGAGAACAAATACTGAGTTTCCTTGCAACTAATTGCTTTAAGATTCTGATGAAAGCTAAGCTTCTCTCAAAAAAAATGTGCACATGTATAAAATTGTGCACATAAATTTTGGGGTTGACAAACTCCTTGAAATTCCTCTATGGGTTCTAGATTAAGAATCTGTTACATAGCATAAGCCCATCAATTTGAAAATTGGGAATCTAAGGGCCAGATATGGGAGGCAAGTCTCAAAACAAGTTAATCGTAGAAGACAGTCACTTGTATGCATCTTAGAGTAATGCCAGCAATATTCCATTTCCTTTCACTGGCTGATGTCACAGCCGAGACTGGCAAGGGAAGCTGCCCATTTCTTCCAGGAGAACTTCATTTTGTAGGTATGGCAACCTGAGAGAAAACTGGTAAACAAATTTATATGAAAGATTGATTTTTTTAAATATCAGGTGATATGATTAGAATTTCTTGTATAATAGTTCGATAATAGTTACCTTTCTCTCTTTGTTTTCTATTCAGCCCAAGAAGAAGAGGGGAAAAGTGGAAGTGAGACCCATTAATTTGGGGACAGATTATGAGTATGGGGTTTTGAACATTCACCTGACTGCATACGACATGGCCTTGACAGAGAGTTATGCCCAGTATGTTCACCACCTCTGCAACCAACTCTCCATTAAAGTGGAGGAAAGGTAGGAAGGATGCCTTTGCATGAAATATTCTTGGTGTGGGTAGCATGCTCTGCTTTGTCGTTGTTAAATGAGGTTTTGAGATATAATTTACATGTAGTAAAATTCACCCTTTTTAGATATATAGTTTGCCACAATCAAAACAGAGAACAGTTCTATTAACCCCAAAAGTTCCCTGATGCCCAGGTGTAGTCAGTCTCCTCCCCTTTTCCCTGCATAGTCCCCAGCAATCACCAATTGATTTTCTGTCCTTGATGTTTTAAGTTCTCCAGAATGTCATGTAAATAGAATCATACATTATGTAGCTGTTCGTCTGGCCTCTTTCAGTTGGCATAATGTGTTTAAGAATCATCCGTGTTTTTGTAAGTATTTCTTTACTGAGCAGTATTCCATTAAATGGTGGATTTTAATTGGCTTATCCATTCCTTCATCAGTCGATGTACATTTGCATTGTTTCCAGTTTATTGCTAACTATGAACAAAGCTGCCATAAGCATTCTCATAGGTTTTGTGGGTCATATGTCTACTTTTCTCCTGGATAACTACTTAAGACTGCAATTTCGTGATTGTATAGTGAATGTATTTAACTTTATAAGAAACTACCAAACTATTTCCCAAATTGGCTATACCATTTTGTAATACCACCAGTAAAGTAGGAGAGTTCCAGTAACTCCTTATCCTGGTCAGCACTTGGTACTGTCAATTTTTTTTAAAAGGTATTCTAATGATACATAGTGGTATCTCATAGTGGTTTTAATTTTCACTTTCCTAATAAATGAGTGATGTTGAGCATCTTTTCATGTGCTTATTTACCTTCTGTATATCTTCTTTGATGGTATGTCCAAATCTCTTGTCTGTTTTAAAAACTGTTTGTTTGTTTTTTATTACTGAATTATGCAAGTTTTTACAGTCTATTTTAGGATACTAGTTCTTTTTCAGTATGTGTTTTGCAAATATTTTCTCCCTGCCTGTGACTTATCTTGTCATCTTCTTTAAAACAAATTTTTTTATCCACACCCAAGGACATGCTTATTGATTTTAGAGAGGGAGGGGAAGGAAGAGAGAGAGGGAGAAAGAGAGGGAGAGAAACATCAATCGGTTGCTTCTCGCACATGCCCTGACCAGGACCACACCTGCAACCCAGTCATGTGCCCTGACTGAGAATCAACCCTCAGTCTTTCAGTTTACAGGTCAGTGCTCCAACCCTCTGAGCCACACAAACCAGGGCTCTCGTCATCTTCTTATCTAGGTCTTTTGGAGAGACAAAGTTGAAGTTTGATGAAGTTCAATTTATCAGGTTTTTTTCTTTTATTGTTTATGCTTTTGGTGTCACATCTAAGAAATCTTTACCTAACCCATGATCACAAAGATGCTTTCTTCTTTCTTCTAGAAGTTCTGTAGTTTTAAGTTTTACTTATAAGTCTATGATCCATTTTGAGTTATTTTTTATCCTCATTCAAGGACATGCATGTTGATCTTAGAAAGAGGGGAAGGGAGGGAGAAAGAGAGGGAGAGAAACACCAATGTGAGAGAGAAACATCAATCATTTGCCTCTTGTAAAGTGGGAACCACACCTGCAATGTGCCCTGATCAAGAATCGAACTGGTGACCTTTCACTTTGTGGGATGACGCCCAACCAACTGAGCCACACTGGTCAGGGCTCGAAGTTCTTTTTTTTTAATGTACCTAACCAATTGCTCGAGCACCATTTGTTAAAAGATTTTCTTCTTTCATTGAATTGTTTTATACCTTCTGAAAGTCAATTAACCATTTTTGTATAGATCTATGTCTGTATTCTATTCTATTACATTGATCTATATATCTTTGCTTACACCAATACTACACTATCTTGATTACTGCAGCCTGATTACTGAAACTACAAATCTTTTCTTTTTCAAAATTATTTTGGCTATTCTAGGTGCTTTGGTTTTTCATAAAAATTTAGAGTTAATTTGTTAATTTATACAGAAAGGAGCCTGACAGAATTTTGCTGAAATTGCGTTGAATCTGTAGATCAGTTTGAGGAGAATTGATATTTTATCTATTTTAATTCCTCTGATTCATTAAGATGATATATGTCCCCATTTATTTAGGTATTCTTTGACTGTTCTGCATTTCATTTACTCTTTGGATTTGTTGGAAAATTGTAGGGGAGGAGAACTAACATTTACCGACTTGCTACTCTAGACAAGGCACTTTATATATCTTATCTCAGTGTTTCAGAAAGTGTGGGATGCCCTGTGGTTTACCTTAAATAACATTAAATCAATCATGAGAAATTTCACCCCTTTTTAATTGTCATTCAACCTAGCATGTCAAGGAGAAACTCTTAGTGTGGTTCTGGTACATCCTTAATACTGCTTTAGCACTTCCTAATCTTTATAACAGAGAGGGCACCCCTGGCTCAGAGTCTTTGGCTAGCACCAGAACCTAGCTAGAATTTTATAACATTACTTTATTTTCATTGTATTTATTTTAACTTTCTGTTTATGACAGCTGATACTGGTTTTCCATTTACAGTAGTAATAAAAAGTCAGGCTTATTGAGATATAATTTACACTCAGTAAAAATTCACCCTTTTAGTGAACAATTTCTGAGTTTTGATAGATGCACACATTAGAGAGTAAGTATCATTATAATCAAGATATAGAACGTTTCCATCATCCCAAGAAGTTCCCTCCTGCCTTTGTAGTCATTCCCTTCATGCACCTCTAGTCCCTAGTAACTATTGATCTATTTTCTGTCCCTATAGTTTCTGCCTTTTCCAGAATATCATATAAGGGGACTAAAACTGTGTTTTTCCTGTGAGTCTGGCTTTCTTTCACTTAGGATAACATATTTGAGATTCATCCACAATGTTGCCTGTATTAAGTTGTTTGTTCCTTTTTGTTGCTGATTAGCATTTCATCAAATGGATGTATGTTTGTGTATCCATTTACTAGTTAGTTGAAGGACATTTGTATTGTTCCCAGTTTTTGGCAATTATGCATAAAGCCACTATAAACACATATGGGTTTTTGTGAGAAGTTAAGCTTTAATTTCTCTAGGAGAATGATTGTGGGATCAAATGATTAAGTGTAGTGTATGTCTGAATTCATAAGAAACTGCCAAACCATTTTTCAAATTGGTTATACCACTTTCTTTCCCATCAGCAACATGAGCTCCAGTGGCTCCAAATCTCCAGTTTCTTTTTTAAATTAATTTTTTAAGTGTGTTGAGTTAAAGAAAAACATTTAATAAATAATAGTATGGGTGGTTTGCCATTTTGACAAGGTAATACATGGTACGATGTATGGATATGGCAAAAATTATACCTTCTTACTCATTAGAGAGACACTAGTATTGTATATTCCCATTGTAAAGACAAGAAAACCAAGGCTCAGAATAGCTAAAAGTCACAAAACTAGTAAATTGTCTGGATTTAATCCAGTTCTGCCTGACTCTAGTATTTTTAATTCTATAGGGCCTTATTTTAAGTCATTAAGCCAAATTTGAACTTTTGAACCTTTATAATTTAGATATAACTATACTAGATGCTATTTGGAAGACTGGATGATCAGGTGTGATTTTAGCTCTCACAGCAGATAGTACTTCAATTGTTTTAGGCCTCAGGATGTGCTTTATCTCTTTCTGATGCCCCAGAGAGTCGGTTGCTCTTTCAGCACTTGACACACACCTCTCTCATGTCACTTAGTACTTTGGGCTATAATGGTCTATTCCTGTGTCAGCTTCCCTCCCCACTGACTAGTTGGAGACTGTGTTCTCCTTTATTTCTTCAGCACCTAGCACAGGGCCTGCTGCCACATGGCGGGGCATTAAACCATTTTTGAAAGAATGACAGGTTCTTGAATATGACTGCACAATCCATTTGTGTGGTTTGTGTTTTCTAAAGTTTAGTGACAGTGCTTTTAATTAATTAATTAAAAACTATTGATTCAGCCTCTTCTTGCTATGTGATAAGCACTGTACTAGGCATTCTAACTGGAGGATACTAAGGTGCATGCCCCCGATTTCAGGGAGTATGTATGTGTATGTGCGCACAAGCACACAGAGATAATTTTAACATAAGGTGGAAGGTAGTAAGTGAAAGATAAGGTGCAGTGTGAGTTCAAGGAGGCAGAGTCATATAATAATTTAGAGCAATGCATCTCAAAGTACCATGCCATGAAGCTTATGCCAAAATGTGCGTTCGTGCTTTGCTTCCTTCATCAAAAAATTCTTGCCATTGAAAAAAATTGTTGGCTGAATTCAGTATTGTGTTTAGTGACTGTTACATGCTTCTTATCTTGTCCTGGACTGATAACAAATAGCTTGCTCACCAGCACCTTGTCTGTGGACCACACTTTGAGTAACACAGTATGAGCTCTGGAATCAAACTGCCTGATTTAAACTCTAGTTTTACCAGTTATTGACAATATGGCCTTTGGAAATTCTGAACCTCAGTTTCCTCTTCTGTATAAATACAGAAGGGATGATAATTTTCTTATTTGAGTACTGAAAATTAAACAGTATAGTATATGATAGAACTTAGCAGAGACTGGAACATTGCAACACCCTAAATAATAATTAATAATTAATGAAGAGATTTATTTTTTCAGCAGGCAGGAATTATGGAAGCCCAGAAGCATTAAATGTCATTTACAGAATGTTATCTTACCTACAATGGATCAACTCCCTGCCACAGTGTTTTAAAATTTCAGAAGGACTTTTTAAAAGATGCTCTTTTTAAAACCCAACTGTGAAAAGCTCTGGCTGCATTTGAGTAAAGGCAAGAAGGCAGTAGCATTTCTTCAGCACCTACTGTCAGCTAGCCACTGTGCTAAGTATGGTTTTTTGAATATTGTTATTTAATTCAAAGAAGTGCATGGCACATAGTGAATCAAAGCTCAGCTCTGAAGCCAGACCACCTAGGTTTTACTTGTGCTGTGCTGCATTCTTATTGTGTGAGCAGTTTACTTAATTTCCTTGTGTCTTAGTTTCCTCATCTGTAAAATGGGGTTGATTAAAATACCTACCTAAAAAGGCTATAATAAAAATTAAGGGAGTTAATATATTTAAAGTGCTTACAACAGTTCCCAGCAACTCTTGGCTGCCATTATTATTTTATTAATTATTATTATTATTATTATTAAAACTTGCCTATTGTCATATACCCAGTAAATGGCATGGTCTGGATTTGAACCCACTTTTTTTTTTTCAAATTCTCAATTCCTCCTAAATGGTTCTCCACACAGCTTTCAGTGTGATCTTTCTACAATAGAAATAAGATCATGTCACTCATGGGTAAATTCCTTCCATGGCTTCCTTTACGATCAAATTAAAAGTCTTATTAGGTACCCCATGGCCTGGGCTTTCTTCTCTTGCCTTAACTCATACTTTCTTCTCCCTCTCAGTCTAATTGACTGGCTTTGTTTTTGTCACTTCCCACCCAAGGACCTTTGCATATGCTCTCTAGCACTTACAGTACTCTTTCCCCTTCACCTAACTCACACCTATTTTTTCCTTAGGTTTCACCTTGAATGTCACTTCTTCAGAGAACCTCATTAAATTGGTTCCTATGTTATATATTTAGTAGAAGTGAAGGTTACATAACTTCCCTTTCATAGCAGTCATTTCTTACCCTTGTAGTTACTTGATTTTTATTGGTCTTCCTTATTAGACCATAAGATCCTTAAGGCAAGGATCGGTTCTGTCTCCATCAGCAGTCTAACCCTAAGACATTGCCTAGTACCTGACATACAGTAGGCAATGAATAAATATTCGTTGACTTGGATTGAGATCCAATAGGCATGACATGATTCCTAGAACAGCAGAATGAATGATGTGCTGTTTTCTGCTGGCTCTTTGCTCCAAATAGCACAGAGCATAAAGAGATATTTATTTTCAGCAACTCATTTCTCTGCATTGATTGAGGTTTTCAGACTATCATATTATTAGGCATTCTCACTGCCCAGCTTTTCAGAAATGAAGTAATTTTTTTCTTTTGATTTTCATTTCATTGTGATCCATTTCTCCTCCGGTTGTGGGGGGGTGGGTAGGGCTTTGACCTTGAGATGGAATTCGGCAGGGGAGCAATGTGCAGGCTTTTGTTCTATAAATGGTCTGCTTTGCTGTAGCTGCAGCTCACCTAGGCCTCTCATGCAGGTGCCTTAATTTGCCTGCCTCCCTTGCTGAGCAGTTGCCTCGAGAGATGGAAATTTTACTCAGCTGGGAGCAGCTTCCAAGCCTGAAGCTGATCTAGATCCTATGCTCTGTGGAGAGAAACAGCATCACTCAGCATTACTCTCTGTAAGGCTACTCTTTCCTTTTTTTTTTTTTTAATTCCACTTACATTGTTTAAAATGGAGGTATAACTTACATGTAGTAGAGTCCACAGATTCTAAGTTTCCTAGCACCCCAGCCAGCTCCCTTCTGTCCCATCTCAGGCAGTACTCCCAAAAGGTAGCATTATTTTGTCATGTTAGGTTGACTCTTGAAATTCAATTTATTTCATTTCTTCTTGTCTGTCTTTACTGTGATCATCCAAGTAATGTTTATTGTAGAAAATTTGGGAAGTATGGAAAAGTATAGACACTAGTGGGAAATTACGTATACCCCTACTACTCAAAGGCCTATTCCACTTTCAAATGACCAGAGTTCCCTGTATTTCCTTATCAAACTATGTCTGGTTTTTCTGTTGGTTCTTTTTGAGAGCCTCTCATGCCTCCTTGCCTTTGTAATAGCTGCTACACTTTTTTTGGCAAACACATCTATTCATTCTTTATATCTTGATAAAGCACTACTTCGCCTGTGAAGCCTTCCCTGAACCCCTCTTCTCTCCCTCTTGTCCCTACAATATTTGGTACATACCTATCATTGTCTCTGTCTTACTATAGTGAAGATGTTCATCTACTTACCAGTTTCTCCAAAACACCCTGAGTGAACCCCTTTAAAGCACAGGCTACATATTGCCTACCAGGGTGCTTAGGACAGAACAGGCTCTCAGTGTTTATTGAATGAATGAATGAACAAATCAATGAAATATTGATAAAGTAAGTACTGAAGAATAAAATGTATGCTCAATAGCAGGAATGGACAACTTCCTTTAATTAGTCTTATCTGCAGAATGTCAAAAAGGAAAAATAGCATTTTAGATTGCTTTTTACTTTCCTGAAAGCTTTTACAAAGTTATTTTACTTGCTTTCCCATAACAAGGCTAATAAATGTGTGGGTTTTTTTTTTTTTAATATAGGGAAGCTACTCTCAAATTTGAAGAGGAGATCAGAGATTGTGCTGAAAAGTGGGGAATGTTATTTAGGGAGGCCACCTGAAAGAGTTTGCAATGCCTAGCATTTACTACCTGTTCATAAGAGCAAGGGAACTGGCATTTGTAGGCGTAGTATGCCGGGCAAATTACTATGTAATCTCAAGTAATCATTGCAATAACCCTATAACTAGATATTATTATCCTCATTTTATAGCTGGAGAGTCTGAGACTCAGAAAGCTCATTTGTCCAAGGTCAAATAGGCAATAAGTGGCAGAGCCAACATTTAAGTCCAAGACTGACTGTCAGGTCTCTAATCCATTTCCCATTGTACCTAACTTCCTTTTGTAGCAGTTCATCTGTAGAGGGCATGCCCTGCTGCTATTAATTAAATAAGCTGTTTGTGGCATGAAAATTCAGGAATTCTACTGTTATGGTTATTCCATTTATTTTCAGTTTGATGAACTTTTTGGTAGGATGAACACTACTACCATATTTCTGTATAGCCATAAGTCCTATTTCATCCACCAGACCTAATCCTCACAGTACTCTATTGATATAGGCCTGGATTATAATCCTCTTCTCAGAGGGAGAGGTGACTTGCTGGGGTAAATACTGCTGAGTGGCAAAACCAGATTTGACCCCGAGTCCAGTGTTCTTTCCACTGTAGCACGTAGATCTGCTGAAGCTGATTACAGCGGGCATTGATTTACAACAGTGGTTCTCAGCCAGGGGCCATTTAACCATGCCTGGAGATAATTTTGATTGTCACCACTTGGGGGTACTGCTGGCATTTGGTGGGTTGAGGTTAGGGATGTGTAGGCCAGCCCCCCACAACGAAGAGTTATCTGTTCTAAAATGTCAGTAGTGCTGAGGTTGAGAAATCCTTCTCTAAAACAATTGGGTTTCAGATCTTATTTCTCCAGAAGAGGTGAAATATCCAAAGTTAGCCCCCAAATCATATCTAGCAATGAGCTGGATTCTTTTAGGATTGGCTGTTCTTTAGTAGCAGCAAATGCTTATTAATCACCAGGTTTTATTCTGATTGTTATATTAGGATAGTTGGGGATACACAAAAGTGTTAGACATCATCCATCCCCTCAAGGAGTTTAGAGACTTCTGGAGGAGGTTTAAGAGGATCTGAGTCCTTGGCCCTGGCTACAGATAACAGTCCTAGATTCCAGGAGCTGTGCGTGCAGTAGTGGCGGTACTCAGGGACTGCCCTGACTGAAGTGGTGCTGCCAGCTTATGGGAACCCTCCCCATAGCTGACTCTTCCTTCCCACAGTTATGCGATGCCCACCAAAACCATGGAGGTGTTACAGCTGCAGGACCAAGGCAGCAAAATGTTCCTGGATGCAGTTCTTACCACCCATGAGCGAGTGGTTCAGGTAGGCACTCTGGGAGAAACTTGAAATGTATTTGCCCCTCCTGGTTCTTCTCTCTGTTCATTTTTCCTTCTTCTACCATGCCTGTCTCTTCCTCTTGCCTGTCCCTTGAATGATGATATTCTCTAGGTTTCAGTTCTTGATCCCTCCATCTCTCCTTATGTAATACCTTTCCTCTACGCAACTCCATTCATTCACCTGGCCTCAGTAACTGTCATTATATACCGATAACATCTAGATCTCCAGTCCTGATCTCTTGGTTGACTTCAAACCTAATATCCAGTTGTCTACTGGACTTCTCCATTGATATATTCCAGAGGTGCCCTACACTCAGTGCTTATAAAACTAATTTTAGAGGAACTGATGTCCCTTTTATTCTAGACTCCTCCCCACATTTGAGCCTAATGCTTGATCCTTCTTTGCTCTCTGATATCCATTCATTCACCAAATTCTAAAGTTTCTATCCCAGAAAATCTTTTAAATCCATCAGCTTTGCTTTACCCTCACACCACTGCGATCATGTCATTTTCCTGCTAAAAATACTTCAGTGGCTTCCCTTTAAAAGCTCTAATGGTTCTCTGTCTTTGCACTGCAGAGACAGATGGGTGCAACCTCATCACCATGAAAGTGCTCAGAGCTATTAAAAATTCTGTTAATATCACCTCCCTTTTTTTTTTAACAGCTTTATTGAGATTTTTATTCCTATGCAATATAATTTATCCACTTGAAATGTACAATTAAATGTGTTTTAGTATATTCAGAGTTAGGCAACCATCACCACAGTCAATATGAGAACATTTTCATCACCCCCAAAAGAAATTCTGTATCCATTTGCAGTCACTCCTCTTTCCCCAGCCCCCTGACTCCTAGCAAACACTAACCTACTTTCTGCCTCTATGGTTTTACCTCTTCTGGGCATTTCATTTAAATAGAATTATACAATCAATATATGGCCTTTTGTGTCTAGTTTCTTTCACTTAACATAATGTTTTCAAGGTTCATCCATGTTGTAGCATGTGTTAATATTTCATTCCTTTTTATTTGCCAAGTAATATTCCAATGGACATCACCCCTTTTTGATCCATTCAAGAAACATATCAGCAAGGTAATGAATGTTAAGGTAGTAACACCTTAAATCTTTGTTAATTTTACTTTTTTTAAATTTATTTTTAGAGAGGGGAAGGGAAGGAGAAAGCAAGCTACAGAAACATCAATGTGTGGTTGCCTCTGGAGTGCCCCCACCACCACCACCACCACCACCACCACCACCACCACCAGGGACCTGGCCTGCAACCCAGGCATGTGCCCTGACTGGGAATCAAACCTGTGACCCTTTGGTTCACAGGCTGGTGCTCAATCCACTGTGCCACACCAGCCAGGGCAAATCTATGTTAATTTTTAAAAAAACTAAAGGACTTAAAAATCTTTGGTTCTTTACGTATTATCAGGAATAAATTATTTGAGGTACATCTTATGACAGGTCTGACTTGCCACTAAGGCCCATAGGATCAAGTCTGAACTCTAGATTGGCACTTAACTGCCTTCATGATTCTCCTGCTTTTTCTTCACGCGCCATTCATTCCAGCTGCACATGGAACTAGCCCTAGTATCGTGTTATGCCTCCACATTTTACTGAATATTGCTTCCTCTGCCTTGAAACTCCCAGTGCTGTTGAATTCTCCCAGTTTACTCCTGTTTTTCTTCAAGACTCCACGCAGATGTTACCTCCTTTGGAAGCTTTCTTTGGTCAACCCTGATTAATTTAGGTGGTATTTCTCTAGTGTGTTTCTGCAGCCCCTTCATACCCTTCTACCACACATCTGATTCACCTCTGGATTCCCAGTGCAAGGTCTGATGCCAATCAGGTTGTGGTCTATGTGAGTTAACTTGAGTTGAATCAGAAAGCCATCTTGGACTTGATGACCTCTTTGGTCCAGTTATGACATCCATTGCCTACAGGAGCAGACATAGGCCATGACCATCTTGGCAAGGAGACACCTTGGCAGAGAGCAAGAGAAATTCAGTAGAGGCTGGGCTCCAAAACCAGCTCTGGATAATCCTTTACCCAAGGGCCATCTAGCTTTGCTGGAGCTGACATGTGAGCCCATGCCATGTCTCCCAATCACCTAGCTTTCAGCACCTCTCTTAGAGCATTTTCTTTCCTTTTGCAGATAAGTGGTTTGAGTGCTACATTTGCAGAGATTTTCTTGGAAATAATCCAAAGCAATCTTCCTGAAGGAGTCAAGTTGTCAGTGAAGGAGGTAGGTGCTAGTTTGAGAAGGGGCCTCCTGGTGGCCCACTTGTGTTCAAAATACCTAGACTTCCTGACTTTAGAAACAACAAAGAAATGTGAATAATTTAGACTAGATAATAATTAGGAAAGGTGTGCAGGCTGGAATTACTGTGATCATTATTCTGGCTCTTCAGGGATGATGCTTTATGGACCACTAGCTGCAATCCATCACAACATCCTGATGTTAGGGGTGAGGCCATCACACCTCAAAATTCTCTCAGGCAATTGTATAGCAAGAGCATGATTTAAGATCATATACAGTATAACTAATCAGAACACAAATAGGGAAATGTATTTTAGAGAAAAGTTTTTTGGATCTTTGAGGCTTGATTGTATTCTGACTGAATATATTCAATAAAGAATACCAGGAAGAAGGAAGTTTGGCATGGAAAACTTGGACTGCATTAGGCACTTTAGCCTAAATACTGAGTATTTGGGTCTTGTTGCCAAGATGATCATTATTACTACATAGATACATCAGGTTATCTAGGATGCATTTGCTGCATGCAGCTCCCTTGTTCTGAGTCCATGCTTGTTAAGACTCTCATTATTATAGATCTGTACATAGGGAGAAAATGTACTGGTCATGCTGACTTGAAATATTCCAGTCCCTATGTCTGTTATTTTCTATTGTAAATGGAGAATTTTGGCATTCTCTCTTTTTTAAAGTGCTTCTATTATGATACTTACAGATTTTTTTTCAAAGATTTTATTTATTTATTTTTAGAGAGCAGAGAAGGGCAGAGAAAGAAAGGGAGAGAAACACTGATATGAGAGAGAAATATCAATTGGTTGCCCCTAGTGTGCACCTGGATGAGGGACTGAACATGCAGTCTAGGCATGTGCACTGACTAGAAATCAAACCACTGACCCTTCGCTTTGCAGGATGCCGCCCAACCGAGCCACACCGGTCAGGGCTGATAGAGTTTTGACATTAGTTCTTTATAAGTCTGTCTTCTCTCACCAGACCATGTGTTCATTTAAGTCAGGGAGGAAGTCCAATTCAGCTTTGAATCCTCGGTACCTAATACAGGTGTGGTACATAGTAGTTACTCAATAAAAGTTAGTTGAACTTGATTTATTCTCTACAGACCAGCTGGTGGATCTTTTTTGATACTGTGCATATTCAAATAACTGAAAGCTCTGCAGTAATTCCCACTTATTTTTCTTCTCCCTAGCACTCTGAAGAAGACTTCAAGGGAAGGTTCAAAGCTCGTCCAGAACTGGAAGAACTGTTAGCCAAGTTGAACTAGCTCATTGCGACTCCTTCATGCCAGCACTAGGGATGTTGAGTACCAAGGGAAAGAGCTCTATGGGTGGTCAAAGTTAAGCAGGAGACCCTGACTCTTAGATAAAAAGTGTGAATCTCCACAGCCAGGAAGCCTCCTCTTATCTGTGGAGGAGTGCCTGCCAATTGTCACCACTTTCCTTTGAGCCAACCCTAGGTATCCTCCATCTAATAAAAATCTGCTGATGATGGGTGTTGTTTTTTTTTTTAATAATTATTGAGTGGGGTGAAATTATATACCACAAAACTAACCATTTTAAAGTGAATAATTCAGTGGTATTTAATACATTCACAATGTTGTGCAACCACCACTTCTATCTAGTTCCAAAACCTCATTGTCTGTTTTTGTAATAAAGGTTTATTGGAATAGAATAATGCTCATTCATTCACGTATCATTTGCAGCTGCCTTCACACTACAATGGCAGAGGTGAGTAGTTGTAACAGAGACTATAAAGCTAAAACATTTATTATGTGGCCCTTTATAAAAACAGTTAAACCCTGATCTAAGTCATTGGTACTCAAACATAAGCATGCATCAGGATCACCTGGAGAGCTTTCAAAACACAAATTGCTAGACTCTACCTCCAGAGTTTCTGATTTGGTAATTCTGAGGGCCCAGAATTTGCATTTCTTAAAAGTTTCTAGGTGATGCTAATGCTAAGTGACCCCTAATGTTTTTCCTATTCTGAGCATTAATGCATTCATACTTTTATACATAACAGCTGTCATATATTGAGCTAGACCCTGTGTTAGGTATTACATTAGCTCTAAAACTCTACCAGTTTTTTAGGGTGAATATGAGTGTGCAGGTGGGTGGGCATCTATGTGAGTGCATGTGAGTATCTTGAGTGTGTGTGAGTATATCTCACATTTATTGAGCCCTTAGAAATGCTGTGTACTACATACAGGTTATCCTTGAGGTTTGTGGTATTATCCCAATTCAAGAGATGGAAAAATGGAGGTTCTGAAAGATGAAGTGGCCTCCTAGGGTCACATAGCTAATAGTGGGAGAACTTTCTCCTGTATCCCACTGCTTCTCTGAGATACTCCTATGAGTATGCAGGAGCTCAGAGCATTTTAGTACTTTTAAAAATATATTTATTGAATGTATTGGGGTGACACTGGTTAATAAAATTATAGAGGTTTCAAGTATGTAATTCTATAATACATCATCTATATTGTATTGTGCGTTCACCAAAGTCAAGTCTCCTTCCATCACCATTTATCCCCCCTTTCCCTCTGGTAAACACTATACTATTGTCTGTGTCTATGAGGGTATTTTGTTTGTTTTTTGCTTAATTCCTTCAACTATTTCACACAGCTCCTCAACCTCCTCCCCTATTACACCTGTTAGTTTGTTCTCTGTATCTATGAATCTTTTTCTATTTTGTTAGTTTATTTTGTTCATTAGATTCCACATGTAAGTGAAATCATGTAGTATTTGTCTTTCTCTGACTGGCTTATTTCACTTAGCATAATACTCTCCAGGTCCATCCATGCTGTAGCAAAAGGTAAGATTTCCTTCTTTTTTATAGCCAAGTAGTATTCCATTATGTAAATATACCACAGCTTTTTTATCCACTCATTTACTAATGGGCACTTGGGCTGCTTCCAAATCTTGGCAATTGTAAATAACGCTGCAGTGAACATAGAGGTGCATATATTCTTTCAAATTAGTGTTTTGGGTATCTTTGGATATATTCCCAGGAAAAGAATTGCTGAGTCATAAGGCAGTTTCATTTTTAATTTCTTGAGGAAACTCCATACTGTTTTCCACAGCGGTAGCACCAGTCTGCATTCCCACCAATAGTGCACAATTTTCTGCACATCCTCGTCAATACTTGTTTGATTTATTGATGACAGCCATTCTGACTGGTGTGAGATGGTATCTTATTGTGGTTTTTATTTGCATTTCTCTGATGATTAGTGACTTTGAGCATCTTTTCATGTGTCTATTGGCCATTTGTACATCCTCTTTGGAGAAGTGTCTATTCGGGGCCTTTGCCCATTTTTTTTTCAGGTTTTAAAGCTTTTTATTTGCATATTTTCAAAAAGGTGCATTCCAATAATTAAAATCATTTTAACAACAAAAAAATGGCACTCCGATTAAACTGTATTTTACAGTCTACAGGATACCTTGGAACAGCTTGGCTTTTGTTCTAGGTTTCATTGTTGTCCCACCCAACTTCTTCCTTCACCAACTTGCAAGTTCTTTTCCTTCCCTGCCAGCCAGCCAGTCAGATGGGAGATTGGACTGTTCCTTTTCGTGTTAAGTTCTTTACATATTTGGTAATTAAACCCTTATCAGATGTATCACTGGCGAACATATTCTTCCATTCAGTGGGCTATCTTTTCATTTTGTTGATGGTCTCCTTTGCTGTGCAAAAACTTTTTATTTTGAGTTAGCCCCATTTGTTTATTTTTTGTTTTTTCTTTTGCCTGAGGAGATATAGCTGAAAAAATATTGCTATGAGAAATGTTCAAGATTTTATTGTCTGTTTTCTTCTAGGATTTTTATGGTTTCAAGTGTTACATGTAAGGCTTTAATCCATTTTTAGTTTATTCTTGTGTATGGGGTAAGAAGGTAGTCCAATTTTCCAAACATCATTTATTGAATAGACTGTCTTTACCCTTTGTATGTTCTTGTCTCCTTTGTCAAATATTAATTGACCACAAAGGCATGGGTTTATTTCTGGGCTCTCTATTCTGTTCCATTGATCTATATGTCTGCTTTGATGCCAATACCATGCTGTTTTGATTACTATGTCCTTGTAGTATACTTTGGTATCAGGTAGCATGCTTCCTTCAACTTTCTCCTTTCTCAAGATTGCTGTGGGTATTCAGGATCTTTTGTGGTTCCATATAAATTTTTGGAATATTTGTACTAGTTCTGTGAGCTATATCATTGGTATTTTGATAGAAATTGCATTGAATCTAGATTGCTTTGGGTAGTATGCACATTTTAATGATGTTTATTCTTCCCATCCAAGAACACAGTATACACTTCCAATTATTTGTATGTTCTTCAATTTCTTTCTTCAGTGTCTTATAATTTTCCAAGTACAGGTCTTTTACATCCTTGGTTAAATTTATTCCTAGGTTTTTTTCTTTTTATGCAATTGTAAATGGGATTGTTTTTCTTAGTTTCCCTTTCTGATGTTCATTATTGGTGTATAAAAACGCAACTGATTTCTGGATACTTATTTTGTATCCTGCTACTTTACTGAATTCATTTATCAGTTCTAGTAGTTTTTTGATAGAATCTTCAGGGCTCTCTATATACAATTATCATGTAATCTGCAGAGCATTCTTAGGATTGCATGTACTTTTCTGAAGATAAAAAGGTGAATAGATAGATGTACACTCACATACACACCATCTCCATATCACGTGGGCAATGGGCAATGTCACATGGACCCCTCCCCTTGGTACCTGGGATACAGCAGTCTTTTCCAGTTGTTTACTTTCCCTTGTTATCAATTTGTGAAAGCAGAATGCAGGATTTCATAAACTGACAAGACATTAAAGCTGAAGGACCTTGGGAACCAGGCAACCTAACCTTCTCCTTTAGCAAGTGCAGTTTAGGAGCCCAGGAAGGGCAGTGCTTTACCCAAGTTCACAGGGCACCACGTTGGCAGAACTGGGAGCAGGATTCAGATCTCAATTCCCAGTCCATCCCTTTTTATTATATCACTGGGGATGAGTCAGGCTTATTTCTTAAACAGGAGGCAGTTGGGCTCTGTCACCTTGAAGCTCTTGTGTCACTGACCTAGTTGTTGATTTCTCACCAGAGCAAAAGGGCTTCATTGCTCATGATTAATCTGCCCTGAGACAAATAGAAATTGCTCATAACGCCTTGTCCTGGTGAGAGGGTTGGGAGAGATTTCAATTGCTAGAACCTCAGTTACAAAACAATTAGGAGCTTCACTTGATTTTCTATAGTGAGGCCCAGGGGGAAATGGACTTTCCTAGGATCCAACGGCAGTGAAAGCAAATGGGATGCAAGTCTCCTGGCTCTAGGTTGAAGTCTCCCTCCCTGCTGCAATCTATTTTAAAGAGGCTGACAAACCTGGGCTATTCCTAAATTTCTACATTGATTAGTTTTGAGGACTCAGGTGAGTTATTTTAATCCCATTAAACTGGTTTTCTAATCTGTAAATGGGGTTAATTCACTTTTAGGAGTTTGAGATGGAGATAATGTATATAATGGGCTAGCAAGTGCTCAGAAAATGTTAGATTACCTTCCCTTTTAAACTTCTTCAGCATACTTTTTTGAAAGATTTTTTTCCCCTGGAGGTATAATTGATACACCGTGAAACAGATTTTAAGTGTATATTTGATCCGTCTTAAAAATGCAGCCATCCATAAAACCTATATACTTCTAGCAAGATAAAGACTATTTCCATCACTCCAGAAAGTTCCCTTACATTCCTTAATTTTTCCCAGAAGCAATCACTCATCTCACTTCTATTGCCGGATTAGTTTTGCCTGTACAGTACTATATGTAAGTATTATACAGTATGTAACCTTTTGTGTCTGACTGCATTCATTTACCCTAGTTTTATCTGTGTTGTTGTATGTATCAGTAGTTCATTCCCTCAGCATACTGTGTTTCAAATACCTCAAGGTCAAGGTTAAACTATGAAACAAGCACAAGGTACACTGGCCACCTAGTCAAGGTTAAACTATGCCTAGTACTACTGTAAAGACAAGGGAAATAGGCAGGAGAAGAGAGGTCAATGGATTAGGAATCAGGATAGCTGGATTCTAGTTTTGGTTCTATCAGCACATAACTTTTGGGATAATCTGTTTTTGGTCTTCATTTTACAGATGAGTTAACTGGTCTGGGAAGGAAAGAGACCTGTCCAAGGTCACCCAGTTAACCAGTGACAGCCAAGGATCGCTCCAGGTCACTCAATTCCTAGTTCACTGCACATTACTGAGATTTTCTGAAATGGATTTGTATGTAGATCAGTAATTTTCAAGAAGGACCTGGGGTCAAATGGGGAGTTTTACTAGTTACAGCCAGTAGATTCCTCAGTTTCATGTGTTAGTCCCTTTCCTCTGGTCAAGGATGCCAATTTCCCCATCACACAACTATAAATTGCCAGCTGTGGATTCTGAAAGAGTACGTTTTAGTTGCAAATAAAAAATTAAATTTGGATTTTTTGGCCACTCAGACACTGTAGCAATGCTGAGATCCCTGCTTCCCACTGTTTCTAGGATGTAAAGTATACTTAAGGAAGGAAAGCTCTCTGAGCATGCAGTGGGCATGACTAAAACCAGATCTGCTGGAAAGGCACTGCAGACAGAGGTGGCCAATGTACCTTGTGCTTGTTTCATATGTACTTCGACCTCTTTGTGCCATTTTTATCTTCAAATGTTCTGCTCTCCCTTGAGAATCTGAAATGAGTCTTTTAGTTCTTATAAACCCCTAGAATAACTTTCATTCTCTGACATTTCAGGTTTAGGGAATCAGCTCATCATTTAGACAAAATACCCAGGCTCTGAAGTATGAAAACTTTTTAGAAGATAGCTTTTCAGAAGAATCCTTCCCCCTTCCTCTACCTGCCTGAAGTACCTGCTGGAGTAGAGCAGGGAGCCCTAGCATTCACTACAGCAGCAAAGTGTAAGGTTTCAACTTGGACTTGCTCCAACTCTCTTTGGATTTCTAAAGTCAAAAGCCCAGGACTTAGTCTGGCAACTGTACCTGAGGGAGGGAGAATGTGAGCAGTATCTTATTACTCATCTAGTAAAACACATTACAGTGCACCTTTGCACTAAACACAGGCCAAGTCCCTAGCTAAGGACCTTACAAAGAAGAGTCAAATCATGAGTGTGCCCTAGCCTAGGGGGAACAGCCAGCCAAGAAGTCTCACTACTCATCCCTGACACCATGTCTCTCTGCAGAGGTAGGTATAGATTGTATACGAACAGGCATGAACCACCTTAAACTCCAGCTGCATTTCTGGGCTGTAGACCAAAGGAAAAAAAAGATCTAAAATACTGTAGGCAACCTACACTAGTTAATTTATTTTTTGGAAATCACCAAAAAAAAGTAATATTTAAATAGTAAATACAGTTACTTACTGTATTAAGCATCATACTAGGTACCAGGTGCTTGTGAGAGAGCAGAGGACAGCACAGGCTTTAGAAGACACGCTTGGAGTCTAATCCTCAATCTGACCTTTATTTCCTCCTCTGTAAGGGTGAGTTAATGGAGTGTTATGAGAGATTAGATGATAAAACGTAACTCAGGATAGTGACAAGGATAATGACAATAATAGCCAGCATTCAGTTACTACTTACTAATTGCCAGACACTGTTTCTAAGCTCTTTACAATAAGTCCTCACTTAACATCGTCAATAGGTTCTGCAGCTTTAAGCAGAACTATGCATAACGAAACCAATTGTACTATATAAGCCATATAAACAGTTAAGTTCCTACCACATCTCTCATCATTATAAAATGATATTGAAAGAAAAGACATTATTCAAAGGCCTGCTGTACCAATATTAACTCATTCTTTCTACAACCCTATGAGGAAGGTCTACATTTATTTATTAGTTGTGAGGCCTTATGACAAAGGCATTATAGCTGCATTTTTATAAAAGAAAAAACAGAGCCTAATGTGTTAAGTAATTTGCCCCAAATCACCCAACTAGGAAGTGGCATAGTGAGATTTGAGAGCATATCACAGGGAATGAGAGCAGACTCTGGAACCAGACAGCCTGAGTTATATGCTCTGTAAATACTAGTTAATAGTTCAATAAGTGCTAACAATTTTTTATTATTACTTACATATTATCTCATTTAATTCTTTTAGTATGCCTACTAAATAGGATTCATCTCCATTTACTTGAGGAAAGAGGCTTGGGTGACAAACAGAGCAAGCTTTGCCCAAATACACTTTTTTTTATCCCCTCTGGTGGATTTTATTATTTAACATCAGATACACAGTACATTTAATACCAATTTCCCATCTTTTAAGCACATTAATAGAGTTGTTAGGCAAATTAGACTTCCATACATACAGGGATATTTAAGACAAAGCAATGTTTTCATTCAGGAAATAATGCACTAAAACATGGAAATAAAAAGATAAAATATTAAATGTTTAAGATATTGTATGATTCCAAATTTTTCATGTTTTTTTGAATAGCGATTAATTTTTAATATATGTATGTCCCACGTGATTAAAAAAAATTTTTTTTAAATTGTTGTTCTGCCCAAATACATTGTTACTCACCCAGAGTTAGCTCCCTGTTAAGAGCTGGAGCCCTCCAAAACCTGCTATCTCCATGCAGCTGGTTTGGAGCTCCTTTCACCCATCCTCTCTGCAAGAATCTCCCCTTGTTGGTGGAATGACGATCACACTGTGACCATTTATTCACTATTACAAACAATGCTGCAGTGAACATAATAGAATATACATCTTGTAGAATACAGGGTCCGGCAGAAGTAAGGCTTGAGTGTGGTTGGTAGGGGACATGAATGTCTCACACGGGATGGCAGCAATTTGAACATTTCACCTAAAATGTCATTTGGTGTGCTTGAGTGCGATACTGTTATGTTACAGAATTACATGCTTACGAATTTTTAATAAAATATTTTGTAATAAAAAAGGGGCATTATTTATGCCAGGCCCTGTATATTTAAGAGGCTTCCTACTAGAGGAATTGCTATTTAAATATTTAAAATATTTATAGATCCCACCAAACTGCCCTCCAAAAGCTTTACTAAATTTTAATCCTTCAACAGTGTGAATGTGTCTGTTTTTCTCCATTCCTGCCAATAATGGTCATTATAAATATTTTGATTTTTGTCAAGAGAATCAGCTAATTAAACTTTGTTTTTTAAATCTGCATTTATCTTACTATTAGTGAGGCAGAATATATTTACATTTTCCTGTGTTGGGGTTATACTTAAATTTGTGCCTTTTGCAATTGGGTTGTTTTCTTTTTCTTACTGAATTCTAGGTACTTTTTAGTTGCTGCAGACAGTGATCCTTCCTGTTATATGTGTTACAGATAGGTAATATCTACTTCATCTTTAAAGGTTCAACTCAAGCCTTGACTGGTGTGGCTCAGTTGGTTGAGCATCATCCCACAAAGCAAAATGTCCCTCGTTTGATTCCTGGTCATGGCATGTGCCTGGGTTGCAAGCCAGTCCCCAGTTGAGACATGTGCAAGAGGTAACCAACTGATGTTTCTCTTTCTCTCAGCCTTTCTCCCCTGCCTTCCCTTCTCTCTAAAAATAAATAAAAGTTCAACTCTACTAAATCCCTTCTCTTTGAGATTCTTGCTGAAAGCTCCAGTCCACACTACTCCCTCTGATGACGCAAAGCAATGAGCACGCAGATTCATCTTTATATATATAGACTCATATACCCAGTCAGCCTCTTCTGCTTGAAGGCTGAAAATTAGACTGTATTGGTCTTTAAACTGGTATTCCTATCTTCTCCCCTCTTTTCTCTTTCTCTTCACACAAAATACCAACACAAAGGTAGTGTTAGAGCCTACTATACTTCTGATTTATTCTTCTAATTTATATATATAAAACAAGAAAATGAGATGTGTATGATACACACATGAACACACACACACAAGAAATATTACTGATGATGACAGCATTCCAGCTTCTATGATGGGGTCACTCTCCCAACTCCCTTCCCACTCCCAATGCCTTACAGGGCTAGGCAAAAAGTAATAGAATGGGTAGTTTAATTCCATGGAAGCAAAATGAGAAGTGGTAGCAACTTATGAGCTAAAGAACATAACAACCTAAAAGAGAAACCGTACTCAGCTCTAGCAAATTATTGTCAAGTAGCAATATAAACTCCATGTTGACAGCTTCTCTATTTTTCAACAGCGGAAATCTGTATTTTATGTTAAATGTACTTTCTACATGTCAAGCTAACACTGTGTTTGTTGTGTTGGGAGTGTGATGAGGTCAAACTCTACATCTGTTAATTCAACAGACTCTGGCATATGAGAGTCACTCAATGTTTTGTTTTCACACTTGCTTAATGATACAATGAAACATCCAGAACAACTTATGAAAGATAAAGTCATTTATATCATTGTCAGGATTTAGTTGTTCCAATGTGGTTTTATTTCTGTCTCTCAGACTACACTAAACAACATGAAGACGGAGATCATATTTATCACATCAGTTTCCAACAGGGCCTGGCACTATAGGTCTGAGAAAAATTTGTTTTTGAGCAAACAAATAAATAAATGAAGACCTGATTAGGTAACGAATTTACCTTTAGATTGTGAATTTACTTCTAAAATTCAATGTCCATGTAATCAGCTCAGTACTTGGCACACTGACCCAAGGTATATGGTAGAAGAGCATGCCTTAACCCTGCTCTTCGTATCACATTGCAAGTACTGGTGAATATTTAATATTAGTGCGTCAAGATGAACGACCATGTGTGGGTCTCACCATGAAAATATGACAGCTTTTTCTTTATGACAGTCACATCTAAACCCATGGCTTTTTGCTCTCAACCCCAATCCCAAAAACTATCCCCAAGTTTTATACCTCTTGGCCCACATTTCCACTGTTTAGGGTTTCTCTCTCCCATGATTTCTCTGGGTGCTAGTTTCTGCAGGCCATCCTCTGGGGATAGATGATTTGGGGTCTCAGCTGTGGACACTTCCTTGTTCTTTCCTCCTCTGCAGTTCTTCCCGCCGCTTTGCCTGCTGTTCACTCATGCAATCCCTGAAGGCCTGCACCTGTGGCTGGCACTGTCGCCAGTCCTGGTGCTGGGCCATGCACTCCTGCACTGCATAGTGGGAAGCAGCACAGCCAGAGCGGGAGATCAGTTGGTCCAGTGGGTCCTCTTCCTCACCCTTCTTCACCTGTTGGGCCCAGGTATGGCCTTGAGCTGACATCTTTGGGAGTCTCTAGACATCAATGGAAACAAGGTTAGAATAGGAGCATAATTATAATGGGGTTCCTCTATTATAAATAACACTGACCCCTGCACTACTATAGCCTATTTATGCATATGTCTCTGGAGACTAAGCTGAGGACAGATAACAGGCCTCATTCAACTTGGTGTCTTCAGCACTAGACCTGGCAGACAGCAGGCCCACAAAACGGTTTGGACTAAAAGGAATGAGATAAAGTGTGTGAGAATACTTGGAACAACACTAAATAAACTCAAATGGATTCTGCTAATAGAATTTGAATTAGATGAAATATCACATTTCTGAAGAAGCTATCTGATTCACGTGCAAAGAATTAATCTCCTCCTGGCTGAGAGGCTTGGTGGGAGCGTCGTTCCGTACACAAAAAGGTTGCAGGTTCGATTCCCAGTTGGGGTTCATATGAGAGGCAACCAAGGGATATTTCTGTCTCTCTCTATCTCTCTCCCCCTTCCTCTTTCTGTAGAAGCAATGAACATATCCTTGGGTGAGGATTAAAAAACTAAAGAAAGAAAGAATTAATCTCTCTTCTTTTCTACTATTGGCCTTATTCTATGGCTGGGGAAGAACAAAGTTTAACACTTGGGAGAGAACCCACAAACGGGTACAGTTTGACATATAGGAGGAATGGAGAGAGTTGTGTGGTGGTAACATACAGCATATAGTGGCCAGGCAAGAGATGAGTCTGTGAGGTAATTGAGAATACTTAACGTGTCTACGGCCATACCACCCTGAATGCGCCTGATCTCATCTGATCTCAGAAGCTAAGCAGGGTCAGGCCTGGTTAGTACTTGGATGGAGAATACTTAATGTGAGGTATATTTGCCCAAACTTCTTTCCAAGATCATGTTTCAGAACACTGAAGAGAAGGTAGCACACAAGGAACTTAAGGCTTTAAGAGAAATTATCTCAGCCTTTGTACAAATTTCACCATGAGAGGCTGAAAAGGAACTAGAAGTCCTTAATGCCTTTCCTGTATCTCTGACTTACCCAACAAATGATCACGGAGTACCTACCCTGTACCAGACACTATGCTAGAGTTGAAGATACAGAAGCGACCAGGATTATAATTCCTGCCTTCACAGAATTCAAAATATAGACAAGTAAACAGGCAGCTCACTATACGCTGTGTAGATGGCTCAGATTGGGTACACAGTGGAGCAATACCTAATCCTGACAAGGGTGGAAGTAGCCAGGGAAGGTTTCCTGGAGGAAGTGATTTCTAAATTGACTCTTAAAGGATGAACAGGAGTTAGCCAGAGATGGAAAGGAAGAATATCCCTGCCATGGAAGAGCCGGGAGAGGCGGGGGCAGGGGGTGTTGATACAGAATTTGACATGAGAGCAACGGAAAATTCTGTATGATGGAGAATAAAGTATGAGAAGAAAACAAATGAAACTGGCAAGATGAAACAGTATCTGATTACAGCCAGACCTTGTTAGACATGTTAGGGTGTTTAGAGAGCAATGGGGAAGTGATAAAAAGGAATTAAGCACTCCATAGCCCTGCATAAACTCATTTGCTTTGGGGGGCAGTATAACCTGAGGAAGGGGAAAATGGGCTTTGAAACTGACTTGTGTTGGAAACTAGCTTTGTCACTGACATATTGGGTGACCTTGAGCAAATCACTTCATAATCACTTCTGAAAAATAGAGATCATATCCCACAGGATTGTTAAAGACTAAATGGGAAATGAAAGTAAGAAGCCTGGCACATCAAGAGTTCAATAAATGATAGGTCCTACTACGTACGTTTCTTCTTCCTAAATACATTGTGAGCTCTTTAAAGGAGAAAGCAAAGTGCCTTAAATCCTAAACCAAGAAATCCCGGTTTGAATGCCGGCACACGCCTTACCATGCAATCTTTTTCAGTTTTCTCCTTGAGATAGTATTTAGCTCGCAGAATTACTGTAAGGTTTAACATAATGATGCTACATACTTGGGCTACAATAGGACTCAGTAAATGCTATCGTACTCTTTTCCCCACCACATACCAGCTTCAGTCTCCCTTGGAGTAAAAAGAGGAAGACCTTGCTCAGAGATCAGGGCAAGATGGACGGCCGGCAGCTGGAAGAGGAAGCCGGCCTGGGCTGGGAAAACAAGGAAAGAATGGGACAGCAGAGAAATCCAGGCGGCCAAATCACCTAAGGCTCCTCTCCCACCTTCAGGAGAGGACGCGCGCGCGCCCCCGTTGTGCTTGTCACGCTTCACCGGGCAAGAACGCGGCACCCAGTGCTCACCGAACAGGCATACGAGAGGACCCGAATGCGCCCTCCGGCACGTCGGTTCCGCAAGCAGTTGGCACTCTTCCGAAACTCCTGCCAAGAACGAGCCGCTGTCAGGACAACGCGCGCGGAAAAGGAGTTGGGGGATTGTAGAGGAAGGGACTCAGTGCGCACTTTCATTGGTGACCTCTCAGTGTAGATCCCGCCCTTCGTACTCGCCGCAGCCCTCTCAGAGGACCCATTTCCGGGAAATAGCGGAAGGGGCGGGCTGGTGAGGTGGGGTCAAGATGGCGGCGCCTTTGAGGATTCAGAGCGACTGGGCCCAAGCCCTCAGGTGAATCCAGACCTAGAATCAGCACGGAGGAGGCGGGTAGTGGATGTTGCCTTTCCGTTGAGAGTCATGCCCAATCCAGGATATCCATAGGGATTGCTCATCAGTTGTTGAGCGTGCACTGGGTCTAGAAAAAGAAGTCTGAAACCCACATGGTCATTGTTTTTTCATTCTTAGAAGGGCTAGCCTGGGGGTAAGGGAACACATAAGCGCCATGTGATCTCAGCATCATAACTAGGATCAGAGTTCGAGAGAAACAGGAAAATTGGGAGGCAGGAGGCCGAGTAGTTAAAGTCATTTAGCAGATATTGGTCGTCAGCTATTTGCCAAAGGCCCAGTACACACCACCACCACATTGTCTTCCGGTGTGTTTGTCTTTTAGACCATTCTATCCAGTAAATTACGTACCATCTATCATGTCCAGACTCTGACCTATATAAATGCTCGGCGGTTTTCAGACTCAGTTCAGATGTGTGTTCAAGCTGACAGTTTAATTGGGAATGCACAACAAACCGCTAATGTACTTAACATTTATTTCTCTAGGCACCAGGATGAATACAGCAGTGCCATGAATGGCAACTGTTATTACTAATAAGGGTTTTTCTAATTGAAACAATGGTAAAGAGGAGTAACACATCCTTGCATTTAAGAAACTTACACCTTACTAAATTAGCTAAAATAAAATAACACAATACTTACTGCAACAGAGAATGTGTGATAAGTAATGAAGGAGAAACACATTTTTGAGGGCCACCAGGTGCCTATGAGAGAATGCAGGATCAGAATCAGAGGAAGTAACTTGTCCAAGGTTGTGCAGCAAATAAGTGATAGAGAGTTGCCAGCAACCTAAAAGCCTAGGCCCTTTCTTCTATACCCTAAGAGTGTTAGGGTGATTAGGTAATGATTTGAATGATTGGGGAAGTGCATTCTAAAACATGAAAAAAGCCTGTAAGGTGGTAGAACACAGACATCATATGCTAGTCCCAGGTTTCAATTCCTACTTCATAGCTAAGTGAACTTGGGCAAGTCACTTCTCTCTGAGTTTCAGTATTTTTATCTTTAACTTGGAAATAATAAAAGATATCTTGTTAAATTGTTTTGAGGATTAATAATGCTGTATACAAAGTGCCTAGCATGGGGCCTGGCTTACAACAATCCCAAAAATATCTAAATATAATATATTTTTGATTTTTCAAAGCTGTAAAGCCATTAATGAATAGTGAACTCCCTATTGATGAATTAATGGAGCTTCATTTAACCAACAGATACATGCATTAAACACTTAATCCACGAATATTTCTTCAACAAATAAAGTTTGCCTTAGAATAATTTATGTCTGGGTGAGATGTTAGACTAGATGATAGGTAAGTAAAATGGCCAAACTGGAAATTATGTAATTTTTCTCCGCTTGCATCAGTGGCATCCTTTTCAGTGTTCAGTGAGCCTAATTAGGCTTTGTCTTTCTTCATAGGAAGGATGAAGGGGAGGCCTGGCTGAGCTGTCACCCCCCAGGTAATGTCCTTAAATATATACCCCTTCCCTTTGGAGAAGGAGGATCTACTATCCCGAGAAGAAAACTTCCTACTTTCTCCTGGCCCAGATTCCTTACACAGTGCTCATAGTCCTCAAACCTTCTTAACCAGTCTGTGCTGTACTGACATCACCCCAACTCCTCCATTCTAGGGGAAGGCCTTCAGATTCGTTTTCCATTTGGAAGCCATAATCTTTTTCATGGAGACATTGCTGATGCATCTTAAACAGCCTCTTAGACATGTATTATTGTATTCTAAGCAGTTCTATAGCTTCAAGTGTGACCTTCTTGATGATGATTCCTATATCTATAGCTCTAGCCCTGACCTCTTTTTGATCTCAAGCAATTGTATGCTAGCTGTTTCTACTTGAAGCTCTTGTTGTCATCTTGAATTTATCACATCAAAAATCAAGCTGAGCACTTCTGTCATCAAACAGGTTCTCTTTCTTAATTTTCTCATTTCTTAAGTTACCGTCATTCTAGGCATCAGAGCATAAAACTTACAGACACTTCACCCTGCTGTATCCAGAGCTTCCAAGTCTTACCAAATTTTCCGTGGAATGACACTCCTGTGTTAGTGCCATCCATTCATTTGCAGTTAGTGTGATAACACTAAAAAACAACAACAGCAACAAAAGAAACCTTCTAAATTTGTGAGAACATTTTGTTTTACTGATTATTTTTTATTTCAGATACCTTTAATAGTTTCATATAATATATTCTAGTTCCATGAGAAATAGTTTTATAAGAACTAGTTTTAAACAGTTTTCTTTGAGGAAATGGGCTCTGCATAGAAGAAGAGAGAATGGTAGATAGAGGGCTCATAGTCAAGAGCTTTGTTTTGTTTTTAAAGATGGGAACTGGAGAGCAATTAAAATACAGGTTATAGGTAGAGGAGAGAAGGACTAACTAAAAAACCAATGTCTTAGAGGACAGAAAAGGAGACTGAATTAAGTTTAAAAGACTAAGCCCCAGCTGGTGTAGCTCAGTGGATTGAACGTAGGCCTGCAAACCAAAGTGTCACTGGTTCGATTCCCCAGTCAGGGCACATGCCTGGGTTGCAGGGCAGGTCTGTGGTGGGGGGCGCGTGGGAGGCAGCCACACAATGATGTTTCTCTCCCTCTCATTCTCCCTCCCTTTCCCTCTGTCTAAAAAATGAAGTAAATAAAATCTTTTTAAAAAAAAAAGACTAAGATGAAAGAAAGTGAAGTTAAGTGCAGATACAAATAAATACATAGGCATGGGCATGGAAATTTGAGAGTATCTTATAATCTCAGTTTTCTTTGTGATGTTGGAGGTGAGGTTAACTCTTAAGGAAGAGGGTTTTGGGTTTTTTTAAATAACAATTTTATTGAATTAAAATATGTGCTATTTATGTGCTGGATTCTTTATGTACATTATCTCTTAACAACCCTATGAGGTAGGTATTGTTAGTATCTAATTCTTTTTATAACAGCTTTATTGAGATATAATTTACATACACACCATAAAGTGGGCCTTTTTAAAGTGTAAATTCAGCCCTGACTGGTGTACCTCAGTGGGCTGAGTGCTGGCCTGCGAACCAAAGGGTCGCCAGTTCAATTCACAGTCAGGGCACATGCCTGGGTTGCAGCTGGGCCTCCAGTTGGGGGCATGTGAGAGGCAACCACACCATTGATGTTTCTCTTCCTCTTTTTCTCCCACCCTTCTCCTTCCTCTAAAAATGAATAAATAAAACCTTTTTTAAAAAAATAAATAAGTATAAACTCAGTGCATTTTAGTATATTCACAGAGTTGTATGTATGTCACCGATATCCTATTTCAGAACATTTTCATCACCCCTAAAAGAAATCCTATAGCCTTTCATAGTCACTTCCCATTTCCCTCTCCTTCTCGCCACTAATTGACCTCCTATCTGTGCATTTGCCTGTTATAGACATTTCATGTACATGGAATTATATAATAATGGCCTTCTGCTTCTGTCTGAATTTCATTCAGCATAATATTTAAGGTTCATCCATTTTGTAGCATTCATTCCTTTTTGTGGCTAAGTAATATTCTGTTGTATGAATATACCACATTTTTATCCATTCATCGATTGATGGACATTGGAGTTGTTTCCACTTTTTTACTATTATAAAGGAAGAAGGTTTTGATGGCAATGTAGGTGGTATAAGAATTGGCTGCTATGAGGAATAGAAAAGGCAAAAGGACTGCAAAACTGCAGAATTTGGGAACATGAATTGTGGTGTCAGTGTACGTAATTGCATGCTTTTCTGTGGCAGCACACAGCAGCCTGCATGTCGAAATCTAGAAGGTGAGTAGTTTGATTAATTCCAATTCTATTATATAGATTAAAAAAAAAAACCCAAACAAACAAAAAACCAAGACAGATCATTTCAGTGACTTTACAAATATAGACAGGTCTTTGAGGGTACCAACAGGAGATTGGTTGAAATGTGTACCGTGAGGGCCAGACTTCACAGGGTGGTTAGTGAAGCCAGGAGGGATTCATGGAGTGGGACAAAAAGCAGAATTCCTCAATGCTATTTTTGTGGCATCTTTCTTAACTAGCATTTCATGCCACTTCCTTGCCAAAGGCTTCTTCACTAGATCTTCTCTAGTCCAAACTTCTATCCTAGATTGTGAGTTCCTCCATCAGTGTCCTTCAGCTACCATTTCCATGATTGTTGTAGCCAAACTGGTATATTAATTGGTGCCTCCCTTCTTGTTCTTTCTGACTTTCTTTTGTTCTTGATGCGTGCCCTCCTTTATCTTCTGCCCGATCCTTCCTTTCTTTCAAGGTCCCACCCTCTCTAGGAAGCCCCCCTACTTTGTAAATCTATAATGATTTTTACTTCCCTCTTACTGCTCGAATTTCAGTTTGGGGCCAGTAGTTATTTGCTGAATAATTTATAACAGCCTGCTAGTTCCTGAACTCTGGGACTTCACAATCTAATGAGAGGTCAGAAACATAAACAGCATGTTATGGGCTGTTACAGAAGTGTATATATAAGGTGCTGAAGGGGATTAGAAGAAAGTGTTTTTAACTCCATTCTACCATTTGTATATGTTTATATATAGGATAATATCTTATTGAGCCCATATGGTTCTACTTAAGTACATTTTCCAGATTAATAAAGCTTAGCTCTCTCTACTGTGTGTTATACGTATATAAGTATACTATGGATAAATGCATATATTCATGTTGATCTTCACCTTTCATTCTGGAAGAATTCCCTTTCAAAGTAAAACTGAGGTTCAGATCACTTTAGTATCTTTCTCTACAAATGCTACATTGTATCTCTAAATTTTTGTTCTTAATTTTTAGCCCT